>CAXARG010000007.1:0-21000 GCA_963971235.1 Cryptus armator
ATGGCACGGCATGGCACCGGCATGGCACGGCATGGCACGGCATGGCACGGCATGGCACCGGCATGGCACGGCATGGCACCGGCATGGCACGGCATGGCACCGGCATGGCACGGCATGGCACCGGCATGGCACGGCATGGCACGGCATGGCACGGCATGGCACCGGCATGGCACCGGCATGGCACGGCATGGCACCGGCATGGCACGGCATGGCACCGGCATGGCACGGCATGGCACGGCATGGCACCGGCATGGCACGGCATGGCACCGGCATGGCACGGCATGGCACGGCATGGCACCGGCATGGCACGGCATGGCACCGGCATGGCACGGCATGGCACCGGCATGGCACGGCATGGCACCGGCATGGCACGGCATGGCACCGGCATGGCACGGCATGGCACGGCATGGCACGGCATTGAATGGCATGGAATGGCATGGAATGGCATGGAATGGCATGGAATGGCATGGAATGGCATGGAATGGCATGGAATGGCATGGAATGGCATGGAATGGCATGGAATGGCATGGAATGGCATGGAATGGCATGGAATGGCATGGAATGGCATGGAATGGCATGGAATGGCATGGAATGGCATGGAATGGCATGGAATGGCATGGAATGGCATGGAATGGCATGGAATGGCATGGAATGGCATGGAATGGCATGGAATGGCATGGAATGGCATGGAATGGCATGGAATGGCATGGAATGGCATGGAATGGCATGGAATGGCATGGAATGGCATGGAATGGCATGGAATGGCATGGAATGGCATGGAATGGCATGGAATGGCATGGAATGGCATGGAATGGCATCGCACCGGCATGGCACCGGCATGGCACGGCATGGCACGGCATGGCACGGCATGGCACCGGCATGGCACGGCATGGCACCGGCATGGCACGGCATGGCACCGGCATGGCACGGCATGGCACCGGCATGGCACGGCATGGCACGGCATGGCACGGCATGGCACGGCATTGGCACGGCATTGAATGGCATGGAATGGCATGGAATGGCATGGAATGGCATGGAATGGCATGGAATGGCATGGAATGGCATGGAATGGCATGGAATGGCATGGAATGGCATGGAATGGCATGGAATGGCATGGAATGGCATGGAATGGCATGGAATGGCATGGAATGGCATGGAATGGCATGGAATGGCATGGAATGGCATGGAATGGCATGGAATGGCATGGAATGGCATGGAATGGCATGGAATGGCATGGAATGGCATGGAATGGCATGGAATGGCATGGAATGGCATGGAATGGCATGGAATGGCATGGAATGGCATGGAATGGCATGGAATGGCATGGAATGGCATGGAATGGCATGGAATGGCATGGAATGGCATGGAATGGCATGGAATGGCATGGAATGGCATGGAATGGCATGGAATGGCATGGAATGGCATGGAATGGCATGGAATGGCATGGAATGGCATGGAATGGCATGGAATGGCATGGAATGGCATGGAATGGCATGGAATGGCATGGAATGGCATGAATGGCATGGAATGGCATGGAATGGCATGGAATGGCATGGCACCGGCATGGAATGGCATGGAATGGCATGGAATGGCATGGAATGGCATGGAATGGCATGGAATGGCATGGAATGGCATGGAATGGCATGGAATGGCATGGAATGGCATGGAATGGCATGGAATGGCATGGAATGGCATGGAATGGCATGGAATGGCATGGAATGGCATGGAATGGCATGGAATGGCATGGAATGGCATGGAATGGCATGGAATGGCATGGAATGGCATGGAATGGCATGGAATGGCATGGAATGGCATGGAATGGCATGGAATGGCATGGCACCGGCATGGCACCGGCATGGCACGGCATGGCACCGGCATGGCACGGCATGGCACGGCATGGCACCGGCATGGCACGGCATGGCACGGCATGGCACGGCATGGCACGGCATGGCACGGCATGGCACCGGCATGGCACGGCATGGCACCGGCATGGCACCGGCATTGCACGGCATGGCACCGGCATGGCACGGCATGGCACCGGCATGGCACGGCATGGCACCGGCATGGCACGGCATGGCACCGGCATGGCACGGCATGGCACCGGCATGGCACGGCATGGCACGGCATGGCACCGGCATGGCACGGCATGGCACGGCATGGCACCGGCATGGCACGGCATGGCACGGCATGGCACCGGCATGGCACGGCATGGCACGGCATGGCACCGGCATGGCACGGCATGGCACCGGCATGGCACGGCATGGCACGGCATGGCACGGCATGGCACGGCATGGCACGGCATGGCACGGCATGGCACGGCATGGAATGGCATGGAATGGCATGGAATGGCATGGAATGGCATGGAATGGCATGGAATGGCATGGAATGGCATGGAATGGCATGGAATGGCATGGAATGGCATGGAATGGCATGGAATGGCATGGAATGGCATGGAATGGCATGGAATGGCATGGAATGGCATGGAATGGCATGGAATGGCATGGAATGGCATGGAATGGCATGGAATGGCATGGAATGGCATGGAATGGCATGGAATGGCATGGAATGGCATGGAATGGCATGGAATGGCATGGAATGGCATGGAATGGCATGGAATGGCATGGAATGGCATGGAATGGCATGGAATGGCATGGAATGGCATGGCACCGGCATGGCACCGGCATGGCACGGCATGGCACGGCATGGCACCGGCATGGCACGGCATGGCACCGGCATGGCACGGCATGGCACCGGCATGGCACGGCATGGCACCGGCATGGCACGGCATGGCACCGGCATGGCACGGCATGGCACGGCATGGCACCGGCATGGCACGGCATGGCACGGCATGGCACCGGCATGGCACGGCATGGCACGGCATGGCACCGGCATGGCACGGCATGGCACGGCATGGCACCGGCATGGCACGGCATGGCACCGGCATGGCACGGCATGGCACGGCATGGCACGGCATGGCACGGCATGGAATGGCATGGAATGGCATGGCACCGGCATGGCACGGCATGGCACGGCATGGCACGGCATGGCACCGGCATGGCACCGGCATGGCACGGCATGGCACCGGCATGGCACGGCATGGCACCGGCATGGCACGGCATGGCACGGCATGGCACCGGCATGGCACGGCATGGCACCGCATTGAGTGGCATGGAATGGCATGGAATGGCATGGAATGGCATGGCACGGCATGGCACCGGCATGGCACGGCATGGCACCGGCATGGCACGGCATGGCACCGGCATGGCACGGCATGGCACCGGCATGGCACGGCATGGCACGGCATGGCACCGGCATGGCACGGCATGGCACCGGCATGGCACGGCATGGCACCGGCATGGCACGGCATGGCACGGCATGGCACGGCATGGCACCGGCATGGCACGGCATGGCACCGGCATGGCACGGCATGGCACCGGCATGGCACGGCATGGCACCGGCATGGCACGGCATGGCACGGCATGGCACGGCATGGCACCGGCATGGCACCGGCATGGCACGGCATGGCACCGGCATGGCACGGCATGGCACCGGCATGGCACGGCATGGCACGGCATGGCACCGGCATGGCACGGCATGGCACCGGCATGGCACGGCATGGCACGGCATGGCACCGGCATGGCACGGCATGGCACCGGCATGGCACGGCATGGCACCGGCATGGCACGGCATGGCACCGGCATGGCACGGCATGGCACCGGCATGGCACGGCATGGCACGGCATGGCACGGCATTGAATGGCATGGAATGGCATGGAATGGCATGGAATGGCATGGAATGGCATGGAATGGCATGGAATGGCATGGAATGGCATGGAATGGCATGGAATGGCATGGAATGGCATGGAATGGCATGGAATGGCATGGAATGGCATGGAATGGCATGGAATGGCATGGAATGGCATGGAATGGCATGGAATGGCATGGAATGGCATGGAATGGCATGGAATGGCATGGAATGGCATGGAATGGCATAGCACCGGCATGGCACGGCATGGAATGGCATGGAATGGCATGGAATGGCATGGAATGGCATGGAATGGCATGGAATGTCATGGAATGGCATGGAATGGCATGGAATGGCATGGAATGGCATGGAATGTCATGGAATGGCATGGAATGGCATGGAATGGCATGGAATGGCATGGAATGGCATGGAATGGCATGGAATGGCATGGAATGGCATGGAATGGCATGGAATGGCATGGAATGGCATGGCACCGGCATGGCACCGGCATGGCACGGCATGGCACGGCATGGCACCGGCATGGCACGGCATGGAATGGCATGGAATGGCATGGAATGACATGGAATGGCATGGCACCGGCATGGCACCGGCATGGCACGGCATGGCACGGCATGGCACCGGCATGGCACGGCATGGCACCGGCATGGCACGGCATGGCACCGGCATGGCACGGCATGGCACCGGCATGGCACGGCATGGCACCGCATTGAGTGGCATGGAATGGCATGGAATGGCATGGAATGGCATGGAATGGCATGGAATGGCATGGAATGGCATGGCACGGCATGGCACGGCATGGCACCGGCATGGCACGGCATGGCGCCGGCATGGCACGGCATGGCACCGGCATGGCACGGCATGGCACCGGCATGGCACGGCATGGCACCGGCATGGCACGGCATGGCACCGGCATGGCACGGCATGGCACGGCATGGAATGGCATAGCACCGCATGGCACGGCATGGCACGGCATTGAATGGCATGGAATGGCATTGAATGGCATGGAATGGCATGGAATGGCATGGCACCGCATGGCACGGCATGGAATGGCATGGAATGGCATAGCACCGCATGGCACGGCATGGCACGGCATGGAATGGCATAGCACCGCATGGCACGGCATGGCACGGCATTGAATGGCATGGAATGGCATTGAATGGCATGGAACGGCATGGAATGGCATGGAATGGCATGGAATGGCATGGAATGGCATGGAATGGCATGGAATGGCATGGAATGGCATGGAATGGCATGGAATGGCATGGAATGGCATGGAATGGCATGGAATGGCATGGAATGGCATGGAATGGCATGGAATGGCATGGAATGGCATGGAATGGCATGGAATGGCATGGAATGGCATGGAATGGCATGGAATGGCATGGAATGGCATGGAATGGCATGGCACCGCATGGCACGGCATGGAATGGCATGGAATGGCATGGCACCGCATGGCACGGCATGGAATGGCATGGAATGGCATGGCACCGCATGGCACGGCATGGCACGGCATTGAATGGCATGGAATGGCATTGAATGGCATGGAATGGCATGGAATGGCATGGAATGGCATGGAATGGCATGGAATGGCATGGAATGGCATGGAATGGCATGGAATGGCATGGCACCGGCATGGCACCGGCATGGCACGGCATGGCACGGCATGGCACCGGCATGGCACGGCATGGAATGGCATGGAATGGCATTGAATGGCATGGAACGGCATGGAATGGCATGGAATGGCATGGAATGGCATGGAATGGCATGGAATGGCATGGAATGGCATGGAATGGCATGGAATGGCATGGAATGGCATGGAATGGCATGGAATGGCATGGAATGGCATGGAATGGCATGGAATGGCATGGAATGGCATGGAATGGCATGGAATGGCATGGAATGGCATGGAATGGCATGGAATGGCATGGAATGGCATGGAATGGCATGGAATGGCATGGAATGGCATGGCACCGCATGGCACGGCATGGAATGGCATGGAATGGCATGGCACCGCATGGCACGGCATGGCACGGCATTGAATGGCATGGAATGGCATTGAATGGCATGGAATGGCATGGAATGGCATGGAATGGCATGGAATGGCATGGAATGGCATGGAATGGCATGGAATGGCATGGAATGGCATGGAATGGCATGGAATGGCATGGAATGGCATGGAATGGCATGGAATGGCATGGAATGGCATGGAATGGCATGGAATGGCATGGAATGGCATGGAATGGCATGGAATGGCATGGAATGGCATGGAATGGCATGGAATGGCATGGAATGGCATGGAATGGCATGGAATGGCATGGAATGGCATGGCACCGGCATGGCACCGGCATGGCACGGCATGGCACCGGCATGGCACGGCATGGCACCGGCATGGCATGGCATGGCACCGGCATGGCACCGGCATGGCACGGCATGGCACCGGCATGGCACGGCATGGCACCGGCATGGCACGGCATGGCACCGGCATGGCACGGCATGGCACCGGCATGGCACGGCATGGCACGGCATGGCACCGGCATGGCACGGCATGGCACCGGCATGGCACGGCATGGCACCGGCATGGCACGGCATGGCACGGGCATGGCACGGCTTGGCACCGGCATGGCACGGCATGGCACCGGCATGGCACCGGCATGGCACCGGCATGGCACGGCATGGCACCGGCATGGCACGGCATGGCACGGGCATGGCACGGCTTGGCACCGGCATGGCACGGCATGGCACCGGCATGGCACCGGCATGGCACGGCATGGCACCGGCATGGCACGGCATGGCACCGGCATGGCACGGCATGGCACGGCATGGCTCGGCATGGCACGGCATTGAATGGCATGGAATGGCATGGAATGGCATGGAATGGCATGGAATGGCATGGAATGGCATGGAATGGCATGGAATGGCATGGAATGGCATGGAATGGCATGGAATGGCATGGAATGGCATGGAATGGCATGGAATGGCATGGAATGGCATGGAATGGCATGGAATGGCATGGAATGGCATGGAATGGCATGGAATGGCATGGAATGGCATGGAATGGCATGGAATGGCATGGAATGGCATGGAATGGCATGGAATGGCATGGAATGGCATGGAATGGCATGGAATGGCATGGAATGGTATGGAATGGCATGGAATGGCATGGAATGGCATGGAATGGCATGGAATGGCATGGAATGGCATGGAATGGCATGGAATGGCATGGAATGGCATGGAATGGCATGGAATGGCATGGAATGGCATGGAATGGCATGGAATGGCATGGAATGGCATGGAATGGCATGGAATGGCATGGAATGGCATGGAATGGCATGGAATGGCATGGCACCGCACGGCACGGCATGGAATGGCATGGCACCGCATGGCACGGCATGGCACGGCATTGAATGGCATGGAATGGCATTGAATGGCATGGAATGGCATGGAATGGCATGGAATGGCATGGAATGGCATGGAATGGCATGGAATGGCATGGAATGGCATGGAATGGCATGGAATGGCATGGAATGGCATGGAATGGCATCGCACCGGCATGGCACGGCATGGCACCGGCATGGCACGGCATGGCACGGCATGGCACGGCATGGCACGGCATGGCACGGCATGGCACCGGCATGGCACGGCATGGCACGGCATGGCACGGCATGGCACGGCATGGAATGGCATGGAATGGCATGGAATGGCATGGAATGGCATGGAATGGCATGGAATGGCATGGAATGGCATGGAATGGCATGGAATGGCATGGAATGGCATGGAATGGCATGGAATGGCATGGAATGGCATGGAATGGCATGGAATGGCATGGAATGGCATGGAATGGCATGGAATGGCATGGAATGGCATGGAATGGCATGGAATGGCATGGAATGGCATGGAATGGCATGGAATGGCATGGAATGGCATGGAATGGCATGGAATGGCATGGAATGGCATGGAATGGCATGGAATGGCATGGAATGGCATGGAATGGCATGGAATGGCATGGAATGGCATGGAATGGCATGGAATGGCATGGAATGGCATGGAATGGCATGGAATGGCATGGAATGGCATCGCACCGGCATGGAATGGCATGGAATGGCATGGAATGGCATGGAATGGCATGGAATGGCATGGAATGGCATGGAATGGCATCGCACCGGCATGGCACCGGCATGGCACGGCATGGCACGGCATGGCACGGCATGGCACCGGCATGGCACGGCATGGCACCGGCATGGCACGGCATGGCACCGGCATGGCACGGCATGGCACCGGCATGGCACGGCATGGCACCGGCATGGCACGGCATGGCACGGCATTGAATGGCATGGAATGGCATGGAATGGCATGGAATGGCATGGAATGGCATGGAATGGCATGGAATGGCATGGAATGGCATGGAATGGCATGGAATGGCATGGAATGGCATGGAATGGCATGGAATGGCATGGAATGGCATGGAATGGCATGGAATGGCATGGAATGGCATGGAATGGCATGGAATGGCATGGAATGGCATGGAATGGCATGGAATGGCATGGAATGGCATGGAATGGCATGGAATGGCATGGAATGGCATGGAATGGCATGGAATGGCATGGAATGGCATGGAATGGCATGGAATGGCATGGAATGGCATGGAATGGCATGGAATGGCATGGAATGGCATGGAATGGCATGGAATGGCATGGAATGGCATGGAATGGCATGGAATGGCATGGAATGGCATGGAATGGCATGGAATGGCATGGAATGGCATGGAATGGCATGGAATGGCATGGAATGGCATGGAATGGCATGGAATGGCATGGAATGGCATGGAATGGCATGGAATGGCATGGAATGGCATGGAATGGCATGGAATGGCATGGAATGGCATGGAATGGCATGGAATGGCATGGAATGGCATGGAATGGCATGGAATGGCATGGAATGGCATGGAATGGCATGGAATGGCATGGAATGGCATGGAATGGCATGGAATGGCATGGAATGGCATGGAATGGCATGGAATGGCATGGAATGGCATGGAATGGCATGGAATGGCATGGAATGGCATGGAATGGCATGGAATGGCATGGAATGGCATGGAATGGCATGGAATGGCATGGAATGGCATGGAATGGCATGGAATGGCATGGAATGGCATGGAATGGCATGGAATGGCATGGAATGGCATGGAATGGCATGGAATGGCATGGAATGGTATGGAATGGCATGGAATGGCATGGAATGGCATGGAATGGCATGGAATGGCATGGAATGGCATGGAATGGCATGGAATGGCATGGAATGGCATGGAATGGCATGGAATGGCATGGAATGGCATGGAATGGCATGGAATGGCATGGAATGGCATGGAATGGCATGGAATGGCATGGAATGGCATGGAATGGCATGGAATGGCATGGAATGGCATGGAATGGCATGGCACCGCACGGCACGGCATGGAATGGCATGGCACCGCATGGCACGGCATGGCACGGCATTGAATGGCATGGAATGGCATTGAATGGCATGGAATGGCATGGAATGGCATGGAATGGCATGGAATGGCATGGAATGGCATGGAATGGCATGGAATGGCATGGAATGGCATGGAATGGCATGGAATGGCATGGAATGGCATGGAATGGCATGGAATGGCATCGCACCGGCATGGCACGGCATGGCACCGGCATGGCACGGCATGGCACGGCATGGCACGGCATGGCACGGCATGGCACGGCATGGCACCGGCATGGCACGGCATGGCACGGCATGGCACGGCATGGCACGGCATGGAATGGCATGGAATGGCATGGAATGGCATGGAATGGCATGGAATGGCATGGAATGGCATGGAATGGCATGGAATGGCATGGAATGGCATGGAATGGCATGGAATGGCATGGAATGGCATGGAATGGCATGGAATGGCATGGAATGGCATGGAATGGCATGGAATGGCATGGAATGGCATGGAATGGCATGGAATGGCATGGAATGGCATGGAATGGCATGGAATGGCATGGAATGGCATGGAATGGCATGGAATGGCATGGAATGGCATGGAATGGCATGGAATGGCATGGAATGGCATGGAATGGCATGGAATGGCATGGAATGGCATGGAATGGCATGGAATGGCATGGAATGGCATGGAATGGCATGGAATGGCATGGAATGGCATGGAATGGCATGGAATGGCATGGAATGGCATCGCACCGGCATGGAATGGCATGGAATGGCATGGAATGGCATGGAATGGCATGGAATGGCATGGAATGGCATGGAATGGCATCGCACCGGCATGGCACCGGCATGGCACGGCATGGCACGGCATGGCACGGCATGGCACCGGCATGGCACGGCATGGCACCGGCATGGCACGGCATGGCACCGGCATGGCACGGCATGGCACCGGCATGGCACGGCATGGCACCGGCATGGCACGGCATGGCACGGCATTGAATGGCATGGAATGGCATGGAATGGCATGGCACGGCATGGAATGGCATGGAATGGCATGGAATGGCATGGAATGGCATGGAATGGCATGGAATGGCATGGAATGGCATGGAATGGCATGGAATGGCATGGAATGGCATGGAATGGCATGGAATGGCATGGAATGGCATGGAATGGCATGGAATGGCATGGAATGGCATGGAATGGCATGGAATGGCATGGAATGGCATGGAATGGCATGGAATGGCATGGAATGGCATGGAATGGCATGGAATGGCATGGAATGGCATGGAATGGCATGGAATGGCATGGAATGGCATGGAATGGCATGGAATGGCATGGAATGGCATGGAATGGCATGGAATGGCATGGAATGGCATGGAATGGCATGGAATGGCATGGAATGGCATGGAATGGCATGGAATGGCATGGAATGGCATGGAATGGCATGGAATGGCATGGAATGGCATGGAATGGCATGGAATGGCATGGAATGGCATGGAATGGCATGGAATGGCATGGAATGGCATGGAATGGCATGGAATGGCATGGAATGGCATGGAATGGCATGGAATGGCATGGAATGGCATGGAATGGCATGGAATGGCATGGAATGGCATGGAATGGCATGGAATGGCATGGCACCGGCATGGAATGGCATGGAATGGCATGGAATGGCATGGAATGGCATGGAATGGCATGGAATGGCATGGAATGGCATGGAATGGCATGGAATGGCATGGAATGGCATGGAATGGCATGGAATGGCATGGAATGGCATGGAATGGCATGGAATGGCATGGAATGGCATGGAATGGCATGGAATGGCATGGAATGGCATGGAATGGCATGGAATGGCATGGAATGGCATGGAATGGCATGGAATGGCATGGAATGGCATGGAATGGCATGGAATGGCATGGCACCGGCATGGCACCGGCATGGCACGGCATGGCACCGGCATGGCACGGCATGGCACGGCATGGCACCGGCATGGCACGGCATGGCACGGCATGGCACGGCATGGCACGGCATGGCACCGGCATGGCACGGCATGGCACCGGCATGGCACCGGCATTGCACGGCATGGCACCGGCATGGCACGGCATGGCACCGGCATGGCACGGCATGGCACCGGCATGGCACGGCATGGCACCGGCATGGCACGGCATGGCACCGGCATGGCATGGCATGGCACGGCATGGCACCGGCATGGCACGGCATGGCACGGCATGGCACGGCATGGCACCGGCATGGCACGGCATGGCACGGCATGGCACCGGCATGGCACCGGCATGGCACCGGCATGGCACGGCATGGCACGGCATGGCACCGGCATGGCACGGCATGGCACCGGCATGGCACGGCATGGCACCGGCATGGCACGGCATGGCACCGGCATGGCACGGCATGGCACCGGCATGGCACGGCATGGCACGGCATGGCACCGGCATGGCACGGCATGGCACGGCATGGCACCGGCATGGCACGGCATGGCACGGCATGGCACCGGCATGGCACGGCATGGCACGGCATGGCACCGGCATGGCACGGCATGGCACCGGCATGGCACGGCATGGCACGGCATGGCACGGCATGGCACGGCATGGAATGGCATGGAATGGCATGGCACCGGCATGGCACGGCATGGCACGGCATGGCACGGCATGGCACCGGCATGGCACCGGCATGGCACGGCATGGCACCGGCATGGCACGGCATGGCACCGGCATGGCACGGCATGGCACGGCATGGCACCGGCATGGCACGGCATGGCACCGCATTGAGTGGCATGGAATGGCATGGAATGGCATGGAATGGCATGGCACGGCATGGCACCGGCATGGCACGGCATGGCACCGGCATGGCACGGCATGGCACCGGCATGGCACGGCATGGCACCGGCATGGCACGGCATGGCACGGCATGGCACCGGCATGGCACGGCATGGCACCGGCATGGCACGGCATGGCACCGGCATGGCACGGCATGGCACGGCATGGCACGGCATGGCACCGGCATGGCACGGCATGGCACCGGCATGGCACGGCATGGCACCGGCATGGCACGGCATGGCACCGGCATGGCACGGCATGGCACGGCATGGCACGGCATGGCACGGCATGGCACGGCATGGAATGGCATGGAATGGCATGGAATGGCATGGAATGGCATGGAATGGCATGGAATGGCATGGAATGGCATGGAATGGCATGGAATGGCATGGAATGGCATGGAATGGCATGGAATGGCATGGAATGGCATGGAATGGCATGGAATGGCATGGAATGGCATGGAATGGCATGGAATGGCATGGAATGGCATGGAATGGCATGGAATGGCATGGAATGGCATGGAATGGCATGGAATGGCATGGAATGGCATGGAATGGCATGGAATGGCATGGAATGGCATGGAATGGCATGGAATGGCATGGCACCGGCATGGAATGGCATGGAATGGCATGGAATGGCATGGAATGGCATGGAATGGCATGGAATGGCATGGAATGGCATGGAATGGCATGGAATGGCATGGAATGGCATGGAATGGCATGGAATGGCATGGAATGGCATGGAATGGCATGGAATGGCATGGAATGGCATGGAATGGCATGGAATGGCATGGAATGGCATGGAATGGCATGGAATGGCATGGAATGGCATGGAATGGCATGGAATGGCATGGAATGGCATGGAATGGCATGGAATGGCATGGAATGGCATGGAATGGCATGGAATGGCATGGAATGGCATGGAATGGCATGGAATGGCATGGAATGGCATGGAATGGCATGGCACCGGCATGGCACCGGCATGGCACGGCATGGCACCGGCATGGCACGGCATGGCACGGCATGGCACCGGCATGGCACGGCATGGCACGGCATGGCACGGCATGGCACGGCATGGCACCGGCATGGCACCGGCATTGCACGGCATGGCACCGGCATGGCACGGCATGGCACCGGCATGGCACGGCATGGCACCGGCATGGCACGGCATGGCACCGGCATGGCACGGCATGGCACCGGCATGGCACGGCATGGCACGGCATGGCACCGGCATGGCACGGCATGGCACGGCATGGCACCGGCATGGCACGGCATGGCACGGCATGGCACCGGCATGGCACGGCATGGCACGGCATGGCACCGGCATGGCACGGCATGGCACCGGCATGGCACGGCATGGCACGGCATGGCACGGCATGGCACGGCATGGCACGGCATGGCACGGCATGGCACGGCATGGAATGGCATGGAATGGCATGGAATGGCATGGAATGGCATGGAATGGCATGGAATGGCATGGAATGGCATGGAATGGCATGGAATGGCATGGAATGGCATGGAATGTCATGGAATGGCATGGAATGGCATGGAATGGCATGGCACCGGCATGGCACCGGCATGGCACGGCATGGCACCGGCATGGCACGGCATGGCACCGGCATGGCACGGCATGGCACGGCATGGCACCGGCATGGCACGGCATGGCACGGCATGGCACCGGCATGGCACGGCATGGCACCGGCATGGCACGGCATGGCACCGGCATGGCACCGGCATGGCACCGGCATGGCACCGGCATGGCACGGCATGGCACCGGCATGGCACGGCATGGCACCGGCATGGCACGGCATGGCACGGCATGGCACCGGCATGGCACGGCATGGCACCGGCATGGCACGGCATGGCACGGCATGGCACCGGCATGGCACGGCATGGCACGGCATGGCACCGGCATGGCACGGCATGGCACGGCATGGCACCGGCATGGCACGGCATGGCACCGGCATGGCACGGCATGGCACCGGCATGGCACGGCATGGCACGGCATGGCACCGGCATGGCACGGCATGGCACCGGCATGGCACGGCATGGCACGGCATGGCACGGCATGGCACGGCATGGCACGGCATGGAATGGCATGGAATGGCATGGAATGGCATGGAATGGCATGGAATGGCATGGAATGGCATGGAATGGCATGGAATGGCATGGAATGGCATGGAATGGCATGGAATGGCATGGAATGGCATGGAATGGCATGGAATGGCATGGAATGGCATGGAATGGCATGGAATGGCATGGAATGGCATGGAATGGCATGGAATGGCATGGAATGGCATGGAATGGCATGGAATGGCATGGAATGGCATGGAATGGCATGGAATGGCATGGAATGGCATGGAATGGCATGGAATGGCATGGAATGGCATGGAATGGCATGGAATGGCATGGAATGGCATGGAATGGCATGGAATGGCATGGAATGGCATGGAATGGCATGGAATGGCATGGAATGGCATGGAATGGCATGGAATGGCATGGAATGGCATGGAATGGCATGGAATGGCATGGAATGGCATGGCACCGGCATGGCACCGGCATGGCACGGCATGGCACCGGCATGGCACGGCATGGCACCGGCATGGCACGGCATGGCACCGGCATGGCACGGCATGGCACCGGCATGGCACGGCATGGCACCGGCATGGCACGGCATGGCACGGCATGGCACCGGCATGGCACGGCATGGCACGGCATGGCACCGGCATGGCACGGCATGGCACCGGCATGGCACGGCATGGCACCGGCATGGCACGGCATGGCACGGCATGGCACGGCATGGCACGGCATGGCACGGCATGGAATGGCATGGAATGGCATGGAATGGCATGGAATGGCATGGAATGGCATGGAATGGCATGGAATGGCATGGAATGGCATGGAATGGCATGGAATGGCATGGAATGGCATGGAATGGCATGGAATGGCATGGAATGGCATGGAATGGCATGGAATGGCATGGAATGGCATGGAATGGCATGGAATGGCATGGAATGGCATGGAATGGCATGGAATGGCATGGAATGGCATGGAATGGCATGGAATGGCATGGAATGGCATGGAATGGCATGGAATGGCATGGAATGGCATGGAATGGCATGGAATGGCATGGAATGGCATCGCACCGGCATGGCACGGCATGGCACCGGCATGGCACGGCATGGCACGGCATGGCACGGCATGGCACGGCATGGCACGGCATGGCACCGGCATGGCACGGCATGGCACCGGCATGGCACGGCATGGCACGGCATGGCACGGCATGGCACGGCATGGAATGGCATGGAATGGCATGGAATGGCATGGAATGGCATGGAATGGCATGGAATGGCATGGAATGGCATGGAATGGCATGGAATGGCATGGAATGGCATGGAATGGCATGGAATGGCATGGAATGGCATGGAATGGCATGGAATGGCATGGAATGGCATGGAATGGCATGGAATGGCATGGAATGGCATGGAATGGCATGGAATGGCATGGAATGGCATGGAATGGCATGGAATGGCATGGAATGGCATGGAATGGCATGGAATGGCATGGAATGGCATGGAATGGCATGGAATGGCATGGAATGGCATGGAATGGCATGGAATGGCATGGAATGGCATGGAATGGCATGGAATGGCATGGAATGGCATGGAATGGCATGGAATGGCATGGAATGGCATCGCACCGGCATGGAATGGCATGGAATGGCATCGCACCGGCATGGAATGGCATGGAATGGCATGGAATGGCATGGAATGGCATGGAATGGCATGGAATGGCATGGAATGGCATGGAATGGCATCGCACCGGCATGGCACCGGCATGGCACGGCATGGCACGGCATGGCACGGCATGGCACCGGCATGGCACGGCATGGCACCGGCATGGCACGGCATGGCACCGGCATGGCACGGCATGGCACCGGCATGGCACGGCATGGCACGGCATGGCACGGCATGGCACGGCATTGAATGGCATGGAATGGCATGGAATGGCATGGAATGGCATGGAATGGCATGGAATGGCATGGAATGGCATGGAATGGCATGGAATGGCATGGAATGGCATGGAATGGCATGGAATGGCATGGAATGGCATGGAATGGCATGGAATGGCATGGAATGGCATGGAATGGCATGGAATGGCATGGAATGGCATGGAATGGCATGGAATGGCATGGAATGGCATGGAATGGCATGGAATGGCATGGAATGGCATGGAATGGCATGGAATGGCATGGAATGGCATGGAATGGCATGGAATGGCATGGAATGGCATGGAATGGCATGGAATGGCATGGAATGGCATGGAATGGCATGGAATGGCATGGAATGGCATGGAATGGCATGGAATGGCATGGAATGGCATGGAATGGCATGGAATGGCATGGAATGGCATGGAATGGCATGGAATGGCATGGAATGGCATGGAATGGCATGGAATGGCATGGAATGGCATGGAATGGCATGGAATGGCATGGAATGGCATGGAATGGCATGGAATGGCATGGAATGGCATGGAATGGCATGGAATGGCATGGAATGGCATGGAATGGCATGGAATGGCATGGAATGGCATGGAATGGCATGGAATGGCATGGAATGGCATGGAATGGCATGGAATGGCATGGAATGGCATGGAATGGCATGGAATGGCATGGAATGGCATGGCACCGGCATGGAATGGCATGGAATGGCATGGAATGGCATGGAATGGCATGGAATGGCATGGAATGGCATGGAATGGCATGGAATGGCATGGAATGGCATGGAATGGCATGGAATGGCATGGAATGGCATGGAATGGCATGGAATGGCATGGAATGGCATGGAATGGCATGGAATGGCATGGAATGGCATGGAATGGCATGGAATGGCATGGAATGGCATGGAATGGCATGGAATGGCATGGAATGGCATGGAATGGCATGGAATGGCATGGAATGGCATGGAATGGCATGGAATGGCATGGAATGGCATGGAATGGCATGGCACCGGCATGGCACCGGCATGGCACGGCATGGCACCGGCATGGCACGGCATGGCACGGCATGGCACCGGCATGGCACGGCATGGCACGGCATGGCACGGCATGGCACGGCATGGCACCGGCATGGCACGGCATGGCACCGGCATGGCACCGGCATTGCACGGCATGGCACCGGCATGGCACGGCATGGCACCGGCATGGCACGGCATGGCACCGGCATGGCACGGCATGGCACCGGCATGGCACGGCATGGCACCGGCATGGCACGGCATGGCACGGCATGGCACCGGCATGGCACGGCATGGCACGGCATGGCACCGGCATGGCACGGCATGGCACGGCATGGCACCGGCATGGCACGGCATGGCACGGCATGGCACCGGCATGGCACGGCATGGCACCGGCATGGCACGGCATGGCACGGCATGGCACGGCATGGCACGGCATGGCACGGCATGGCACGGCATGGCACGGCATGGAATGGCATGGAATGGCATGGAATGGCATGGAATGGCATGGAATGGCATGGAATGGCATGGAATGGCATGGAATGGCATGGAATGGCATGGAATGGCATGGAATGGCATGGAATGGCATGGAATGGCATGGAATGGCATGGAATGGCATGGAATGGCATGGAATGGCATGGAATGGCATGGAATGGCATGGAATGGCATGGAATGGCATGGAATGGCATGGAATGGCATGGAATGGCATGGAATGGCATGGAATGGCATGGAATGGCATGGAATGGCATGGAATGGCATGGCACCGGCATGGCACCGGCATGGCACGGCATGGCACGGCATGGCACCGGCATGGCACGGCATGGCACCGGCATGGCACGGCATGGCACCGGCATGGCACGGCATGGCACCGGCATGGCACGGCATGGCACCGGCATGGCACGGCATGGCACGGCATGGCACCGGCATGGCACGGCATGGCACGGCATGGCACCGGCATGGCACGGCATGGCACGGCATGGCACCGGCATGGCACGGCATGGCACGGCATGGCACCGGCATGGCACGGCATGGCACCGGCATGGCACGGCATGGCACGGCATGGCACGGCATGGCACGGCATGGAATGGCATGGAATGGCATGGCACCGGCATGGCACGGCATGGCACGGCATGGCACGGCATGGCACCGGCATGGCACCGGCATGGCACGGCATGGCACCGGCATGGCACGGCATGGCACCGGCATGGCACGGCATGGCACGGCATGGCACCGGCATGGCACGGCATGGCACCGCATTGAGTGGCATGGAATGGCATGGAATGGCATGGAATGGCATGGCACGGCATGGCACCGGCATGGCACGGCATGGCACCGGCATGGCACGGCATGGCACCGGCATGGCACGGCATGGCACGGCATGGCACCGGCATGGCACGGCATGGCACCGGCATGGCACGGCATGGCACCGGCATGGCACGGCATGGCACGGCATGGCACGGCATGGCACCGGCATGGCACGGCATGGCACCGGCATGGCACGGCATGGCACCGGCATGGCACGGCATGGCACCGGCATGGCACGGCATGGCACGGCATGGCACGGCATGGCACCGGCATGGCACCGGCATGGCACGGCATGGCACCGGCATGGCACGGCATGGCACCGGCATGGCACGGCATGGCACGGCATGGCACCGGCATGGCACGGCATGGCACCGGCATGGCACGGCATGGCACGGCATGGCACCGGCATGGCACGGCATGGCACCGGCATGGCACGGCATGGCACCGGCATGGCACGGCATGGCACCGGCATGGCACGGCATGGCACCGGCATGGCACGGCATGGCACCGGCATGGCACGGCATGGCACGGCATGGCACCGGCATGGCACGGCATGGCACGGCATGGCACCGGCATGGCACGGCATGGCACGGCATGGCACCGGCATGGCACGGCATGGCACGGCATGGCACCGGCATGGCACGGCATGGCACCGGCATGGCACGGCATGGCACGGCATGGCACGGCATGGCACGGCATGGCACGGCATGGCACGGCATGGCACGGCATGGAATGGCATGGAATGGCATGGAATGACATGGAATGGCATGGAATGGCATGGAATGGCATGGAATGGCATGGAATGGCATGGAATGGCATGGAATG
Source organism: Cryptus armator (assembly GCA_963971235.1). Lineage (NCBI taxonomy): Eukaryota > Metazoa > Arthropoda > Insecta > Hymenoptera > Ichneumonidae > Cryptus > Cryptus armator. The sequence continues at coordinate 19,195 of CAXARG010000007.1, forward strand.
GCATGGAATGGCATGGAATGGCATGGAATGGCATGGAATGGCATGGAATGGCATGGAATGGCATGGAATGGCATGGAATGGCATGGAATGGCATGGAATGGCATGGAATGGCATGGAATGGCATGGAATGGCATGGAATGGCATGGAATGGCATGGAATGGCATGGAATGGCATGGAATGGCATGGAATGGCATGGAATGGCATGGAATGGCATGGAATGGCATGGAATGGCATGGAATGGCATGGAATGGCATGGCACCGGCATGGCACCGGCATGGCACGGCATGGCACGGCATGGCACCGGCATGGCACGGCATGGCACCGGCATGGCACGGCATGGCACCGGCATGGCACGGCATGGCACCGGCATGGCACGGCATGGCACCGGCATGGCACGGCATGGCACGGCATGGCACCGGCATGGCACGGCATGGCACGGCATGGCACCGGCATGGCACGGCATGGAACGGCATGGCACCGGCCATGGCACGGCATGGCACGGCATGGCACCGGCATGGCACGGCATGGCACCGGCATGGCACGGCATGGCACGGCATGGCACGGCATGGCACGGCATGGAATGGCATGGAATGGCATGGCACCGGCATGGCACGGCATGGCACGGCATGGCACCGGCATGGCACCGGCATGGCACGGCATGGCACCGGCATGGCACGGCATGGCACCGGCATGGCACGGCATGGCACGGCATGGCACCGGCATGGCACGGCATGGCACCGCATTGAGTGGCATGGAATGGCATGGAATGGCATGGAATGGCATGGCACGGCATGGCACCGGCATGGCACGGCATGGCACCGGCATGGCACGGCATGGCACCGGCATGGCACGGCATGGCACCGGCATGGCACGGCATGGCACGGCATGGCACCGGCATGGCACGGCATGGCACCGGCATGGCACGGCATGGCACCGGCATGGCACGGCATGGCACGGCATGGCACGGCATGGCACCGGCATGGCACGGCATGGCACCGGCATGGCACGGCATGGCACCGGCATGGCACGGCATGGCACCGGCATGGCACGGCATGGCACGGCATGGCACGGCATGGCACCGGCATGGCACCGGCATGGCACGGCATGGCACCGGCATGGCACGGCATGGCACCGGCATGGCACGGCATGGCACGGCATGGCACCGGCATGGCACGGCATGGCACCGGCATGGCACGGCATGGCACGGCATGGCACCGGCATGGCACGGCATGGCACCGGCATGGCACGGCATGGCACCGGCATGGCACGGCATGGCACCGGCATGGCACGGCATGGCACCGGCATGGCACGGCATGGCACGGCATGGCACGGCATTGAATGGCATGGAATGGCATGGAATGGCATGGAATGGCATGGAATGGCATGGAATGGCATGGAATGGCATGGAATGGCATGGAATGGCATGGAATGGCATGGAATGGCATGGAATGGCATGGAATGGCATGGAATGGCATGGAATGGCATGGAATGGCATGGAATGGCATGGAATGGCATGGAATGGCATGGAATGGCATGGAATGGCATGGAATGGCATGGAATGGCATGGAATGGCATGGAATGCATGGAATGGCATGGAATGGCATGGAATGGCATGGAATGGCATGGAATGGCATGGAATGGCATGGAATGGCATGGAATGGCATGGAATGGCATGGAATGGCATGGAATGGCATGGAATGGCATGGAATGGCATGGAATGGCATGGAATGGCATGGAATGGCATGGAATGGCATCGCACCGGCATGGCACCGGCATGGCACGGCATGGCACGGCATGGCACGGCAT
>CAXARG010000008.1:600000-975352 GCA_963971235.1 Cryptus armator
CGGCATGGCACGGCATGGCACCGCATGGCACCGCATGGCACCGCATTGAATGGCATGGAATGGCATGGAATGGCATGGAATGGCATGGAATGGCACGGCATGGCATGGAATGGCACGGCATGGCACGGCATGGCACCGCATTGAATGGCATGGAATGGCATGGAATGGCATGGAATGTCATGGAATGGCATGGAATGGCATGGAATGGCATGGAATGTCATGGAATGGCATGGAATGTCATGGAATGGCATGCAATGGCATGCAATGGCATGGAATGGCATGGCACGGCATGGCACGGCATGGCACGGCATGGCACGGCATGGCACCGGCATGGCACCGGCATGGCACGGCATGGCACCGGCATGGCACGGCATGGCACCGGCATGGCACGGCATGGCACGGCATGGCACGGCATGGCACCGGCATGGCACGGCATGGCACGGCATGGCACGGCATGGCACCGGCATGGCACGGCATGGCACCGGCATGGCACGGCATGGCACGGCATGGCACGGCATGGCACGGCATGGCACGGCATGGCACGGCATGGCACGGCATGGCACGGCATGGCACGGCATGGCACGGCATGGCACGGCATGGCACGGCATGGCACGGCATGGCACGGCATGGCACGGCATGGCACGGCATGGCACGGCATGGCACGGCATGGCACGGCATGGCACGGCATGGAATGGCATGGAATGGCATGGCACCGGCATGGCACCGGCATTGCACGGAATGGCATGGAATGGCATGGAATGGCATGGAATGGCATGGCACCGGCATGGCACCGCCATGGCACCGGCATGGCACGGCATGGCACGGCATGGCACGGCATGGCACGGCATGGCACGGCATGGCACCAGCATGGCACGGCATGGCACCGGCATGGCACGGCATGGCACCGGCATGGCACGGCATGGCACCGGCATGGCACGGCATGGCACCGGCATGGCACGGCATGGCACGGCATGGCACCGCATGGCACCGCATGGCACCGCATTGAATGGCATGGAATGGCATGGAATGGCATGGAATGGCACGGCATGGCATGGAATGGCACGGCATGGCACGGCATGGCACGGCATTGAATGGCATGGAATGGCATGGAATGGCATGGAATGTCATGGAATGGCATGGAATGGCATGGAATGGCATGGAATGGCATGGAATGTCATGGAATGGCATGGAATGTCATGGAATGGCATGCAATGGCATGCAATGGCATGGAATGGCATGGCACGGCATGGCACGGCATGGCACGGCATGGCACGGCATGGCACGGCATGGCACGGCATGGCACGGCATGGCACGGCATGGCACGGCATGGCACGGCATGGCACCGGCATGGCACCGGCATGGCACGGCATGGCACCGGCATGGCACGGCATGGCACCGGCATGGCACGGCATGGCACGGCATGGCACGGCATGGCACGGCATGGCACGGCATGGCACGGCATGGCACGGCATGGCACGGCATGGCACGGCATGGCACGGCATGGCACCGGCATGGCACCGGCATGGCACGGCATGGCACGGCATGGCACGGCATGGCACCGGCATGGCACGGCATGGCACCGGCATGGCACCGGCATGGCACGGCATTGAATGGCATGGCACGGCATGGCACCGGCATGGCACCGGCATGGCACCGGCATGGCACCGGCATGGCACCGGCATGGCACGGCATGGCACCGGCATGGCACGGCATGGCACGGCATTGAAAGGCATGGAATGGCATGGAATGGCATGGAATGGCATGGAATGGCACGGAATGGCATGGAATGGCACGGAATGGCATGGAATGGCATGGAATGGCACGGCATGGCACGGCATGGCACGGCATGGCACGGCATGGCACGGCATGGCACCGGCATGGCACCGGCATGGCACGGCATGGCACCGGCATGGCACGGCATGGCACCGGCATGGCACGGCATGGCACCGGCATGGCACGGCATGGCACGGCACGGCATGGCACGGCATGGAATGGCATGGAATGGCATGGAATGGCATGGAATGGCATGGAATGGCATGGAATGGCATGGAATGGCATGGAATGGCATGGAATGGCATTGAATGGCATGGAATGGCATGGAATGGCATGGAATGGCATGGCACCGGCATGGCACCGGCATGGCACGGCATGGCACGGCATGGCACGGCATGGCACGGCATGGCACGGCATGGCACGGCATGGCACGGCATGGCACGGCATGGCACGGCATGGCACGGCATGGCACGGCATGGCACGGCATGGCACGGCATGGCACGGCATGGCACGGCATGGCACGGCATGGCACGGCATGGCACGGCATGGCACGGCATGGCACGGCATGGCACGGCATGGCACGGCATGGCACGGCATGGCACGGCATGGCACGGCATGGCACGGCATGGCACGGCATGGCACGGCATGGCACGGCATGGCACGGCATGGCACGGCATGGCACGGCATGGCACGGCATGGCACGGCATGGCACGGCATGGCACGGCATGGCACGGCATGGCACGGCATGGCACGGCATGGCACGGCATGGCACGGCATGGCACGGCATGGCACGGCATGGCACGGCATGGCACGGCATGGCACGGCATGGCACGGCATGGCACGGCATGGCACGGCATGGCACCGGCATGGCACGGCATGGCACCGGCATGGCACGGCATGGCACCGGCATGGCACGGCATGGCACCGGCATGGCACGGCATGGAATGGCATGGAATGGCATGGAATGGCATGGAATGGCATGGAATGGCATGGAATGGCATGGAATGGCATTGAATGGCATGGAATGGCATGGAATGGCATGGAATGGCATGGAATGGCATGGAATGGCATGGCACCGGCATGGCACCGGCATGGCACGGCATGGCACGGCATGGCACGGCATGGCACGGCATGGCACGGCATGGCACGGCATGGCACGGCATGGCACGGCATGGCACGGCATGGCACGGCATGGCACGGCATGGCACGGCATGGCACGGCATGGCACGGCATGGCACGGCATGGCACGGCATGGCACGGCATGGCACGGCATGGCACGGCATGGCACGGCATGGCACGGCATGGCACCGGCATGGCACGGCATGGCACGGCATGGCACGGCATGGCACGGCATGGCACCGGCATGGCACGGCATGGCACGGCATGGCACGGCATGGCACCGGCATGGCACGGCATGGCACCGGCATGGCACGGCATGGCACCGGCATGGCACGGCATGGCACGGCATGGCACCGGCATGGCACGGCATGGCACCGGCATGGCACGGCATGGCACCGGCATGGCACGGCATGGCACCGGCATGGCACGGCATGGCACCGGCATGGCACCGGCATGGCACGGCATGGCACGGCATGGCACGGCATGGCACGGCATGGCACGGCATGGCACGGCATGGCACCGGCATGGCACGGCATGGCACGGCATGGCACGGCATGGCACCGGCATGGCACGGCATGGCACCGGCATGGCACGGCATGGCACCGGCATGGCACGGCATGGCACCGGCATGGCACGGCATGGCACCGGCATGGCACGGCATGGCACCGGCATGGCACGGCATGGCACGGCATGGCACGGCATGGCACCGGCATGGCACGGCATGGCACCGGCATGGCACGGCATGGCACCGGCATGGCACCGGCATGGCACGGCATTGAATGGCATGGCACGGCATGGCACCGGCATGGCACCGGCATGGCACCGGCATGGCACCGGCATGGCACCGGCATGGCACGGCATGGCACCGGCATGGCACGGCATGGCACGGCATTGAAAGGCATGGAATGGCATGGAATGGCATGGAATGGCATGGAATGGCATGGAATGGCATGGAATGGCATGGAATGGCACGGAATGGCATGGAATGGCATGGAATGGCACGGCATGGCACGGCATGGCACGGCATGGCACGGCATGGCACGGCATGGCACCGGCATGGCACCGGCATGGCACGGCATGGCACCGGCATGGCACGGCATGGCACCGGCATGGCACGGCATGGCACCGGCATGGCACGGCATGGCACGGCATGGCACGGCATGGAATGGCATGGAATGGCATGGAATGGCATGGAATGGCATGGAATGGCATGGAATGGCATGGAATGGCATGGAATGGCATGGAATGGCATGGAATGGCATGGAATGGCATGGAATGGCATTGAATGGCATGGAATGGCATGGAATGGCATGGCACCGGCATGGCACGGCATGGCACGGCATGGCACGGCATGGCACGGCATGGCACGGCATGGCACGGCATGGCACGGCATGGCACGGCATGGCACGGCATGGCACGGCATGGCACGGCATGGCACGGCATGGCACGGCATGGCACGGCATGGCACGGCATGGCACGGCATGGCACGGCATGGCACGGCATGGCACGGCATGGCACGGCATGGCACGGCATGGCACGGCATGGCACGGCATGGCACGGCATGGCACGGCATGGCACGGCATGGCACGGCATGGCACGGCATGGCACGGCATGGCACGGCATGGCACGGCATGGCACGGCATGGCACGGCATGGCACGGCATGGCACGGCATGGCACGGCATGGCACGGCATGGCACGGCATGGCACGGCATGGCACGGCATGGCACGGCATGGCACGGCATGGCACGGCATGGCACGGCATGGCACGGCATGGCACGGCATGGCACGGCATGGCACGGCATGGCACGGCATGGCACGGCATGGCACGGCATGGCACGGCATGGCACGGCATGGCACGGCATGGCACGGCATGGCACGGCATGGCACGGCATGGCACGGCATGGCACGGCATGGCACGGCATGGCACGGCATGGCACGGCATGGCACGGCATGGCACGGCATGGCACGGCATGGCACGGCATGGCACGGCATGGCACGGCATGGCACGGCATGGCACGGCATGGCACGGCATGGCACGGCATGGCACGGCATGGCACGGCATGGCACGGCATGGCACGGCATGGCACGGCATGGCACGGCATGGCACGGCATGGCACGGCATGGCACGGCATGGCACGGCATGGCACGGCATGGCACGGCATGGCACGGCATGGCACGGCATGGCACGGCATGGCACGGCATGGCACGGCATGGCACGGCATGGCACGGCATGGCACGGCATGGCACGGCATGGCACGGCATGGCACGGCATGGCACGGCATGGCACGGCATGGCATGGAATGGCATGGCACCGGCATGGCACCGGCATGGCACCGGCATGGCACCGGCATGGCACCGGCATGGCACGGCATGGCACGGCATGGCACCAGCATGGCACGGCATGGCACCGGCATGGCACCGGCATGGCACGGCATGGCACCGGCATGGCACGGCATGGCACCGGCATGGCACGGCATGACACCGGCATGACACCGGCATGGCACGGCATGGCACCGGCATGGCACCGGCATGGCACCGGCATGGCACCGGCATGGCACCGGCATGGCACCGGCATGGCACCGGCATGGCACCGGCATGGCACCGGCATGGCACCGGCATGGCACCGGCATGGCACCGGCATGGCACCGGCATGGCACCGGCATGGCACCGGCATGGCACCGGCATGGCACCGGCATGGCACCGGCATGGCACCGGCATGGCACCGGCATGGCACCGGCATGGCACCGGCATGGCACCGGCATGGCACCGGCATGGCACCGGCATGGCACCGGCATGGCACCGGCATGGCACCGGCATGGCACCGGCATGGCACCGGCATGGCACCGGCATGGCACCGGCATGGCACCGGCATGGCACCGGCATGGCACCGGCATGGCACCGGCATGGCACCGGCATGGCACCGGCATGGCACCGGCATGGCACCGGCATGGCACCGGCATGGCACCGGCATGGCACCGGCATGGCACCGGCATGGCACCGGCATGGCACCGGCATGGCACCGGCATGGCACCGGCATGGCACCGGCATGGCACCGGCATGGCACCGGCATGGCACCGGCATGGCACCGGCATGGCACCGGCATGGCACCGGCATGGCACCGGCATGGCACCGGCATGGCACCGGCATGGCACCGGCATGGCACCGGCATGGCACCGGCATGGCACCGGCATGGCACCGGCATGGCACCGGCATGGCACCGGCATGGCACCGGCATGGCACCGGCATGGCACCGGCATGGCACCGGCATGGCACCGGCATGGCACCGGCATGGCACCGGCATGGCACCGGCATGGCACCGGCATGGCACCGGCATGGCACCGGCATGGCACCGGCATGGCACCGGCATGGCACCGGCATGGCACCGGCATGGCACCGGCATGGCACCGGCATGGCACCGGCATGGCACCGGCATGGCACCGGCATGGCACCGGCATGGCACCGGCATGGCACCGGCATGGCACCGGCATGGCACCGGCATGGCACCGGCATGGCACCGGCATGGCACCGGCATGGCACCGGCATGGCACCGGCATGGCACCGGCATGGCACCGGCATGGCACCGGCATGGCACCGGCATGGCACCGGCATGGCACCGGCATGGCACCGGCATGGCACCGGCATGGCACCGGCATGGCACCGGCATGGCACCGGCATGGCACCGGCATGGCACCGGCATGGCACCGGCATGGCACCGGCATGGCACCGGCATGGCACCGGCATGGCACCGGCATGGCACCGGCATGGCACCGGCATGGCACCGGCATGGCACCGGCATGGCACCGGCATGGCACCGGCATGGCACCGGCATGGCACCGGCATGGCACCGGCATGGCACCGGCATGGCACCGGCATGGCACCGGCATGGCACCGGCATGGCACCGGCATGGCACCGGCATGGCACCGGCATGGCACCGGCATGGCACCGGCATGGCACCGGCATGGCACCGGCATGGCACCGGCATGGCACCGGCATGGCACCGGCATGGCACCGGCATGGCACCGGCATGGCACCGGCATGGAATGGCATGGAATGGCATGGAATGGCACGGAATGGCACGGACTGGCATGGAATGGCATGGAATGGCATGGAATGGCATGGAATGGCATGGCACGGCATGGAATGGCATGGCACGGCATGGCACGGCATGGCACCGCATTGAGTGGCATGGAATGGCATGGAATGGCATGGAATGGCATGGACTGGCATGGACTGGCATGGAAAGGCATGGAATGGCATGGCACCGCATGGCCCGGCATGGCACCGGCATGGCACCGGCATGGCACGGCATGGCACCGGCATGGCACGGCATGGCACCGGCATGGCACGGCATTGAATGGCATGGTATGGCATGGAATGGCATGGAATGGCATGGAATGGCATGGAATGGCATGGAATGGCATGGAATAGCATGGAATGGCATGGAATGGCATGGAATAGCATGGAATGGCATGGAATGGCATGGAATGGCATGGAATGGCATGGAATGGCATGGAATGGCATGGAATGGCATGGAATGGCATGGAATGGCATGGAATGGCATGGAATGGCATGGAATGGCATGGAATGGCATGGAATGGCATGGAATGGCATGGAATGGCATGGAATGGCATGGAATGGCATGGAATGGCATGGAATGGCATGGAATGGCATGGAATGGCATGGAATGGCATGGAATGGCATGGAATGGCATGGAATGGCATGGAATGGCATGGAATGGCATGGAATGGCATGGAATGGCATGGAATGGCATGGCACCGGCATGGCACCGGCATGGCACCGGCATGGCACCGGCATGGCACCGGCATTGCACGGAATGGCATGGAATGGCATGGAATGGCATGGCACCGGCATGGCACCGGCATGGCACCGGCATGGCACGGCATGGCACGGCATGGCACGGCATGGCACGGCATGGCACCAGCATGGCACGGCATGGCACCGGCATGGCACGGCATGGCACCGGCATGGCACGGCATGGCACCGGCATAGCACGGCATGGCACCGGCATGGCACGGCATGGCACCGGCATGGCACGGCATGGCACGGCATGGCACCGCATGGCACCGCATGGCACCGCATTGAATGGCATGGAATGGCATGGAATGGCATGGAATGGCAAGGAATGGCATGGAATGGCACGGCATGGCATGGAATGGCACGGCATGGCACGGCATGGCACCGCATTGAATGGCATGGAATGGCATGGAATGGCATGGAATGTCATGGAATGGCATGGAATGGCATGGAATGGCATGGAATGGCATGGAATGTCATGGAATGGCATGGAATGGCATGGAATGGCATGGAATGGCATGGAATGTCATGGAATGGCATGGAATGTCATGGAATGGCATGCAATGGCATGCAATGGCATGGAATGGCATGGCACGGCATGGCACGGCATGGCACGGCATGGCACGGCATGGCACCGGCATGGCACCGGCATGGCACGGCATGGCACCGGCATGGCACGGCATGGCACCGGCATGGCACGGCATGGCACGGCATGGCACGGCATGGCACCGGCATGGCACGGCATGGCACGGCATGGCACGGCATGGCACCGGCATGGCACGGCATGGCACCGGCATGGCACGGCATGGCACGGCATGGCACGGCATGGCACGGCATGGCACGGCATGGCACGGCATGGCACGGCATGGCACGGCATGGCACGGCATGGAATGGCATGGAATGGCATGGCACCGGCATGGCACCGGCATTGCACGGAATGGCATGGAATGGCATGGAATGGCATGGCACCGGCATGGCACCGCCATGGCACCGGCATGGCACGGCATGGCACGGCATGGCACGGCATGGCACGGCATGGCACGGCATGGCACCAGCATGGCACGGCATGGCACCGGCATGGCACGGCATGGCACCGGCATGGCACGGCATGGCACCGGCATGGCACGGCATGGCACCGGCATGGCACGGCATGGCACGGCATGGCACCGCATGGCACCGCATGGCACCGCATTGAATGGCATGGAATGGCATGGAATGGCATGGAATGGCACGGCATGGCATGGAATGGCATGGCATGGCACGGCATGGCACGGCATTGAATGGCATGGAATGGCATGGAATGGCATGGAATGTCATGGAATGGCATGGAATGGCATGGAATGGCATGGAATGGCATGGAATGTCATGGAATGGCATGGAATGTCATGGAATGGCATGCAATGGCATGCAATGGCATGGAATGGCATGGCACGGCATGGCACGGCATGGCACGGCATGGCACGGCATGGCACGGCATGGCACGGCATGGCACGGCATGGCACGGCATGGCACCGGCATGGCACCGGCATGGCACGGCATGGCACCGGCATGGCACGGCATGGCACGGCATGGCACGGCATGGCACGGCATGGCACGGCATGGCACGGCATGGCACCGGCATGGCACGGCATGGCACGGCATGGCACGGCATGGCACCGGCATGGCACGGCATGGCACCGGCATGGCACGGCATTGAATGGCATGGCACGGCATGGCACCGGCATGGCACCGGCATGGCACCGGCATGGCACCGGCATGGCACGGCATGGCACCGGCATGGCACGGCATGGCACGGCATTGAAAGGCATGGAATGGCATGGAATGGCATGGAATGGCATGGAATGGCATGGAATGGCATGGAATGGCATGGAATGGCATGGAATGGCATGGAATGGCACGGAATGGCATGGAATGGCATGGAATGGCACGGCATGGCACGGCATGGCACGGCATGGCACGGCATGGCACGGCATGGCACGGCATGGCACGGCATGGCACCGGCATGGCACCGGCATGGCACGGCATGGCACCGGCATGGCACGGCATGGCACCGGCATGGCACGGCATGGCACCGGCATGGCACGGCATGGCACCGGCATGGCACGGCATGGCACCGGCATGGCACGGCATGGCACCGGCATGGCACGGCATGGCACCGGCATGGCACGGCATGGCACGGCATGGCACGGCATGGAATGGCATGGAATGGCATGGAATGGCATGGAATGGCATGGAATGGCATGGAATGGCATGGAATGGCATTGAATGGCATGGAATGGCATGGAATGGCATGGAATGGCATGGCACCGCATGGCCCGGCATGGCACCGGCATGGCACCGGCATGGCACGGCATGGCACCGGCATGGCACGGCATGGCACCGGCATGGCACGGCATTGAATGGCATGGAATGGCATGGAATGGCATGGAATGGCATGGAATGGCATGGAATGGCATGGAATGGCATGGAATGGCATGGAATAGCATGGAATGGCATGGAATGGCATGGAATAGCATGGAATGGCATGGAATGGCATGGAATGGCATGGAATGGCATGGAATGGCATGGAATGGCATGGAATGGCATGGAATGGCATGGAATGGCATGGAATGGCATGGAATGGCATGGAATGGCATGGAATGGCATGGAATGGCATGGAATGGCATGGAATGGCATGGAATGGCATGGAATGGCATGGAATGGCATGGAATGGCATGGAATGGCATGGAATGGCATGGAATGGCATGGAATGGCATGGAATGGCATGGAATGGCATGGAATGGCATGGAATGGCATGGAATGGCATGGAATGGCATGGCACCGGCATGGCACCGGCATGGCACCGGCATGGCACCGGCATGGCACCGGCATTGCACGGAATGGCATGGAATGGCATGGAATGGCATGGCACCGGCATGGCACCGGCATGGCACCGGCATGGCACGGCATGGCACGGCATGGCACGGCATGGCACGGCATGGCACCAGCATGGCACGGCATGGCACCGGCATGGCACGGCATGGCACCGGCATGGCACGGCATGGCACCGGCATAGCACGGCATGGCACCGGCATGGCACGGCATGGCACCGGCATGGCACGGCATGGCACGGCATGGCACCGCATGGCACCGCATGGCACCGCATTGAATGGCATGGAATGGCATGGAATGGCATGGAATGGCAAGGAATGGCATGGAATGGCACGGCATGGCATGGAATGGCACGGCATGGCACGGCATGGCACCGCATTGAATGGCATGGAATGGCATGGAATGGCATGGAATGTCATGGAATGGCATGGAATGGCATGGAATGGCATGGAATGGCATGGAATGTCATGGAATGGCATGGAATGGCATGGAATGGCATGGAATGGCATGGAATGTCATGGAATGGCATGGAATGTCATGGAATGGCATGCAATGGCATGCAATGGCATGGAATGGCATGGCACGGCATGGCACGGCATGGCACGGCATGGCACGGCATGGCACCGGCATGGCACCGGCATGGCACGGCATGGCACCGGCATGGCACGGCATGGCACCGGCATGGCACGGCATGGCACGGCATGGCACGGCATGGCACCGGCATGGCACGGCATGGCACGGCATGGCACGGCATGGCACCGGCATGGCACGGCATGGCACCGGCATGGCACGGCATGGCACGGCATGGCACGGCATGGCACGGCATGGCACGGCATGGCACGGCATGGCACGGCATGGCACGGCATGGCACGGCATGGCACGGCATGGAATGGCATGGAATGGCATGGCACCGGCATGGCACCGGCATTGCACGGAATGGCATGGAATGGCATGGAATGGCATGGCACCGGCATGGCACCGCCATGGCACCGGCATGGCACGGCATGGCACGGCATGGCACGGCATGGCACGGCATGGCACGGCATGGCACCAGCATGGCACGGCATGGCACCGGCATGGCACGGCATGGCACCGGCATGGCACGGCATGGCACCGGCATGGCACGGCATGGCACCGGCATGGCACGGCATGGCACCGGCATGGCACGGCATGGCACGGCATGGCACCGCATGGCACCGCATGGCACCGCATTGAATGGCATGGAATGGCATGGAATGGCATGGAATGGCACGGCATGGCATGGAATGGCATGGCATGGCACGGCATGGCACGGCATTGAATGGCATGGAATGGCATGGAATGGCATGGAATGTCATGGAATGGCATGGAATGGCATGGAATGGCATGGAATGGCATGGAATGTCATGGAATGGCATGGAATGTCATGGAATGGCATGCAATGGCATGCAATGGCATGGAATGGCATGGCACGGCATGGCACGGCATGGCACGGCATGGCACGGCATGGCACGGCATGGCACGGCATGGCACGGCATGGCACGGCATGGCACGGCATGGCACCGGCATGGCACCGGCATGGCACGGCATGGCACCGGCATGGCACGGCATGGCACGGCATGGCACGGCATGGCACGGCATGGCACGGCATGGCACGGCATGGCACCGGCATGGCACGGCATGGCACGGCATGGCACGGCATGGCACCGGCATGGCACGGCATGGCACCGGCATGGCACGGCATTGAATGGCATGGCACGGCATGGCACCGGCATGGCACCGGCATGGCACCGGCATGGCACCGGCATGGCACCGGCATGGCACGGCATGGCACCGGCATGGCACGGCATGGCACGGCATTGAAAGGCATGGAATGGCATGGAATGGCATGGAATGGCATGGAATGGCATGGAATGGCATGGAATGGCATGGAATGGCATGGAATGGCATGGAATGGCACGGAATGGCATGGAATGGCATGGAATGGCACGGCATGGCACGGCATGGCACGGCATGGCACGGCATGGCACGGCATGGCACCGGCATGGCACCGGCATGGCACGGCATGGCACCGGCATGGCACGGCATGGCACCGGCATGGCACGGCATGGCACCGGCATGGCACGGCATGGCACGGCATGGCACGGCATGGCACGGCATGGAATGGCATGGAATGGCATGGAATGGCATGGAATGGCATGGAATGGCATGGAATGGCATGGAATGGCATTGAATGGCATGGAATGGCATGGAATGGCATGGAATGGCATGGCACCGGCATGGCACCGGCATGGCACCGGCATGGCACCGGCATGGCACCGGCATGGCACCGGCATGGCACGGCATGGCACGGCATGGCACGGCATGGCACGGCATGGCACGGCATGGCACGGCATGGCACGGCATGGCACGGCATGGCACGGCATGGCACGGCATGGCACGGCATGGCACGGCATGGCACGGCATGGCACGGCATGGCACGGCATGGCACGGCATGGCACGGCATGGCACGGCATGGCACGGCATGGCACGGCATGGCACGGCATGGCACGGCATGGCACGGCATGGCACGGCATGGCACGGCATGGCACGGCATGGCACGGCATGGCACGGCATGGCACGGCATGGCACGGCATGGCACGGCATGGCACGGCATGGCACGGCATGGCACGGCATGGCACGGCATGGCACGGCATGGCACGGCATGGCACGGCATGGCACGGCATGGCACGGCATGGCACGGCATGGCACGGCATGGCACGGCATGGCACGGCATGGCACGGCATGGCACGGCATGGCACGGCATGGCACGGCATGGCACGGCATGGCACGGCATGGCACGGCATGGCACGGCATGGCACGGCATGGCACGGCATGGCACGGCATGGCACGGCATGGCACGGCATGGCACGGCATGGCACGGCATGGCACGGCATGGCACGGCATGGCACGGCATGGCACGGCATGGCACGGCATGGCACGGCATGGCACGGCATGGCACGGCATGGCACGGCATGGCACGGCATGGCACGGCATGGCACGGCATGGCACGGCATGGCACGGCATGGCACGGCATGGCACGGCATGGCACGGCATGGCACGGCATGGCACGGCATGACACGGCATGGCACGGCATGGCACGGCATGGCACGGCATGGCACGGCATGGCACGGCATTGAAAGGCATGGAATGGCATGGAATGGCATGGAATGGCATGGAATGGCATGGAATGGCATGGAATGGCATGGAATGGCATGGCACGGCATGGAATGGCATGGCACGGCATGGCACGGCATGGCACCGCATTGAGTGGCATGGAATGGCATGGAATGGCATGGAATGGCATGGACTGGCATGGACTGGCATGGAAAGGCATGGAATGGCATGGCACCGCATGGCCCGGCATGGCACCGGCATGGCACCGGCATGGCACGGCATGGCACCGGCATGGCACGGCATGGCACCGGCATGGCACGGCATGGCACCGGCATGGCACGGCATTGAATGGCATGGAATGGCATGGAATGGCATGGAATGGCATGGAATAGCATGGAATGGCATGGAATGGCATGGAATAGCATGGAATGGCATGGAATGGCATGGAATGGCATGGAATGGCATGGAATGGCATGGAATGGCATGGAATGGCATGGAATGGCATGGAATGGCATGGAATGGCATGGAATGGCATGGAATGGCATGGAATGGCATGGAATGGCATGGAATGGCATGGAATGGCATGGAATGGCATGGAATGGCATGGAATGGCATGGAATGGCATGGAATGGCATGGAATGGCATGGAATGGCATGGAATGGCATGGAATGGCATGGAATGGCATGGAATGGCATGGAATGGCATGGAATGGCATGGAATGGCATGGAATGGCATGGAATGGCATGGAATGGCATGGAATGGCATGGAATGGCATGGAATGGCATGGAATGGCATGGAATGGCATGGAATGGCATGGAATGGCATGGAATGGCATGGAATGGCATGGAATGGCATGGAATGGCATGGAATGGCATGGAATGGCATGGAATGGCATGGAATGGCATGGAATGGCATGGAATGGCATGGAATGGCATGGAATGGCATGGAATGGCATGGAATGGCATGGAATGGCATGGAATGGCATGGAATGGCATGGAATGGCATGGAATGGCATGGAATGGCATGGAATGGCATGGAATGGCATGGAATGGCATGGAATGGCATGGAATGGCATGGAATGGCATGGAATGGCATGGAATGGCATGGAATGGCATGGAATGGCATGGAATGGCATGGAATGGCATGGAATGGCATGGAATGGCATGGAATGGCATGGAATGGCATGGAATGGCATGGAATGGCATGGAATGGCATGGAATGGCATGGAATGGCATGGAATGGCATGGAATGGCATGGAATGGCATGGAATGGCATGGAATGGCATGGAATGGCATGGAATGGCATGGAATGGCATGGAATGGCATGGAATGGCATGGAATGGCATGGAATGGCATGGCACGGCATGGCACCGGCATGGCACGGCATGGCACCGGCATGGCACGGCATGGCACCGGCATGGCACGGCATGGCACCGGCATGGCACCGGCATTGAATGGCATGGAATGGCATGGAATGGCATGGAATGGCATGGAATGGCATGGAATGGCATGGAATGGCATGGAATGGCATGGAATGGCATGGAATGGCATGGAATGGCATGGAATGGCATGGAATGGCATGGAATGGCATGGAATGGCATGGAATGGCATGGAATGGCATGGAATGGCATGGAATGGCATGGAATGGCATGGAATGGCATGGAATGGCATGGAATGGCATGGAATGGCATGGAATGGCATGGAATGGCATGGCACCGGCATGGCACCGGCATGGCACCGGCATGGCACCGGCATGGCACCGGCATTGCACGGAATGGCATGGAATGGCATGGAATGGCATGGCACCGGCATGGCACCGGCATGGCACCGGCATGGCACGGCATGGCACGGCATGGCACGGCATGGCACGGCATGGCACCAGCATGGCACGGCATGGCACCGGCATGGCACGGCATGGCACCGGCATGGCACGGCATGGCACCGGCATAGCACGGCATGGCACCGGCATGGCACGGCATGGCACCGGCATGGCACGGCATGGCACGGCATGGCACCGCATGGCACCGCATGGCACCGCATTGAATGGCATGGAATGGCATGGAATGGCATGGAATGGCAAGGAATGGCATGGAATGGCACGGCATGGCATGGAATGGCACGGCATGGCACGGCATGGCACCGCATTGAATGGCATGGAATGGCATGGAATGGCATGGAATGTCATGGAATGGCATGGAATGGCATGGAATGGCATGGAATGGCATGGAATGTCATGGAATGGCATGGAATGGCATGGAATGGCATGGAATGGCATGGAATGTCATGGAATGGCATGGAATGTCATGGAATGGCATGCAATGGCATGCAATGGCATGGAATGGCATGGCACGGCATGGCACGGCATGGCACGGCATGGCACGGCATGGCACCGGCATGGCACCGGCATGGCACGGCATGGCACCGGCATGGCACGGCATGGCACCGGCATGGCACGGCATGGCACGGCATGGCACGGCATGGCACCGGCATGGCACGGCATGGCACGGCATGGCACGGCATGGCACCGGCATGGCACGGCATGGCACCGGCATGGCACGGCATGGCACGGCATGGCACGGCATGGCACGGCATGGCACGGCATGGCACGGCATGGCACGGCATGGCACGGCATGGCACGGCATGGAATGGCATGGAATGGCATGGCACCGGCATGGCACCGGCATTGCACGGAATGGCATGGAATGGCATGGAATGGCATGGCACCGGCATGGCACCGCCATGGCACCGGCATGGCACGGCATGGCACGGCATGGCACGGCATGGCACGGCATGGCACCAGCATGGCACGGCATGGCACCGGCATGGCACGGCATGGCACCGGCATGGCACGGCATGGCACCGGCATGGCACGGCATGGCACCGGCATGGCACGGCATGGCACGGCATGGCACCGCATGGCACCGCATGGCACCGCATTGAATGGCATGGAATGGCATGGAATGGCATGGAATGGCACGGCATGGCATGGAATGGCATGGCATGGCACGGCATGGCACGGCATGGCACGGCATGGCACGGCATGGCACGGCATGGCACGGCATGGCACGGCATGGCACGGCATGGCACGGCATGGCACGGCATGGCACGGCATGGCACCGGCATGGCACCGGCATGGCACGGCATGGCACGGCATGGCACCGGCATGGCACGGCATGGCACGGCATGGCACGGCATGGCACGGCATGGCACGGCATGGCACGGCATGGCACGGCATGGCACGGCATGGCACGGCATGGCACGGCATGGCACGGCATGGCACCGGCATGGCACGGCATGGCACGGCATGGCACGGCATGGCACCGGCATGGCACGGCATGGCACCGGCATGGCACGGCATTGAATGGCATGGCACGGCATGGCACCGGCATGGCACCGGCATGGCACCGGCATGGCACCGGCATGGCACCGGCATGGCACCGGCATGGCACGGCATGGCACCGGCATGGCACGGCATGGCACGGCATTGAAAGGCATGGAATGGCATGGAATGGCATGGAATGGCATGGAATGGCATGGAATGGCATGGAATGGCATGGAATGGCATGGAATGGCATGGAATGGCACGGAATGGCATGGAATGGCATGGAATGGCACGGCATGGCACGGCATGGCACGGCATGGCACGGCATGGCACGGCATGGCACCGGCATGGCACCGGCATGGCACGGCATGGCACCGGCATGGCACGGCATGGCACCGGCATGGCACGGCATGGCACCGGCATGGCACGGCATGGCACCGGCATGGCACGGCATGGCACGGCATGGCACGGCATGGCACGGCATGGAATGGCATGGAATGGCATGGAATGGCATGGAATGGCATGGAATGGCATGGAATGGCATGGAATGGCATTGAATGGCATGGAATGGCATGGAATGGCATGGAATGGCATGGCACCGGCATGGCACCGGCATGGCACCGGCATGGCACCGGCATGGCACCGGCATGGCACGGCATGGCACGGCATGGCACGGCATGGCACGGCATGGCACGGCATGGCACGGCATGGCACGGCATGGCACGGCATGGCACGGCATGGCACGGCATGGCACGGCATGGCACGGCATGGCACGGCATGGCACGGCATGGCACGGCATGGCACGGCATGGCACGGCATGGCACGGCATGGCACGGCATGGCACGGCATGGCACGGCATGGCACGGCATGGCACGGCATGGCACGGCATGGCACGGCATGGCACGGCATGGCACGGCATGGCACGGCATGGCACGGCATGGCACGGCATGGCACGGCATGGCACGGCATGGCACGGCATGGCACGGCATGGCACGGCATGGCACGGCATGGCACGGCATGGCACGGCATGGCACGGCATGGCACGGCATGGCACGGCATGGCACGGCATGGCACGGCATGGCACGGCATGGCACGGCATGGCACGGCATGGCACGGCATGGCACGGCATGGCACGGCATGGCACGGCATGGCACGGCATGGCACGGCATGGCACGGCATGGCACGGCATGGCACGGCATGGCACGGCATGGCACGGCATGGCACGGCATGGCACGGCATGGCACGGCATGGCACGGCATGGCACGGCATGGCACGGCATGGCACGGCATGGCACGGCATGGCACGGCATGGCACGGCATGGCACGGCATGGCACGGCATGGCACGGCATGGCACGGCATGGCACGGCATGGCACGGCATGGCACGGCATGGCACGGCATGGCACGGCATGGCACGGCATGGCACGGCATGGCACGGCATGGCACGGCATGGCACGGCATGGCACGGCATGGCACGGCATGGCACGGCATGGCACGGCATGGCACGGCATGGCACGGCATGGCACGGCATGGCACGGCATGGCACGGCATGGCACGGCATGGCACGGCATGGCACGGCATGGCACGGCATGGCACGGCATGGCACGGCATGGCACGGCATGGCACGGCATGGCACGGCATGGCACGGCATGGCACGGCATGGCACGGCATGGCACGGCATGGCACGGCATGGCACGGCATGGCACGGCATGGCACGGCATGGCACGGCATGGCACGGCATGGCACGGCATGGCACGGCATGGCACGGCATGGCACGGCATGGCACGGCATGGCACGGCATGGCACGGCATGGCACGGCATGGCACGGCATGGCACGGCATGGCACGGCATGGCACGGCATGGCACGGCATGGCACGGCATGGCACGGCATGGCACGGCATGGCACGGCATGACACGGCATGGCACGGCATGGCACGGCATGGCACGGCATGGCACGGCATGGCACGGCATGGCACGGCATTGAAAGGCATGGAATGGCATGGAATGGCATGGAATGGCATGGAATGGCATGGAATGGCATGGAATGGCATGGAATGGCATGGAATGGCATGGCACGGCATGGAATGGCATGGCACGGCATGGCACGGCATGGCACCGCATTGAGTGGCATGGAATGGCATGGAATGGCATGGAATGGCATGGAATGGCATGGACTGGCATGGACTGGCATGGAAAGGCATGGAATGGCATGGCACCGCATGGCCCGGCATGGCACCGCATGGCCCGGCATGGCACCGGCATGGCACCGGCATGGCACGGCATGGCACCGGCATGGCACGGCATGGCACCGGCATGGCACGGCATGGCACCGGCATGGCACGGCATTGAATGGCATGGAATGGCATGGAATGGCATGGAATGGCATGGAATGGCATGGAATAGCATGGAATGGCATGGAATGGCATGGAATGGCATGGAATGGCATGGAATGGCATGGAATGGCATGGAATGGCATGGAATGGCATGGAATGGCATGGAATGGCATGGAATGGCATGGAATGGCATGGAATGGCATGGAATGGCATGGAATGGCATGGAATGGCATGGAATGGCATGGAATGGCATGGAATGGCATGGAATGGCATGGAATGGCATGGAATGGCATGGAATGGCATGGAATGGCATGGAATGGCATGGAATGGCATGGAATGGCATGGAATGGCATGGAATGGCATGGAATGGCATGGAATGGCATGGAATGGCATGGAATGGCATGGAATGGCATGGAATGGCATGGAATGGCATGGAATGGCATGGAATGGCATGGAATGGCATGGAATGGCATGGAATGGCATGGAATGGCATGGAATGGCATGGAATGGCATGGAATGGCATGGAATGGCATGGAATGGCATGGAATGGCATGGAATGGCATGGAATGGCATGGAATGGCATGGAATGGCATGGAATGGCATGGAATGGCATGGAATGGCATGGAATGGCATGGAATGGCATGGAATGGCATGGAATGGCATGGAATGGCATGGAATGGCATGGAATGGCATGGAATGGCATGGAATGGCATGGAATGGCATGGAATGGCATGGAATGGCATGGAATGGCATGGAATGGCATGGAATGGCATGGAATGGCATGGAATGGCATGGAATGGCATGGAATGGCATGGAATGGCATGGAATGGCATGGAATGGCATGGAATGGCATGGAATGGCATGGAATGGCATGGAATGGCATGGAATGGCATGGAATGGCATGGAATGGCATGGAATGGCATGGAATGGCATGGAATGGCATGGAATGGCATGGAATGGCATGGAATGGCATGGAATGGCATGGAATGGCATGGAATGGCATGGAATGGCATGGAATGGCATGGAATGGCATGGAATGGCATGGCACGGCATGGCACCGGCATGGCACGGCATGGCACCGGCATGGCACGGCATGGCACCGGCATGGCACGGCATGGCACCGGCATGGCACCGGCATGGCACCGGCATGGCACCGGCATTGAATGGCATGGAATGGCATGGAATGGCATGGAATGGCATGGAATGGCATGGAATGGCATGGAATGGCATGGAATGGCATGGAATGGCATGGAATGGCATGGAATGGCATGGAATGGCATGGAATGGCATGGAATGGCATGGAATGGCATGGAATGGCATGGAATGGCATGGAATGGCATGGAATGGCATGGAATGGCATGGAATGGCATGGAATGGCATGGAATGGCATGGAATGGCATGGAATGGCATGGAATGGCATGGAATGGCATGGAATGGCATGGAATGGCATGGCACCGGCATGGCACCGGCATGGCACCGGCATGGCACCGGCATGGCACCGGCATGGCACCGGCATGGCACCGGCATGGCACCGGCATGGCACCGGCATTGCACGGAATGGCATGGAATGGCATGGAATGGCATGGCACCGGCATGGCACCGGCATGGCACCGGCATGGCACGGCATGGCACGGCATGGCACGGCATGGCACGGCATGGCACCAGCATGGCACGGCATGGCACCGGCATGGCACGGCATGGCACCGGCATGGCACGGCATGGCACCGGCATAGCACGGCATGGCACCGGCATGGCACGGCATGGCACCGGCATGGCACGGCATGGCACGGCATGGCACCGCATGGCACCGCATGGAATGGCATGGAATGGCATGGAATGGCAAGGAATGGCATGGAATGGCACGGCATGGCATGGAATGGCACGGCATGGCACGGCATGGCACCGCATTGAATGGCATGGAATGGCATGGAATGGCATGGAATGTCATGGAATGGCATGGAATGGCATGGAATGGCATGGAATGGCATGGAATGTCATGGAATGGCATGGAATGTCATGGAATGGCATGCAATGGCATGCAATGGCATGGAATGGCATGGCACGGCATGGCACGGCATGGCACGGCATGGCACGGCATGGCACCGGCATGGCACCGGCATGGCACGGCATGGCACCGGCATGGCACGGCATGGCACCGGCATGGCACGGCATGGCACGGCATGGCACGGCATGGCACCGGCATGGCACGGCATGGCACGGCATGGCACGGCATGGCACCGGCATGGCACGGCATGGCACCGGCATGGCACGGCATGGCACGGCATGGCACGGCATGGCACGGCATGGCACGGCATGGCACGGCATGGCACGGCATGGCACGGCATGGCACGGCATGGCACGGCATGGCACGGCATGGAATGGCATGGAATGGCATGGCACCGGCATGGCACCGGCATTGCACGGAATGGCATGGAATGGCATGGAATGGCATGGCACCGGCATGGCACCGCCATGGCACCGGCATGGCACGGCATGGCACGGCATGGCACGGCATGGCACGGCATGGCACGGCATGGCACCAGCATGGCACGGCATGGCACCGGCATGGCACGGCATGGCACCGGCATGGCACGGCATGGCACCGGCATGGCACGGCATGGCACCGGCATGGCACGGCATGGCACGGCATGGCACCGCATGGCACCGCATGGCACCGCATTGAATGGCATGGAATGGCATGGAATGGCATGGAATGGCACGGCATGGCACGGCATGGCACGGCATGGCACGGCATGGCACGGCATGGCACGGCATGGCACGGCATGGCACGGCATGGCACGGCATGGCACGGCATGGCACGGCATGGCACGGCATGGCACGGCATGGCACGGCATGGCACGGCATGGCACGGCATGGCACGGCATGGCACGGCATGGCACGGCATGGCACGGCATGGCACGGCATGGCACGGCATGGCACGGCATGGCACGGCATGGCACGGCATGGCACGGCATGGCACGGCATGGCACGGCATGGCACGGCATGGCACGGCATGGCACGGCATGGCACGGCATGGCACGGCATGGCACGGCATGGCACGGCATGGCACGGCATGGCACGGCATGGCACGGCATGGCACGGCATGGCACGGCATGGCACGGCATGGCACGGCATGGCACGGCATGGCACGGCATGGCACGGCATGGCACGGCATGGCACGGCATGGCACGGCATGGCACGGCATGGCACGGCATGGCACGGCATGGCACGGCATGGCACGGCATGGCACGGCATGGCACGGCATGGCACGGCATGGCACGGCATGGCACGGCATGGCACGGCATGGCACGGCATGGCACGGCATGGCACGGCATGGCACGGCATGGCACGGCATGGCACGGCATGGCACGGCATGGCACGGCATGGCACGGCATGGCACGGCATGGCACGGCATGGCACGGCATGGCACGGCATGGCACGGCATGGCACGGCATGGCACGGCATGGCACGGCATGGCACGGCATGGCACGGCATGGCACGGCATGGCACGGCATGGCACGGCATGGCACGGCATGGCACGGCATGGCACGGCATGGCACGGCATGGCACGGCATGGCACGGCATGGCACGGCATGGCACGGCATGGCACGGCATGGCACGGCATGGCACGGCATGGCACGGCATGGCACGGCATGGCACGGCATGGCACGGCATGGCACGGCATGGCACGGCATGGCACGGCATGGCACGGCATGGCACGGCATGGCACGGCATGGCACGGCATGGCACGGCATGGCACGGCATGGCACGGCATGGCACGGCATGGCACGGCATGGCACGGCATGGCACGGCATGGCACCGGCATGGCACCGGCATTGCACGGAATGGCATGGAATGGAATGGAATGGCATTGAATGGCATGGCACCGGCATGGCACCGGCATGGCACGGCATTGAAAGGCATGGAATGGCATGGAATGGCATGGAATGGCATGGAATGGCATGGAATGGCATGGAATGGCACGGAATGGCATGGAATGGCATGGAATGGCACGGCATGGCACGGCATGGCACGGCATGGCACGGCATGGCACGGCATGGCACCGGCATGGCACCGGCATGGCACGGCATGGCACCGGCATGGCACGGCATGGCACCGGCATGGCACGGCATGGCACCGGCATGGCACGGCATGGCACCGGCATGGCACGGCATGGCACGGCATGGCACGGCATGGAATGGCATGGAATGGCATGGAATGGCATGGAATGGCATGGAATGGCATGGAATGGCATGGAATGGCATGGAATGGCATGGAATGGCATGGAATGGCATGGCACGGCATGGCACGGCATGGCACGGCATGGCACGGCATGGCACGGCATGGCACGGCATGGCACGGCATGGCACGGCATGGCACGGCATGGCACGGCATGGCACGGCATGGCACGGCATGGCACGGCATGGCACGGCATGGCACGGCATGGCACGGCATGGCACGGCATGGCACGGCATGGCACCGGCATGGCACCGGCATTGCACGGAATGGCATGGAATGGAATGGAATGGCATTGAATGGCATGGCACCGGCATGGCACCGGCATGGCACGGCATTGAAAGGCATGGAATGGCATGGAATGGCATGGAATGGCATGGAATGGCATGGAATGGCATGGAATGGCACGGAATGGCATGGAATGGCATGGAATGGCACGGCATGGCACGGCATGGCACGGCATGGCACGGCATGGCACCGGCATGGCACCGGCATGGCACGGCATGGCACCGGCATGGCACGGCATGGCACCGGCATGGCACGGCATGGCACCGGCATGGCACGGCATGGCACCGGCATGGCACGGCATGGCACGGCATGGCACGGCATGGAATGGCATGGAATGGCATGGAATGGCATGGAATGGCATGGAATGGCATGGAATGGCATGGAATGGCATGGAATGGCATGGAATGGCATGGAATGGCATGGCACCGGCATGGCACCGGCATGGCACGGCATGGCACGGCATGGCACGGCACGGCACGGCACGGCACGGCACGGCACGGCACGGCACGGCACGGCACGGCACGGCACGGCACGGCACGGCACGGCACGGCACGGCACGGCACGGCACGGCACGGCACGGCACGGCACGGCACGGCACGGCACGGCACGGCACGGCACGGCACGGCACGGCACGGCACGGCACGGCACGGCACGGCACGGCACGGCACGGCATGGCACCGGCATGGCACCGGCATGGCACCGGCATGGCACGGCATGGCACGGCATGGCACGGCATGGCACGGCATGGCACGGCATGGCACGGCATGGCACGGCATGGCACGGCATGGCACGGCATGGCACGGCATGGCACGGCATGGCACGGCATGGAATGGCATGGAATGGCATGGCACCGGCATGGCACCGGCATTGCACGGAATGGCATGGAATGGCATGGAATGGCATGGCACCGGCATGGCACCGCCATGGCACCGGCATGGCACGGCATGGCACGGCATGGCACGGCATGGCACGGCATGGCACGGCATGGCACCAGCATGGCACGGCATGGCACGGCATGGCACGGCATGGCACCGGCATGGCACCGGCATTGCACGGAATGGCATGGAATGGAATGGAATGGCATTGAATGGCATGGCACCGGCATGGCACCGGCATGGCACGGCATTGAAAGGCATGGAATGGCATGGAATGGCATGGAATGGCATGGAATGGCATGGAATGGCATGGAATGGCATGGAATGGCACGGAATGGCATGGAATGGCATGGAATGGCACGGCATGGCACGGCATGGCACGGCATGGCACGGCATGGCACGGCATGGCACCGGCATGGCACCGGCATGGCACGGCATGGCACCGGCATGGCACGGCATGGCACCGGCATGGCACGGCATGGCACCGGCATGGCACGGCATGGCACCGGCATGGCACGGCATGGCACGGCATGGCACGGCATGGAATGGCATGGAATGGCATGGAATGGCATGGAATGGCATGGAATGGCATGGAATGGCATGGAATGGCATGGAATGGCATGGAATGGCATGGAATGGCATGGCACCGGCATGGCACCGGCATGGCACCGGCATGGCACCGGCATGGCACGGCATGGCACGGCACGGCACGGCACGGCACGGCACGGCACGGCACGGCACGGCACGGCACGGCACGGCACGGCACGGCACGGCACGGCACGGCACGGCACGGCACGGCACGGCACGGCACGGCACGGCACGGCACGGCACGGCACGGCACGGCACGGCACGGCACGGCACGGCACGGCACGGCACGGCACGGCACGGCACGGCACGGCACGGCACGGCACGGCACGGCACGGCACGGCACGGCACGGCACGGCACGGCACGGCACGGCACGGCACGGCACGGCACGGCACGGCACGGCACGGCACGGCACGGCACGGCACGGCACGGCACGGCACGGCACGGCACGGCACGGCACGGCACGGCACGGCACGGCACGGCACGGCACGGCACGGCACGGCACGGCACGGCACGGCACGGCACGGCACGGCACGGCACGGCACGGCACGGCACGGCACGGCACGGCACGGCACGGCACGGCACGGCACGGCACGGCACGGCACGGCACGGCACGGCACGGCACGGCACGGCACGGCACGGCACGGCACGGCACGGCACGGCACGGCACGGCACGGCACGGCACGGCACGGCACGGCACGGCACGGCACGGCACGGCACGGCACGGCACGGCACGGCACGGCACGGCACGGCACGGCACGGCACGGCACGGCACGGCACGGCACGGCACGGCACGGCACGGCATGGCACGGCATGGCACGGCATGGCACGGCATGGCACGGCATGGCACCGGCATGGCACCGGCATTGCACGGAATGGCATGGAATGGAATGGAATGGCATTGAATGGCATGGAATGGCATGGAATGGCATGGAATGGCATGGAATGGCATGGAATGGCATGGAATGGCATGGAATGGCATGGAATGGCATGGAATGGCATGGAATGGCATGGAATGGCATGGAATGGCATGGAATGGCATGGAATGGCATGGAATGGCATGGAATGGCATGGAATGGCATGGAATGGCATGGAATGGCATGGAATGGCATGGAATGGCATGGAATGGCATGGAATGGCATGGAATGGCATGGCACCGGCATGGCACCGGCATGGCACCGGCATTGCACGGAATGGCATGGAATGGCATGGAATGGCATGGCACCGGCATGGCACCGGCATGGCACCGGCATGGCACCGGCATGGCACGGCATGGCACGGCATGGCACGGCATGGCACGGCATGGCACCAGCATGGCACGGCATGGCACCGGCATGGCACGGCATGGCACCGGCATGGCACGGCATGGCACCGGCATAGCACGGCATGGCACGGCATGGCACGGCATGGCACGGCATGGCACGGCATGGCACGGCATGGCACGGCATGGCACGGCATGGCACGGCATGGCACGGCATGGCACGGCATGGCACGGCATGGCACCGGCATGGCACCGGCATTGCACGGAATGGCATGGAATGGAATGGAATGGCATTGAATGGCATGGCACCGGCATGGCACGGCATGGCACGGCATTGAAAGGCATGGAATGGCATGGAATGGCATGGAATGGCATGGAATGGCATGGAATGGCATGGAATGGCATGGAATGGCACGGAATGGCATGGAATGGCATGGAATGGCACGGCATGGCACGGCATGGCACGGCATGGCACGGCATGGCACGGCATGGCACCGGCATGGCACCGGCATGGCACGGCATGGCACGGCATGGCACGGCATGGCACGGCATGGCACCAGCATGGCACGGCATGGCACCGGCATGGCACGGCATGGCACCGGCATGGCACGGCATGGCACCGGCATAGCACGGCATGGCACCGGCATGGCACGGCATGGCACCGGCATGGCACGGCATGGCACGGCATGGCACCGCATGGCACCGCATGGCACCGCATTGAATGGCATGGAATGGCATGGAATGGCATGGAATGGCACGGCATGGCATGGAATGGCACGGCATGGCACGGCATGGCACGGCATTGAATGGCATGGAATGGCATGGAATGGCATGGAATGTCATGGAATGGCATGGAATGGCATGGAATGGCATGGAATGGCATGGAATGTCATGGAATGGCATGGAATGTCATGGAATGGCATGCAATGGCATGCAATGGCATGGAATGGCATGGCACGGCATGGCACGGCATGGCACGGCATGGCACGGCATGGCACCGGCATGGCACCGGCATGGCACGGCATGGCACGGCATGGCACGGCATGGCACGGCATGGCACGGCATGGCACGGCATGGCACGGCATGGCACGGCATGGCACGGCATGGCACGGCATGGCACGGCATGGAATGGCATGGAATGGCATGGAATGTCATGGAATGGCATGGAATGTCATGGAATGGCATGCAATGGCATGCAATGGCA
Source organism: Cryptus armator (assembly GCA_963971235.1). Lineage (NCBI taxonomy): Eukaryota > Metazoa > Arthropoda > Insecta > Hymenoptera > Ichneumonidae > Cryptus > Cryptus armator. The sequence continues at coordinate 627,818 of CAXARG010000008.1, forward strand.
TGGAATGGCATGGCACGGCATGGCACGGCATGGCACGGCATGGCACGGCATGGCACGGCATGGCACGGCATGGCACGGCATGGCACGGCATGGCACCGGCATGGCACCGGCATGGCACGGCATGGCACCGGCATGGCACGGCATGGCACCGGCATGGCACGGCATGGCACGGCATGGCACGGCATGGCACGGCATGGCACGGCATGGCACGGCATGGCACCGGCATGGCACGGCATGGCACGGCATGGCACGGCATGGCACCGGCATGGCACGGCATGGCACGGCATTGAATGGCATGGCACGGCATGGCACCGGCATGGCACCGGCATGGCACCGGCATGGCACCGGCATGGCACCGGCATGGCACGGCATGGCACCGGCATGGCACGGCATGGCACGGCATTGAAAGGCATGGAATGGCATGGAATGGCATGGAATGGCATGGAATGGCATGGAATGGCATGGAATGGCATGGAATGGCATGGAATGGCACGGAATGGCATGGAATGGCATGGAATGGCACGGCATGGCACGGCATGGCACGGCATGGCACGGCATGGCACGGCATGGCACCGGCATGGCACCGGCATGGCACGGCATGGCACCGGCATGGCACGGCATGGCACCGGCATGGCACGGCATGGCACCGGCCTGGCACGGCATGGCACCGGCATGGCACGGCATGGCACGGCATGGAATGGCATGGAATGGCATGGAATGGCATGGAATGGCATGGAATGGCATGGAATGGCATGGAATGGCATGGAATGGCATTGAATGGCATGGAATGGCATGGAATGGCATGGCACCGGCATGGCACCGGCATGGCACGGCATGGCACGGCATGGCACGGCATGGCACGGCATGGCACGGCATGGCACGGCATGGCACGGCATGGCACGGCATGGCACGGCATGGCACGGCATGGCACGGCATGGCACGGCATGGCACGGCATGGCACGGCATGGCACGGCATGGCACGGCATGGCACGGCATGGCACGGCATGGCACGGCATGGCACGGCATGGCACGGCATGGCACGGCATGGCACGGCATGGCACGGCATGGCACGGCATGGCACGGCATGGCACGGCATGGCACGGCATGGCACGGCATGGCACGGCATGGCACGGCATGGCACGGCATGGCACGGCATGGCACGGCATGGCACGGCATGGCACGGCATGGCACGGCATGGCACGGCATGGCACGGCATGGCACGGCATGGCACGGCATGGCACGGCATGGCACGGCATGGCACGGCATGGCACGGCATGGCACGGCATGGCACGGCATGGCACGGCATGGCACGGCATGGCACGGCATGGCACGGCATGGCACGGCATGGCACGGCATGGCACGGCATGGCACGGCATGGCACGGCATGGCACGGCATGGCACGGCATGGCACGGCATGGCACGGCATGGCACGGCATGGCACGGCATGGCACGGCATGGCACGGCATGGCACGGCATGGCACGGCATGGCACGGCATGGCACGGCATGGCACGGCATGGCACGGCATGGCACGGCATGGCACGGCATGGCACGGCATGGCACGGCATGGCACGGCATGGCACGGCATGGCACGGCATGGCACGGCATGGCACGGCATGGCACGGCATGGCACGGCATGGCACGGCATGGCACGGCATGGCACGGCATGGCACGGCATGGCACGGCATGGCACGGCATGGCACGGCATGGCACGGCATGGCACGGCATGGCACGGCATGGCACGGCATGGCACGGCATGGCACGGCATGGCACGGCATGGCACGGCATGGCACGGCATGGCACGGCATGGCACGGCATGGCACGGCATGGCACGGCATGGCACGGCATGGCACGGCATGGCACGGCATGGCACGGCATGGCACGGCATGGCACGGCATGGCACGGCATGGCACGGCATGGCACGGCATGGCACGGCATGGCACGGCATGGCACGGCATGGCACGGCATGGCACGGCATGGCACGGCATGGCACGGCATGGCACGGCATGGCACGGCATGGCACGGCATGGCACGGCATGGCACGGCATGGCACGGCATGGCACGGCATGGCACGGCATGGCACGGCATGGCACGGCATGGCACGGCATGGCACGGCATGGCACGGCATGGCACGGCATGGCACGGCATGGCACGGCATGGCACGGCATGGCACGGCATGGCACGGCATGGCACGGCATGGCACGGCATGGCACGGCATGGCACGGCATGGCACGGCATGGCACGGCATGGCACCGGCATGGCACGGCATGGCACCGGCATGGCCCGGCATGGCACCGGCATGGCCCGGCATGGCACCGGCATGGCACGGCATGGCACGGCATGGCACGGCATGGCACTGGCATGGCACGGCATGGCACGGCATGGCACGGCATGGCACCGGCATGGCACGGCATGGCACCGGCATGGCACGGCATGGCACCGGCATGGCACGGCATGGCACCGGCATGGCACGGCATGGCACCGGCATGGCACGGCATGGCACCGGCATGGCACGGCATGGCACCGGCATGGCACGGCATGGCACCGGCATGGCACGGCATGGCACCGGCATGGCACGGCATGGCACCGGCATGGCACGGCATGGCACCGGCATGGCACGGCATGGCACCGGCATGGCACGGCATGGCACCGGCATGGCACGGCATGGCACCGGCATGGCACGGCATGGCACCGGCATGGCACGGCATGGCACCGGCATGGCACGGCATGGCACCGGCATGGCACGGCATGGCACCGGCATGGCACGGCATGGCACCGGCATGGCACGGCATGGCACCGGCATGGCACGGCATGGCACCGGCATGGCACCGGCATGGCACGGCATGGCACCGGCATGGCACCGGCATGGCACGGCATGGCACGGCATGGCACCGGCATGGCACCGGCATGGCACCGGCATGGCACGGCATGGCACCGGCATGGCACCGGCATGGCACGGCATGGCACGGCATGGCACGGCATGGCACGGCATGGCACGGCATGGCACGGCATGGCACGGCATGGCACGGCATGGCACGGCATGGCACGGCATGGAATGGCATGGAATGGCATGGCACCGGCATGGCACCGGCATTGCACGGAATGGCATGGAATGGCATGGAATGGCATGGCACCGGCATGGCACCGCCATGGCACCGGCATGGCACGGCATGGCACGGCATGGCACGGCATGGCACGGCATGGCACGGCATGGCACCAGCATGGCACGGCATGGCACCGGCATGGCACGGCATGGCACCGGCATGGCACGGCATGGCACCGGCATGGCACGGCATGGCACCGGCATGGCACGGCATGGCACGGCATTGCACCGCATGGCACCGCATGGCACCGCATTGAATGGCATGGAATGGCATGGAATGGCATGGAATGGCACGGCATGGCATGGAATGGCACGGCATGGCACGGCATGGCACGGCATTGAATGGCATGGAATGGCATGGAATGGCATGGAATGTCATGGAATGGCATGGAATGGCATGGAATGGCATGGAATGGCATGGAATGTCATGGAATGGCATGGAATGTCATGGAATGGCATGCAATGGCATGCAATGGCATGGAATGGCATGGCACGGCATGGCACGGCATGGCACGGCATGGCACGGCATGGCACGGCATGGCACGGCATGGCACGGCATGGCACCGGCATGGCACCGGCATGGCACGGCATGGCACCGGCAAGGCACGGCATGGCACCGGCATGGCACGGCATGGCACGGCATGGCACGGCATGGCACGGCATGGCACGGCATGGCACGGCATGGCACGGCATGGCACCGGCATGGCACGGCATGGCACGGCATGGCATGGCATGGCACCGGCATGGCACGGCATGGCACCGGCATGGCACCGGCATGGCACGGCATTGAATGGCATGGCACCGGCATGGCACCGGCATGGCACCGGCATGGCACCGGCATGGCACCGGCATGGCACCGGCATGGCACCGGCATGGCACCGGCATGGCACGGCATGGCACCGGCATGGCACGGCATGGCACGGCATTGAAAGGCATGGAATGGCATGGAATGGCATGGAATGGCATGGAATGGAATGGCATGGAATGGCACGGAATGGCATGGAATGGCATGGAATGGCACGGCATGGCACGGCATGGCACGGCATGGCACGGCATGGCACGGCATGGCACCGGCATGGCACCGGCATGGCACGGCATGGCACCGGCATGGCACCGGCATGGCACCGGCATGGCACGGCATGGCACGGCATGGCACGGCATGGCACGGCATGGCACCAGCATGGCACGGCATGGCACCGGCATGGCACGGCATGGCACCGGCATGGCACGGCATGGCACCGGCATAGCACGGCATGGCACCAGCATGGCACGGCATGGCACCGGCATGGCACGGCATGGCACCGGCATGGCACGGCATGGCACCGGCATGGCACGGCATGGCACCGGCATGGCACGGCATGGCACGGCATTGCACCGCATGGCACCGCATGGCACCGCATTGAATGGCATGGAATGGCATGGAATGGCATGGAATGGCACGGCATGGCATGGAATGGCACGGCATGGCACGGCATGGCACGGCATTGAATGGCATGGAATGGCATGGAATGGCATGGAATGTCATGGAATGGCATGGAATGGCATGGAATGGCATGGAATGGCATGGAATGTCATGGAATGGCATGGAATGTCATGGAATGGCATGCAATGGCATGCAATGGCATGGAATGGCATGGCACGGCATGGCACGGCATGGCACGGCATGGCACGGCATGGCACGGCATGGCACGGCATGGCACGGCATGGCACCGGCATGGCACCGGCATGGCACGGCATGGCACCGGCAAGGCACGGCATGGCACCGGCATGGCACGGCATGGCACGGCATGGCACGGCATGGCACGGCATGGCACGGCATGGCACGGCATGGCACGGCATGGCACCGGCATGGCACGGCATGGCACGGCATGGCATGGCATGGCACCGGCATGGCACGGCATGGCACCGGCATGGCACCGGCATGGCACGGCATTGAATGGCATGGCACCGGCATGGCACCGGCATGGCACCGGCATGGCACCGGCATGGCACCGGCATGGCACCGGCATGGCACCGGCATGGCACCGGCATGGCACGGCATGGCACCGGCATGGCACGGCATGGCACGGCATTGAAAGGCATGGAATGGCATGGAATGGCATGGAATGGCATGGAATGGCATGGAATGGCATGGAATGGCATGGAATGGCACGGAATGGCATGGAATGGCATGGAATGGCACGGCATGGCACGGCATGGCACGGCATGGCACGGCATGGCACGGCATGGCACCGGCATGGCACCGGCATGGCACGGCATGGCACCGGCATGGCACCGGCATGGCACCGGCATGGCACGGCATGGCACGGCATGGCACGGCATGGCACGGCATGGCACCAGCATGGCACGGCATGGCACCGGCATGGCACGGCATGGCACCGGCATGGCACGGCATGGCACCGGCATAGCACGGCATGGCACCGGCATGGCACGGCATGGCACCGGCATGGCACGGCATGGCACGGCATGGCACCGCATGGCACCGCATGGCACCGCATTGAATGGCATGGAATGGCATGGAATGGCATGGAATGGCAAGGAATGGCATGGAATGGCACGGCATGGCATGGAATGGCACGGCATGGCACGGCATGGCACCGCATTGAATGGCATGGAATGGCATGGAATGGCATGGAATGTCATGGAATGGCATGGAATGGCATGGAATGGCATGGAATGTCATGGAATGGCATGGAATGTCATGGAATGGCATGCAATGGCATGCAATGGCATGGAATGGCATGGCACGGCATGGCACGGCATGGCACGGCATGGCACGGCATGGCACCGGCATGGCACCGGCATGGCACGGCATGGCACCGGCATGGCACGGCATGGCACCGGCATGGCACGGCATGGCACGGCATGGCACGGCATGGCACCGGCATGGCACGGCATGGCACGGCATGGCACGGCATGGCACCGGCATGGCACGGCATGGCACCGGCATGGCACGGCATGGCACCGGCATGGCACGGCATGGCACCGGCATGGCACGGCATGGCACCGGCATGGCACGGCATGGCACCGGCATGGCACGGCATGGCACCGGCATGGCACGGCATGGCACCGGCATGGCACGGCATGGCACCGGCATGGCACGGCATGGCACCGGCATGGCACGGCATGGCACCGGCATGGCACGGCATGGCACCGGCATGGCACGGCATGGCACCGGCATGGCACGGCATGGCACCGGCATGGCACGGCATGGCACCGGCATGGCACGGCATGGCACCGGCATGGCACCGGCATGGCACGGCATGGCACCGGCATGGCACGGCATGGCACCGGCATGGCACGGCATGGCACCGGCATGGCACCGGCATGGCACGGCATGGCACCGGCATGGCACGGCATGGCACCGGCATGGCACCGGCATGGCACGGCATGGCACCGGCATGGCACCGGCATGGCACCGGCATGGCACGGCATGGCACCGGCATGGCACCGGCATGGCACCGGCATGGCACGGCATGGCACCGGCATGGCACGGCATGGCACGGCATGGCACCGGCATGGCACGGCATGGCACGGCATGGCACGGCATGGCACGGCATGGCACGGCATGGCACGGCATGGCACGGCATGGCACGGCATGGCACGGCATGGCACGGCATGGCACGGCATGGCACGGCATGGCACGGCATGGCACGGCATGGCACGGCATGGCACGGCATGGCACGGCATGGCACGGCATGGCACGGCATGGCACGGCATGGCACGGCATGGCACGGCATGGCACGGCATGGCACGGCATGGCACGGCATGGCACGGCATGGCACGGCATGGCACGGCATGGCACGGCATGGCACGGCATGGCACGGCATGGCACGGCATGGCACGGCATGGCACGGCATGGCACGGCATGGCACGGCATGGCACGGCATGGCACGGCATGGCACGGCATGGCACGGCATGGCACGGCATGGCACGGCATGGCACGGCATGGCACGGCATGGCACGGCATGGCACGGCATGGCACGGCATGGCACGGCATGGCACGGCATGGCACGGCATGGCACGGCATGGCACGGCATGGCACGGCATGGCACGGCATGGCACGGCATGGCACGGCATGGCACGGCATGGCACCGCATGGCACCGCATGGCACCGCATTGAATGGCATGGAATGGCATGGAATGGCATGGAATGGCACGGCATGGCATGGAATGGCACGGCATGGCACGGCATGGCACGGCATTGAATGGCATGGAATGGCATGGAATGGCATGGAATGGCATGGAATGGCATGGAATGTCATGGAATGGCATGGAATGTCATGGAATGGCATGCAATGGCATGCAATGGCATGGAATGGCATGGCACGGCATGGCACGGCATGGCACGGCATGGCACGGCATGGCACGGCATGGCACGGCATGGCACCGGCATGGCACCGGCATGGCACGGCATGGCACCGGCATGGCACGGCATGGCACCGGCATGGCACGGCATGGCACGGCATGGCACGGCATGGCACGGCATGGCACGGCATGGCACCGGCATGGCACGGCATGGCACGGCATGGCACGGCATGGCACCGGCATGGCACGGCATGGCACCGGCATGGCACCGGCATGGCACGGCATTGAATGGCATGGCACGGCATGGCACCGGCATGGCACCGGCATGGCACCGGCATGGCACCGGCATGGCACCGGCATGGCACGGCATGGCACCGGCATGGCACGGCATGGCACCGGCATGGCACGGCATGGCACGGCATTGAAAGGCATGGAATGGCATGGAATGGCATGGAATGGCATGGAATGGCATGGAATGGCATGGAATGGCATGGAATGGCATGGAATGGCATGGAATGGCATGGAATGGCATGGAATGGCATGGAATGGCATGGAATGGCATGGAATGGCATGGAAGGGCATGGCACGGCATGGCACGGCATGGCACGGCATGGCACCGGCATGGCACGGCATGGCACCGGCATGGCACGGCATGGCACCGGCATGGCACGGCATGGCACCGGCATGGCACGGCATGGCACCGGCATGGCACGGCATGGCACCGGCATGGCACGGCATGGCACCGGCATGGCACGGCATGGCACCGGCATGGCACGGCATGGCACCGGCATGGCACCGGCATGGCACCGGCATGGCACCGGCATTGAATGGCATGGAATGGCATGGAATGGCATGGAATGGCATGGAATGGCATGGAATGGCATGGAATGGCATGGAATGGCATGGAATGGCATGGAATGGCATGGAATGGCATGGAATGGCATGGAATGGCATGGAATGGCATGGAATGGCATGGAATGGCATGGAATGGCATGGAATGGCATGGAATGGCATGGAATGGCATGGAATGGCATGGAATGGCATGGAATGGCATGGAATGGCATGGAATGGCATGGAATGGCATGGAATGGCATGGAATGGCATGGAATGGCATGGAATGGCATGGAATGGCATGGAATGGCATGGAATGGCATGGAATGGCATGGAATGGCATGGAATGGCATGGAATGGCATGGAATGGCATGGAATGGCATGGAAGGGCATGGCACGGCATGGCACGGCATGGCACGGCATGGCACCGGCATGGCACGGCATGGCACCGGCATGGCACGGCATGGCACCGGCATGGCACGGCATGGCACCGGCATGGCACGGCATGGCACCGGCATGGCACGGCATGGCACCGGCATGGCACGGCATGGCACCGGCATGGCACGGCATGGCACCGGCATGGCACGGCATGGCACCGGCATGGCACCGGCATGGCACCGGCATGGCACCGGCATTGAATGGCATGGAATGGCATGGAATGGCATGGAATGGCATGGAATGGCATGGAATGGCATGGAATGGCATGGAATGGCATGGAATGGCATGGAATGGCATGGAATGGCATGGAATGGCATGGAATGGCATGGAATGGCATGGAATGGCATGGAATGGCATGGAATGGCATGGAATGGCATGGAATGGCATGGAATGGCATGGAATGGCATGGAATGGCATGGAATGGCATGGAATGGCATGGAATGGCATGGAATGGCATGGAATGGCATGGAATGGCATGGAATGGCATGGAATGGCATGGAATGGCATGGAATGGCATGGAATGGCATGGAATGGCATGGAATGGCATGGAATGGCATGGAATGGCATGGAATGGCATGGAATGGCATGGAATGGCATGGAATGGCATGGAATGGCATGGAATGGCATGGAATGGCATGGAATGGCATGGAATGGCATGGAATGGCATGGAATGGCATGGAATGGCATGGAATGGCATGGAATGGCATGGAATGGCATGGAATGGCATGGAATGGCATGGAATGGCATGGAATGGCATGGAATGGCATGGAATGGCATGGAATGGCATGGCACGGCATGGCACCGGCATGGCACGGCATGGCACCGGCATGGCACGGCATGGCACCGGCATGGCACGGCATGGTACCGGCATGGCACGGCATGGCATCGGCATGGCACGGCATGGCACCGGCATGGCACGGCATGGCACCGGCATGGCACCGGCATGGCACCGGCATGGCACCGGCATTGAATGGCATGGAATGGCATGGAATGGCATGGAATGGCATGGAATGGCATGGAATGGCATGGAATGGCATGGAATGGCATGGAATGGCATGGAATGGCATGGAATGGCATGGAATGGCATGGAATGGCATGGAATGGCATGGAATGGCATGGAATGGCATGGAATGGCATGGAATGGCATGGAATGGCATGGAATGGCATGGAATGGCATGGAATGGCATGGAATGGCATGGAATGGCATGGAATGGCATGGAATGGCATGGAATGGCATGGAATGGCATGGCACCGGCATGGCACCGGCATGGCACCGGCATGGCACCGGCATTGCACGGAATGGCATGGAATGGCATGGAATGGCATGGCACGGCATGGCACGGCATGGCACGGCATGGCACGGCATGGCACGGCATGGCACCAGCATGGCACGGCATGGCACCGGCATGGCACGGCATGGCACCGGCATGGCACGGCATGGCACCGGCATAGCACGGCATGGCACCGGCATGGCACGGCATGGCACCGGCATGGCACGGCATGGCACGGCATGGCACCGCAAGGCACCGCATGGCACCGCATTGAATGGCATGGAATGGCATGGAATGGCATGGAATGGCAAGGAATGGCATGGAATGGCACGGCATGGCATGGAATGGCACGGCATGGCACGGCATGGCACCGCATTGAATGGCATGGAATGGCATGGAATGGCATGGAATGTCATGGAATGGCATGGAATGGCATGGAATGGCATGGAATGGCATGGAATGTCATGGAATGGCATGGAATGTCATGGAATGGCATGCAATGGCATGCAATGGCATGGAATGGCATGGCACGGCATGGCACGGCATGGCACGGCATGGCACGGCATGGCACCGGCATGGCACCGGCATGGCACGGCATGGCACCGGCATGGCACGGCATGGCACGGCATGGCACCGGCATGGCACGGCATGGCACGGCATGGCACGGCATGGCACCGGCATGGCACGGCATGGCACGGCATGGCACGGCATGGCACCGGCATGGCACGGCATGGCACCGGCATGGCACGGCATGGCACGGCATGGCACGGCATGGCACGGCATGGCACGGCATGGCACGGCATGGCACGGCATGGCACGGCATGGCACGGCATGGCACGGCATGGCACGGCATGGCACGGCATGGCACGGCATGGCACGGCATGGCACGGCATGGCACGGCATGGCACGGCATGGCACGGCATGGAATGGCATGGAATGGCATGGCACCGGCATGGCACCGGCATTGCACGGAATGGCATGGAATGGCATGGAATGGCATGGCACCGGCATGGCACCGCCATGGCACCGGCATGGCACGGCATGGCACGGCATGGCACGGCATGGCACGGCATGGCACGGCATGGCACGGCATGGCACCAGCATGGCACGGCATGGCACCGGCATGGCACGGCATGGCACCGGCATGGCACGGCATGGCACCGGCATGGCACGGCATGGCACCGGCATGGCACGGCATGGCACCGGCATGGCACGGCATGGCACGGCATGGCACCGCATGGCACCGCATGGCACCGCATTGAATGGCATGGAATGGCATGGAATGGCATGGAATGGCACGGCATGGCATGGAATGGCACGGCATGGCACGGCATGGCACGGCATTGAATGGCATGGAATGGCATGGAATGGCATGGAATGGCATGGAATGTCATGGAATGGCATGGAATGGCATGGAATGGCATGGAATGGCATGGAATGTCATGGAATGGCATGGAATGTCATGGAATGGCATGCAATGGCATGCAATGGCATGGAATGGCATGGCACGGCATGGCACGGCATGGCACGGCATGGCACGGCATGGCACGGCATGGCACGGCATGGCACGGCATGGCACGGCATGGCACGGCATGGCACGGCATGGCACCGGCATGGCACCGGCATGGCACGGCATGGCACCGGCATGGCACGGCATGGCACCGGCATGGCACGGCATGGCACGGCATGGCACGGCATGGCACGGCATGGCACGGCATGGCACGGCATGGCACGGCATGGCACCGGCATGGCACGGCATGGCACGGCATGGCACGGCATGGCACCGGCATGGCACGGCATGGCACCGGCATGGCACCGGCATGGCACGGCATTGAATGGCATGGCACGGCATGGCACCGGCATGGCACCGGCATGGCACCGGCATGGCACCGGCATGGCACCGGCATGGCACGGCATGGCACCGGCATGGCACGGCATGGCACGGCATTGAAAGGCATGGAATGGCATGGAATGGCATGGAATGGCATGGAATGGCATGGAATGGCATGGAATGGCATGGAATGGCATGGAATGGCACGGAATGGCATGGAATGGCACGGAATGGCATGGAATGGCATGGAATGGCACGGCATGGCACGGCATGGCACGGCATGGCACGGCATGGCACGGCATGGCACCGGCATGGCACGGCATGGCACCGGCATGGCACGGCATGGCACCGGCATGGCACGGCATGGCACCGGCATGGCACGGCATGGCACCGGCATGGCACGGCATGGCACCGGCATGGCACGGCATGGCACCGGCATGGCACCGGCATGGCACGGCATGGCACCGGCATGGCACCGGCATGGCACCGGCATGGCACGGCATGGCACCGGCATGGCACCGGCATGGCACCGGCATGGCACGGCATGGCACCGGCATGGCACCGGCATGGCACGGCATGGCACCGGCATGGCACGGCATGGCACCGGCATGGCACGGCATGGCACCGGCATGGCACCGGCATGGCACGGCATGGCACCGGCATGGCACCGGCATGGCACGGCATGGCACCGGCATGGCACGGCATGGCACCGGCATGGCACCGGCATGGCACGGCATGGCACCGGCATGGCACGGCATGGCACCGGCATGGCACCGGCATGGCACGGCATGGCACCGGCATGGCACGGCATGGCACCGGCATGGCACCGGCATGGCACGGCATGGCACCGGCATGGCACGGCATGACACCGGCATGGCACGGCATGGCACGGCATGGCACGGCATGGCACGGCATGGCACGGCATGGCACGGCATGGCACGGCATGGCACGGCATGGCACGGCATGGCACGGCATGGCACGGCATGGCACGGCATGGCACGGCATGGCACGGCATGGCACGGCATGGCACGGCATGGAATGGCATGGAATGGCATGGCACCGGCATGGCACCGGCATTGCACGGAATGGCATGGAATGGCATGGAATGGCATGGCACCGGCATGGCACCGCCATGGCACCGGCATGGCACGGCATGGCACGGCATGGCACGGCATGGCACGGCATGGCACGGCATGGCACCAGCATGGCACGGCATGGCACCGGCATGGCACGGCATGGCACCGGCATGGCACGGCATGGCACCGGCATGGCACGGCATGGCACCGGCATGGCACGGCATGGCACGGCATGGCACCGCATGGCACCGCATGGCACCGCATTGAATGGCATGGAATGGCATGGAATGGCATGGAATGGCACGGCATGGCATGGAATGGCACGGCATGGCACGGCATGGCACGGCATTGAATGGCATGGAATGGCATGGAATGGCATGGAATGTCATGGAATGGCATGGAATGGCATGGAATGGCATGGAATGGCATGGAATGGCATGGAATGTCATGGAATGGCATGGAATGTCATGGAATGGCATGCAATGGCATGCAATGGCATGGAATGGCATGGCACGGCATGGCACGGCATGGCACGGCATGGCACGGCATGGCACGGCATGGCACGGCATGGCACGGCATGGCACCGGCATGGCACCGGCATGGCACCGGCATGGCACGGCATGGCACCGGCATGGCACGGCATGGCACGGCATGGCACGGCATGGCACGGCATGGCACGGCATGGCACGGCATGGCACGGCATGGCACCGGCATGGCACGGCATGGCACGGCATGGCACGGCATGGCACCGGCATGGCACGGCATGGCACCGGCATGGCACCGGCATGGCACGGCATTGAATGGCATGGCACGGCATGGCACCGGCATGGCACCGGCATGGCACCGGCATGGCACCGGCATGGCACCGGCATGGCACGGCATGGCACCGGCATGGCACGGCATGGCACGGCATTGAAAGGCATGGAATGGCATGGAATGGCATGGAATGGCATGGAATGGCATGGAATGGCACGGAATGGCATGGAATGGCATGGAATGGCACGGCATGGCACGGCATGGCACGGCATGGCACGGCATGGCACGGCATGGCACCGGCATGGCACCGGCATGGCACGGCATGGCACCGGCATGGCACGGCATGGCACCGGCATGGCACGGCATGGCACCGGCATGGCACGGCATGGCACCGGCATGGCACGGCATGGCACGGCATGGCACGGCATGGAATGGCATGGAATGGCATGGAATGGCATGGCACGGCATGGCACGGCATGGCACGGCATGGCACGGCATGGCACGGCATGGCACCAGCATGGCACGGCATGGCACCGGCATGGCACGGCATGGCACCGGCATGGCACGGCATGGCACCGGCATAGCACGGCATGGCACCGGCATGGCACGGCATGGCACCGGCATGGCACGGCATGGCACGGCATGGCACCGCATGGCACCGCATGGCACCGCATTGAATGGCATGGAATGGCAAGGAATGGCATGGAATGGCACGGCATGGCATGGAATGGCACGGCATGGCACGGCATGGCACCGCATTGAATGGCATGGAATGGCATGGAATGGCATGGAATGTCATGGAATGGCATGGAATGGCATGGAATGGCATGGAATGGCATGGAATGTCATGGAATGGCATGGAATGTCATGGAATGGCATGCAATGGCATGCAATGGCATGGAATGGCATGGCACGGCATGGCACGGCATGGCACCGGCCTGGCACGGCATGGCACCGGCATGGCACGGCATGGCACGGCATGGAATGGCATGGAATGGCATGGAATGGCATGGAATGGCATGGAATGGCATGGAATGGCATGGAATGGCATGGAATGGCATTGAATGGCATGGAATGGCATGGAATGGCATGGAATGGCATGGCACCGGCATGGCACCGGCATGGCACGGCATGGCACGGCATGGCACGGCATGGCACGGCATGGCACGGCATGGCACGGCATGGCACGGCATGGCACGGCATGGCACGGCATGGCACGGCATGGCACGGCATGGCACGGCATGGCACGGCATGGCACGGCATGGCACGGCATGGCACGGCATGGCACGGCATGGCACGGCATGGCACGGCATGGCACGGCATGGCACGGCATGGCACGGCATGGCACGGCATGGCACCGGCATGGCACGGCATGGCACCGGCATGGCACGGCATGGCACGGCATGGCACGGCATGGCACGGCATGGCACGGCATGGCACGGCATGGCACGGCATGGCACGGCATGGCACGGCATGGCACGGCATGGCACGGCATGGAATGGCATGGAATGGCATGGCACCGGCATGGCACCGGCATTGCACGGAATGGCATGGAATGGCATGGAATGGCATGGCACCGGCATGGCACCGCCATGGCACCGGCATGGCACGGCATGGCACGGCATGGCACGGCATGGCACGGCATGGCACCAGCATGGCACGGCATGGCACCGGCATGGCACGGCATGGCACCGGCATGGCACGGCATGGCACCGGCATGGCACGGCATGGCACCGGCCTGGCACGGCATGGCACCGGCATGGCACGGCATGGCACGGCATGGAATGGCATGGAATGGCATGGAATGGCATGGAATGGCATGGAATGGCATGGAATGGCATGGAATGGCATGGAATGGCATTGAATGGCATGGAATGGCATGGAATGGCATGGAATGGCATGGCACCGGCATGGCACCGGCATGGCACGGCATGGCACGGCATGGCACGGCATGGCACGGCATGGCACGGCATGGCACGGCATGGCACGGCATGGCACGGCATGGCACGGCATGGCACGGCATGGCACGGCATGGCACGGCATGGCACGGCATGGCACGGCATGGCACGGCATGGCACGGCATGGCACGGCATGGCACGGCATGGCACGGCATGGCACGGCATGGCACGGCATGGCACGGCATGGCACCGGCATGGCACGGCATGGCACCGGCATGGCACGGCATGGCACGGCATGGCACGGCATGGCACGGCATGGCACGGCATGGCACGGCATGGCACGGCATGGCACGGCATGGCACGGCATGGAATGGCATGGAATGGCATGGCACCGGCATGGCACCGGCATTGCACGGAATGGCATGGAATGGCATGGAATGGCATGGCACCGGCATGGCACCGCCATGGCACCGGCATGGCACGGCATGGCACGGCATGGCACGGCATGGCACGGCATGGCACCAGCATGGCACGGCATGGCACCGGCATGGCACGGCATGGCACCGGCATGGCACGGCATGGCACCGGCATGGCACGGCATGGCACCGGCATGGCACGGCATGGCACGGCATGGCACCGCATGGCACCGCATGGCACCGCATTGAATGGCATGGAATGGCATGGAATGGCATGGAATGGCACGGCATGGCATGGAATGGCATGGCATGGCACGGCATGGCACGGCATGGCACGGCATGGCACGGCATGGCACGGCATGGCACGGCATGGCACGGCATGGCACGGCATGGCACGGCATGGCACGGCATGGCACGGCATGGCACCGGCATGGCACCGGCATGGCACGGCATGGCACGGCATGGCACCGGCATGGCACGGCATGGCACGGCATGGCACGGCATGGCACGGCATGGCACGGCATGGCACGGCATGGCACGGCATGGCACGGCATGGCACGGCATGGCACGGCATGGCACGGCATGGCACGGCATGGCACCGGCATGGCACGGCATGGCACGGCATGGCACGGCATGGCACCGGCATGGCACGGCATGGCACCGGCATGGCACGGCATTGAATGGCATGGCACGGCATGGCACCGGCATGGCACCGGCATGGCACCGGCATGGCACCGGCATGGCACCGGCATGGCACCGGCATGGCACGGCATGGCACCGGCATGGCACGGCATGGCACGGCATTGAAAGGCATGGAATGGCATGGAATGGCATGGAATGGCATGGAATGGCATGGAATGGCATGGAATGGCATGGAATGGCATGGAATGGCATGGAATGGCACGGAATGGCATGGAATGGCATGGAATGGCACGGCATGGCACGGCATGGCACGGCATGGCACGGCATGGCACGGCATGGCACCGGCATGGCACCGGCATGGCACGGCATGGCACCGGCATGGCACGGCATGGCACCGGCATGGCACGGCATGGCACCGGCATGGCACGGCATGGCACCGGCATGGCACGGCATGGCACGGCATGGCACGGCATGGCACGGCATGGAATGGCATGGAATGGCATGGAATGGCATGGAATGGCATGGAATGGCATGGAATGGCATGGAATGGCATTGAATGGCATGGAATGGCATGGAATGGCATGGAATGGCATGGCACCGGCATGGCACCGGCATGGCACCGGCATGGCACCGGCATGGCACGGCATGGCACCGGCATGGCACCGGCATGGCACGGCATGGCACCGGCATGGCACGGCATGGCACCGGCATGGCACGGCATGGCACCGGCATGGCACCGGCATGGCACGGCATGGCACCGGCATGGCACCGGCATGGCACGGCATGGCACCGGCATGGCACGGCATGGCACCGGCATGGCACCGGCATGGCACGGCATGGCACCGGCATGGCACGGCATGGCACCGGCATGGCACCGGCATGGCACGGCATGGCACCGGCATGGCACGGCATGGCACCGGCATGGCACCGGCATGGCACGGCATGGCACCGGCATGGCACGGCATGACACCGGCATGGCACGGCATGGCACGGCATGGCACGGCATGGCACGGCATGGCACGGCATGGCACGGCATGGCACGGCATGGCACGGCATGGCACGGCATGGCACGGCATGGCACGGCATGGCACGGCATGGCACGGCATGGCACGGCATGGAATGGCATGGAATGGCATGGCACCGGCATGGCACCGGCATTGCACGGAATGGCATGGAATGGCATGGAATGGCATGGCACCGGCATGGCACCGCCATGGCACCGGCATGGCACGGCATGGCACGGCATGGCACGGCATGGCACGGCATGGCACGGCATGGCACCAGCATGGCACGGCATGGCACCGGCATGGCACGGCATGGCACCGGCATGGCACGGCATGGCACCGGCATGGCACGGCATGGCACCGGCATGGCACGGCATGGCACGGCATGGCACCGCATGGCACCGCATGGCACCGCATTGAATGGCATGGAATGGCATGGAATGGCATGGAATGGCACGGCATGGCATGGAATGGCACGGCATGGCACGGCATGGCACGGCATTGAATGGCATGGAATGGCATGGAATGGCATGGAATGTCATGGAATGGCATGGAATGGCATGGAATGGCATGGAATGGCATGGAATGGCATGGAATGTCATGGAATGGCATGGAATGTCATGGAATGGCATGCAATGGCATGCAATGGCATGGAATGGCATGGCACGGCATGGCACGGCATGGCACGGCATGGCACGGCATGGCACGGCATGGCACGGCATGGCACGGCATGGCACCGGCATGGCACCGGCATGGCACCGGCATGGCACGGCATGGCACCGGCATGGCACGGCATGGCACGGCATGGCACGGCATGGCACGGCATGGCACGGCATGGCACGGCATGGCACGGCATGGCACCGGCATGGCACGGCATGGCACGGCATGGCACGGCATGGCACCGGCATGGCACGGCATGGCACCGGCATGGCACCGGCATGGCACGGCATTGAATGGCATGGCACGGCATGGCACCGGCATGGCACCGGCATGGCACCGGCATGGCACCGGCATGGCACCGGCATGGCACGGCATGGCACCGGCATGGCACGGCATGGCACGGCATTGAAAGGCATGGAATGGCATGGAATGGCATGGAATGGCATGGAATGGCATGGAATGGCACGGAATGGCATGGAATGGCATGGAATGGCACGGCATGGCACGGCATGGCACGGCATGGCACGGCATGGCACGGCATGGCACCGGCATGGCACCGGCATGGCACGGCATGGCACCGGCATGGCACGGCATGGCACCGGCATGGCACGGCATGGCACCGGCATGGCACGGCATGGCACCGGCATGGCACGGCATGGCACGGCATGGCACGGCATGGAATGGCATGGAATGGCATGGAATGGCATGGAATGGCATGGAATGGCATGGAATGGCATGGAATGGCATGGAATGGCATGGAATGGCATTGAATGGCATGGAATGGCATGGAATGGCATGGAATGGCATGGCACCGGCATGGCACCGGCATGGCACCGGCATGGCACGGCATGGCACGGCATGGCACGGCATGGCACGGCATGGCACGGCATGGCACGGCATGGCACGGCATGGCACGGCATGGCACGGCATGGCACGGCATGGCACGGCATGGCACGGCATGGCACGGCATGGCACGGCATGGCACGGCATGGCACGGCATGGCACGGCATGGCACGGCATGGCACGGCATGGCACGGCATGGCACGGCATGGCACGGCATGGCACGGCATGGCACGGCATGGCACGGCATGGCACGGCATGGCACGGCATGGCACGGCATGGCACGGCATGGCACGGCATGGCACGGCATGGCACGGCATGGCACGGCATGGCACGGCATGGCACGGCATGGCACGGCATGGCACGGCATGGCACGGCATGGCACGGCATGGCACGGCATGGCACGGCATGGCACGGCATGGCACGGCATGGCACGGCATGGCACGGCATGGCACGGCATGGCACGGCATGGCACGGCATGGCACGGCATGGCACGGCATGGCACGGCATGGCACGGCATGGCACGGCATGGCACGGCATGGCACGGCATGGCACGGCATGGCACGGCATGGCACGGCATGGCACGGCATGGCACGGCATGGCACGGCATGGCACGGCATGGCACGGCATGGCACGGCATGGCACGGCATGGCACGGCATGGCACGGCATGGCACGGCATGGCACGGCATGGCACGGCATGGCACGGCATGGCACGGCATGGCACGGCATGGCACGGCATGGCACGGCATGGCACGGCATGGCACGGCATGGCACGGCATGGCACGGCATGGCACGGCATGGCACGGCATGGCACGGCATGGCACGGCATGGCACGGCATGGCACGGCATGGCACGGCATGGCACGGCATGGCACGGCATGGCACGGCATGGCACGGCATGGCACGGCATGGCACGGCATGGCACGGCATGGCACGGCATGGCACGGCATGGCACCGGCATGGCACGGCATGGCACCGGCATGGCACGGCATGGCACGGCATGGCACGGCATGGCACGGCATGGCACGGCATGGCACGGCATGGCACGGCATGGCACGGCATGGCACGGCATGGAATGGCATGGAATGGCATGGCACCGGCATGGCACCGGCATTGCACGGAATGGCATGGAATGGCATGGAATGGCATGGCACCGGCATGGCACCGCCATGGCACGGCATGGCACGGCATGGCACGGCATGGCACGGCATGGCACGGCATGGCACGGCATGGCACGGCATGGCACGGCATGGCACGGCATGGCACGGCATGGCACGGCATGGCACGGCATGGCACGGCATGGCACGGCATGGCACGGCATGGCACGGCATGGCACGGCATGGCACGGCATGGCACGGCATGGCACGGCATGGCACGGCATGGCACGGCATGGCACGGCATGGCACGGCATGGCACGGCATGGCACGGCATGGCACGGCATGGCACGGCATGGCACGGCATGGCACGGCATGGCACGGCATGGCACGGCATGGCACGGCATGGCACGGCATGGCACGGCATGGCACGGCATGGCACGGCATGGCACGGCATGGCACGGCATGGCACGGCATGGCACGGCATGGCACGGCATGGCACGGCATGGCACGGCATGGCACGGCATGGCACGGCATGGCACGGCATGGCACGGCATGGCACGGCATGGCACGGCATGGCACGGCATGGCACGGCATGGCACGGCATGGCACGGCATGGCACGGCATGGCACGGCATGGCACGGCATGGCACGGCATGGCACGGCATGGCACGGCATGGCACGGCATGGCACGGCATGGCACGGCATGGCACGGCATGGCACGGCATTGCACGGAATGGCATGGAATGGAATGGAATGGCATTGAATGGCATGGCACCGGCATGGCACGGCATGGCACGGCATTGAAAGGCATGGAATGGCATGGAATGGCATGGAATGGCATGGAATGGCATGGAATGGCATGGAATGGCATGGAATGGCATGGAATGGCACGGAATGGCATGGAATGGCATGGAATGGCACGGCATGGCACGGCATGGCACGGCATGGCACGGCATGGCACGGCATGGCACGGCATGGCACGGCATGGCACGGCATGGCACCGGCATGGCACCGGCATGGCACGGCATGGCACCGGCATGGCACGGCATGGCACCGGCATGGCACGGCATGGCACCGGCATGGCACGGCATGGCACCGGCATGGCACGGCATGGCACGGCATGGCACGGCATGGAATGGCATGGAATGGCATGGAATGGCATGGAATGGCATGGAATGGCATGGAATGGCATGGAATGGCATGGAATGGCATGGAATGGCATGGAATGGCATGGAATGGCATGGAATGGAATGGAATGGCATTGAATGGCATGGAATGGCATGGAATGGCATGGAATGGCATGGAATGGCATGGAATGGCATGGAATGGCATGGAATGGCATGGAATGGCATGGAATGGCATGGAATGGCATGGAATGGCATGGAATGGCATGGAATGGCATGGAATGGCATGGAATGGCATGGAATGGCATGGAATGGCATGGAATGGCATGGAATGGCATGGAATGGCATGGAATGGCATGGAATGGCATGGAATGGCATGGAATGGCATGGAATGGCATGGAATGGCATGGAATGGCATGGCACCGGCATGGCACCGGCATGGCACCGGCATGGCACCGGCATGGCACCGGCATGGCACCGGCATTGCACGGAATGGCATGGAATGGCATGGAATGGCATGGCACCGGCATGGCACCGGCATGGCACCGGCATGGCACGGCATGGCACGGCATGGCACGGCATGGCACGGCATGGCACCAGCATGGCACGGCATGGCACCGGCATGGCACGGCATGGCACCGGCATGGCACGGCATGGCACCGGCATAGCACGGCATGGCACCGGCATGGCACGGCATGGCACCGGCATGGCACGGCATGGCACGGCATGGCACCGCATGGCACCGCATGGCACCGCATTGAATGGCATGGAATGGCAAGGAATGGCATGGAATGGCACGGCATGGCATGGAATGGCACGGCATGGCACGGCATGGCACCGCATTGAATGGCATGGAATGGCATGGAATGGCATGGAATGTCATGGAATGGCATGGAATGGCATGGAATGGCATGGAATGGCATGGAATGTCATGGAATGGCATGGAATGTCATGGAATGGCATGCAATGGCATGCAATGGCATGGAATGGCATGGCACGGCATGGCACGGCATGGCACCGGCCTGGCACGGCATGGCACCGGCATGGCACGGCATGGCACGGCATGGAATGGCATGGAATGGCATGGAATGGCATGGAATGGCATGGAATGGCATGGAATGGCATGGAATGGCATGGAATGGCATTGAATGGCATGGAATGGCATGGAATGGCATGGAATGGCATGGCACCGGCATGGCACCGGCATGGCACGGCATGGCACGGCATGGCACGGCATGGCACGGCATGGCACGGCATGGCACGGCATGGCACGGCATGGCACGGCATGGCACGGCATGGCACGGCATGGCACGGCATGGCACGGCATGGCACGGCATGGCACGGCATGGCACGGCATGGCACGGCATGGCACGGCATGGCACGGCATGGCACGGCATGGCACGGCATGGCACGGCATGGCACGGCATGGCACGGCATGGCACCGGCATGGCACGGCATGGCACCGGCATGGCACGGCATGGCACGGCATGGCACGGCATGGCACGGCATGGCACGGCATGGCACGGCATGGCACGGCATGGCACGGCATGGCACGGCATGGAATGGCATGGAATGGCATGGCACCGGCATGGCACCGGCATTGCACGGAATGGCATGGAATGGCATGGAATGGCATGGCACCGGCATGGCACCGCCATGGCACCGGCATGGCACGGCATGGCACGGCATGGCACGGCATGGCACGGCATGGCACCAGCATGGCACGGCATGGCACCGGCATGGCACGGCATGGCACCGGCATGGCACGGCATGGCACCGGCATGGCACGGCATGGCACCGGCCTGGCACGGCATGGCACCGGCATGGCACGGCATGGCACGGCATGGAATGGCATGGAATGGCATGGAATGGCATGGAATGGCATGGAATGGCATGGAATGGCATGGAATGGCATGGAATGGCATTGAATGGCATGGAATGGCATGGAATGGCATGGAATGGCATGGCACCGGCATGGCACCGGCATGGCACGGCATGGCACGGCATGGCACGGCATGGCACGGCATGGCACGGCATGGCACGGCATGGCACGGCATGGCACGGCATGGCACGGCATGGCACGGCATGGCACGGCATGGCACGGCATGGCACGGCATGGCACGGCATGGCACGGCATGGCACGGCATGGCACGGCATGGCACGGCATGGCACGGCATGGCACGGCATGGCACGGCATGGCACGGCATGGCACGGCATGGCACGGCATGGCACGGCATGGCACGGCATGGCACGGCATGGCACCGGCATGGCACGGCATGGCACCGGCATGGCACGGCATGGCACGGCATGGCACGGCATGGCACGGCATGGCACGGCATGGCACGGCATGGCACGGCATGGCACGGCATGGCACGGCATGGAATGGCATGGAATGGCATGGCACCGGCATGGCACCGGCATTGCACGGAATGGCATGGAATGGCATGGAATGGCATGGCACCGGCATGGCACCGCCATGGCACCGGCATGGCACGGCATGGCACGGCATGGCACGGCATGGCACGGCATGGCACCAGCATGGCACGGCATGGCACCGGCATGGCACGGCATGGCACCGGCATGGCACGGCATGGCACCGGCATGGCACGGCATGGCACCGGCATGGCACGGCATGGCACGGCATGGCACCGCATGGCACCGCATGGCACCGCATTGAATGGCATGGAATGGCATGGAATGGCATGGAATGGCACGGCATGGCATGGAATGGCATGGCATGGCACGGCATGGCACGGCATGGCACGGCATGGCACGGCATGGCACGGCATGGCACGGCATGGCACGGCATGGCACGGCATGGCACGGCATGGCACGGCATGGCACGGCATGGCACCGGCATGGCACCGGCATGGCACGGCATGGCACGGCATGGCACCGGCATGGCACGGCATGGCACGGCATGGCACGGCATGGCACGGCATGGCACGGCATGGCACGGCATGGCACGGCATGGCACGGCATGGCACGGCATGGCACGGCATGGCACGGCATGGCACCGGCATGGCACGGCATGGCACGGCATGGCACGGCATGGCACCGGCATGGCACGGCATGGCACCGGCATGGCACGGCATTGAATGGCATGGCACGGCATGGCACCGGCATGGCACCGGCATGGCACCGGCATGGCACCGGCATGGCACCGGCATGGCACCGGCATGGCACGGCATGGCACCGGCATGGCACGGCATGGCACGGCATTGAAAGGCATGGAATGGCATGGAATGGCATGGAATGGCATGGAATGGCATGGAATGGCATGGAATGGCATGGAATGGCATGGAATGGCATGGAATGGCACGGAATGGCATGGAATGGCATGGAATGGCACGGCATGGCACGGCATGGCACGGCATGGCACGGCATGGCACGGCATGGCACCGGCATGGCACCGGCATGGCACGGCATGGCACCGGCATGGCACGGCATGGCACCGGCATGGCACGGCATGGCACCGGCATGGCACGGCATGGCACCGGCATGGCACGGCATGGCACGGCATGGCACGGCATGGCACGGCATGGAATGGCATGGAATGGCATGGAATGGCATGGAATGGCATGGAATGGCATGGAATGGCATGGAATGGCATTGAATGGCATGGAATGGCATGGAATGGCATGGAATGGCATGGCACCGGCATGGCACCGGCATGGCACCGGCATGGCACCGGCATGGCACCGGCATGGCACGGCATGGCACGGCATGGCACGGCATGGCACGGCATGGCACGGCATGGCACGGCATGGCACGGCATGGCACGGCATGGCACGGCATGGCACGGCATGGCACGGCATGGCACGGCATGGCACGGCATGGCACGGCATGGCACGGCATGGCACGGCATGGCACGGCATGGCACGGCATGGCACGGCATGGCACGGCATGGCACGGCATGGCACGGCATGGCACGGCATGGCACGGCATGGCACGGCATGGCACGGCATGGCACGGCATGGCACGGCATGGCACGGCATGGCACGGCATGGCACGGCATGGCACGGCATGGCACGGCATGGCACGGCATGGCACGGCATGGCACGGCATGGCACGGCATGGCACGGCATGGCACGGCATGGCACGGCATGGCACGGCATGGCACGGCATGGCACGGCATGGCACGGCATGGCACGGCATGGCACGGCATGGCACGGCATGGCACGGCATGGCACGGCATGGCACGGCATGGCACGGCATGGCACGGCATGGCACGGCATGGCACGGCATGGCACGGCATGGCACGGCATGGCACGGCATGGCACGGCATGGCACGGCATGGCACGGCATGGCACGGCATGGCACGGCATGGCACGGCATGGCACGGCATGGCACGGCATGGCACGGCATGGCACGGCATGGCACGGCATGGCACGGCATGGCACGGCATGGCACGGCATGGCACGGCATGGCACGGCATGGCACGGCATGGCACGGCATGGCACGGCATGGCACGGCATGGCACGGCATGGCACGGCATGGCACGGCATGGCACGGCATGGCACGGCATGGCACGGCATGGCACGGCATGGCACGGCATGGCACGGCATGGCACGGCATGGCACGGCATGGCACGGCATGGCACGGCATGGCACGGCATGGCACGGCATGGCACGGCATGGCACGGCATGGCACGGCATGGCACGGCATGGCACGGCATGGCACGGCATGGCACGGCATGGCACGGCATGGCACGGCATGGCACGGCATGGCACGGCATGGCACGGCATGGCACGGCATGGCACGGCATGGCACGGCATGGCACGGCATGGCACGGCATGGCACGGCATGGCACGGCATGGCACGGCATGGCACGGCATGGCACGGCATGGCACGGCATGGCACGGCATGGCACGGCATGGCACGGCATGGCACGGCATGGCACGGCATGGCACGGCATGACACGGCATGGCACGGCATGGCACGGCATGGCACGGCATGGCACGGCATGGCACGGCATGGCACGGCATTGAAAGGCATGGAATGGCATGGAATGGCATGGAATGGCATGGAATGGCATGGAATGGCATGGAATGGCATGGAATGGCATGGAATGGCATGGCACGGCATGGAATGGCATGGCACGGCATGGCACGGCATGGCACCGCATTGAGTGGCATGGAATGGCATGGAATGGCATGGAATGGCATGGAATGGCATGGACTGGCATGGACTGGCATGGAAAGGCATGGAATGGCATGGCACCGCATGGCCCGGCATGGCACCGGCATGGCACCGGCATGGCACGGCATGGCACCGGCATGGCACGGCATGGCACCGGCATGGCACGGCATGGCACCGGCATGGCACGGCATTGAATGGCATGGAATGGCATGGAATGGCATGGAATGGCATGGAATGGCATGGAATAGCATGGAATGGCATGGAATGGCATGGAATAGCATGGAATGGCATGGAATGGCATGGAATGGCATGGAATGGCATGGAATGGCATGGAATGGCATGGAATGGCATGGAATGGCATGGAATGGCATGGAATGGCATGGAATGGCATGGAATGGCATGGAATGGCATGGAATGGCATGGAATGGCATGGAATGGCATGGAATGGCATGGAATGGCATGGAATGGCATGGAATGGCATGGAATGGCATGGAATGGCATGGAATGGCATGGAATGGCATGGAATGGCATGGAATGGCATGGAATGGCATGGAATGGCATGGAATGGCATGGAATGGCATGGAATGGCATGGAATGGCATGGAATGGCATGGAATGGCATGGAATGGCATGGAATGGCATGGAATGGCATGGAATGGCATGGAATGGCATGGAATGGCATGGAATGGCATGGAATGGCATGGAATGGCATGGAATGGCATGGAATGGCATGGAATGGCATGGAATGGCATGGAATGGCATGGAATGGCATGGAATGGCATGGAATGGCATGGAATGGCATGGAATGGCATGGAATGGCATGGAATGGCATGGAATGGCATGGAATGGCATGGAATGGCATGGAATGGCATGGAATGGCATGGAATGGCATGGAATGGCATGGAATGGCATGGAATGGCATGGAATGGCATGGAATGGCATGGAATGGCATGGAATGGCATGGAATGGCATGGAATGGCATGGAATGGCATGGAATGGCATGGAATGGCATGGAATGGCATGGAATGGCATGGAATGGCATGGAATGGCATGGAATGGCATGGAATGGCATGGAATGGCATGGAATGGCATGGAATGGCATGGAATGGCATGGAATGGCATGGAATGGCATGGAATGGCATGGAATGGCATGGAATGGCATGGAATGGCATGGAATGGCATGGAATGGCATGGAATGGCATGGAATGGCATGGCACGGCATGGCACCGGCATGGCACGGCATGGCACCGGCATGGCACGGCATGGCACCGGCATGGCACCGGCATGGCACCGGCATGGCACCGGCATTGAATGGCATGGAATGGCATGGAATGGCATGGAATGGCATGGAATGGCATGGAATGGCATGGAATGGCATGGAATGGCATGGAATGGCATGGAATGGCATGGAATGGCATGGAATGGCATGGAATGGCATGGAATGGCATGGAATGGCATGGAATGGCATGGAATGGCATGGAATTGGCATGGAATGGCATGGAATGGCATGGAATGGCATGGAATGGCATGGAATGGCATGGAATGGCATGGAATGGCATGGAATGGCATGGAATGGCATGGAATGGCATGGAATGGCATGGAATGGCATGGAATGGCATGGAATGGCATGGAATGGCATGGAATGGCATGGAATGGCATGGAATGGCATGGAATGGCATGGAATGGCATGGAATGGCATGGAATGGCATGGCACCGGCATGGCACCGGCATGGCACCGGCATGGCACCGGCATGGCACCGGCATGGCACCGGCATGGCACCGGCATGGCACCGGCATGGCACCGGCATGGCACCGGCATGGCACCGGCATTGCACGGAATGGCATGGAATGGCATGGAATGGCATGGCACCGGCATGGCACCGGCATGGCACCGGCATGGCACGGCATGGCACGGCATGGCACGGCATGGCACGGCATGGCACCAGCATGGCACGGCATGGCACCGGCATGGCACGGCATGGCACCGGCATGGCACGGCATGGCACCGGCATAGCACGGCATGGCACCGGCATGGCACGGCATGGCACCGGCATGGCACGGCATGGCACGGCATGGCACCGCATGGCACCGCATGGCACCGCATTGAATGGCATGGAATGGCATGGAATGGCATGGAATGGCAAGGAATGGCATGGAATGGCACGGCATGGCATGGAATGGCACGGCATGGCACGGCATGGCACCGCATTGAATGGCATGGAATGGCATGGAATGGCATGGAATGTCATGGAATGGCATGGAATGGCATGGAATGGCATGGAATGGCATGGAATGTCATGGAATGGCATGGAATGTCATGGAATGGCATGCAATGGCATGCAATGGCATGGAATGGCATGGCACGGCATGGCACGGCATGGCACGGCATGGCACGGCATGGCACCGGCATGGCACCGGCATGGCACGGCATGGCACCGGCATGGCACGGCATGGCACCGGCATGGCACGGCATGGCACGGCATGGCACGGCATGGCACCGGCATGGCACGGCATGGCACGGCATGGCACGGCATGGCACCGGCATGGCACCGGCATGGCACGGCATGGCACGGCATGGCACGGCATGGCACGGCATGGCACGGCATGGCACGGCATGGCACGGCATGGCACGGCATGGCACGGCATGGCACGGCATGGCACGGCATGGAATGGCATGGAATGGCATGGCACCGGCATGGCACCGGCATTGCACGGAATGGCATGGAATGGCATGGAATGGCATGGCACCGGCATGGCACCGCCATGGCACCGGCATGGCACGGCATGGCACGGCATGGCACGGCATGGCACGGCATGGCACGGCATGGCACCAGCATGGCACGGCATGGCACCGGCATGGCACGGCATGGCACCGGCATGGCACGGCATGGCACCGGCATGGCACGGCATGGCACCGGCATGGCACGGCATGGCACGGCATGGCACCGCATGGCACCGCATGGCACCGCATTGAATGGCATGGAATGGCATGGAATGGCATGGAATGGCACGGCATGGCACGGCATGGCACGGCATGGCACGGCATGGCACGGCATGGCACGGCATGGCACGGCATGGCACGGCATGGCACGGCATGGCACGGCATGGCACGGCATGGCACGGCATGGCACGGCATGGCACGGCATGGCACGGCATGGCACGGCATGGCACGGCATGGCACGGCATGGCACGGCATGGCACGGCATGGCACGGCATGGCACGGCATGGCACGGCATGGCACGGCATGGCACGGCATGGCACGGCATGGCACGGCATGGCACGGCATGGCACGGCATGGCACGGCATGGCACGGCATGGCACGGCATGGCACGGCATGGCACGGCATGGCACGGCATGGCACGGCATGGCACGGCATGGCACGGCATGGCACGGCATGGCACGGCATGGCACGGCATGGCACGGCATGGCACGGCATGGCACGGCATGGCACGGCATGGCACGGCATGGCACGGCATGGCACGGCATGGCACGGCATGGCACGGCATGGCACGGCATGGCACGGCATGGCACGGCATGGCACGGCATGGCACGGCATGGCACGGCATGGCACGGCATGGCACGGCATGGCACGGCATGGCACGGCATGGCACGGCATGGCACGGCATGGCACGGCATGGCACGGCATGGCACGGCATGGCACGGCATGGCACGGCATGGCACGGCATGGCACGGCATGGCACGGCATGGCACGGCATGGCACGGCATGGCACGGCATGGCACGGCATGGCACGGCATGGCACGGCATGGCACGGCATGGCACGGCATGGCACGGCATGGCACGGCATGGCACGGCATGGCACGGCATGGCACGGCATGGCACGGCATGGCACGGCATGGCACGGCATGGCACGGCATGGCACGGCATGGCACGGCATGGCACGGCATGGCACGGCATGGCACGGCATGGCACGGCATGGCACGGCATGGCACGGCATGGCACGGCATGGCACGGCATGGCACCGGCATGGCACCGGCATTGCACGGAATGGCATGGAATGGAATGGAATGGCATTGAATGGCATGGCACCGGCATGGCACCGGCATGGCACGGCATTGAAAGGCATGGAATGGCATGGAATGGCATGGAATGGCATGGAATGGCATGGAATGGCATGGAATGGCACGGAATGGCATGGAATGGCATGGAATGGCACGGCATGGCACGGCATGGCACGGCATGGCACGGCATGGCACGGCATGGCACCGGCATGGCACCCATGGCACGGCATGGCACCGGCATGGCACCGGCATGGCACGGCATGGCACCGGCATGGCACGGCATGGCACCGGCATGGCACGGCATGGCACCGGCATGGCACGGCATGGCACCGGCATGGCACGGCATGGCACGGCATGGCACGGCATGGAATGGCATGGAATGGCATGGAATGGCATGGAATGGCATGGAATGGCATGGAATGGCATGGAATGGCATGGAATGGCATGGAATGGCATGGAATGGCATGGCACCGGCATGGCACCGGCATGGCACGGCATGGCACGGCATGGCACGGCATGGCACGGCACGGCACGGCACGGCACGGCACGGCACGGCACGGCACGGCACGGCACGGCACGGCACGGCACGGCACGGCACGGCACGGCACGGCACGGCACGGCACGGCACGGCACGGCACGGCACGGCACGGCACGGCACGGCACGGCACGGCACGGCACGGCACGGCACGGCACGGCATGGCACCGGCATGGCACCGGCATGGCACCGGCATGGCACGGCATGGCACGGCATGGCACGGCATGGCACGGCATGGCACGGCATGGCACGGCATGGCACGGCATGGCACGGCATGGCACGGCATGGCACGGCATGGCACGGCATGGCACGGCATGGCACGGCATGGAATGGCATGGAATGGCATGGCACCGGCATGGCACCGGCATTGCACGGAATGGCATGGAATGGCATGGAATGGCATGGCACCGGCATGGCACCGCCATGGCACCGGCATGGCACGGCATGGCACGGCATGGCACGGCATGGCACGGCATGGCACGGCATGGCACCAGCATGGCACGGCATGGCACCGGCATGGCACGGCATGGCACCGGCATGGCACGGCATGGCACCGGCATGGCACGGCATGGCACCGGCATGGCACGGCATGGCACGGCATGGCACCGCATGGCACCGCATGGCACCGCATTGAATGGCATGGAATGGCATGGAATGGCATGGAATGGCACGGCATGGCACGGCATGGCACGGCATGGCACGGCATGGCACGGCATGGCACGGCATGGCACGGCATGGCACGGCATGGCACGGCATGGCACGGCATGGCACGGCATGGCACGGCATGGCACGGCATGGCACGGCATGGCACGGCATGGCACGGCATGGCACGGCATGGCACGGCATGGCACGGCATGGCACGGCATGGCACGGCATGGCACGGCATGGCACGGCATGGCACGGCATGGCACGGCATGGCACGGCATGGCACGGCATGGCACGGCATGGCACGGCATGGCACGGCATGGCACGGCATGGCACGGCATGGCACGGCATGGCACGGCATGGCACGGCATGGCACGGCATGGCACGGCATGGCACGGCATGGCACGGCATGGCACGGCATGGCACCGGCATGGCACCGGCATTGCACGGAATGGCATGGAATGGAATGGAATGGCATTGAATGGCATGGCACCGGCATGGCACCGGCATGGCACGGCATTGAAAGGCATGGAATGGCATGGAATGGCATGGAATGGCATGGAATGGCATGGAATGGCATGGAATGGCACGGAATGGCATGGAATGGCATGGAATGGCACGGCATGGCACGGCATGGCACGGCATGGCACGGCATGGCACGGCATGGCACCGGCATGGCACCGGCATGGCACGGCATGGCACCGGCATGGCACGGCATGGCACCGGCATGGCACGGCATGGCACCGGCATGGCACGGCATGGCACCGGCATGGCACGGCATGGCACGGCATGGCACGGCATGGAATGGCATGGAATGGCATGGAATGGCATGGAATGGCATGGAATGGCATGGAATGGCATGGAATGGCATGGAATGGCATGGAATGGCATGGCACCGGCATGGCACCGGCATGGCACCGGCATGGCACCGGCATGGCACCGGCATGGCACGGCATGGCACGGCATGGCACGGCACGGCACGGCACGGCACGGCACGGCACGGCACGGCACGGCACGGCACGGCACGGCACGGCACGGCACGGCACGGCACGGCACGGCACGGCACGGCACGGCACGGCACGGCACGGCACGGCACGGCACGGCACGGCACGGCACGGCACGGCACGGCACGGCACGGCACGGCACGGCACGGCACGGCACGGCACGGCACGGCACGGCACGGCACGGCACGGCACGGCACGGCACGGCACGGCACGGCACGGCACGGCACGGCACGGCACGGCACGGCACGGCACGGCACGGCACGGCACGGCACGGCACGGCACGGCACGGCACGGCACGGCACGGCACGGCACGGCACGGCACGGCACGGCACGGCACGGCACGGCACGGCACGGCACGGCACGGCACGGCACGGCACGGCACGGCACGGCACGGCACGGCACGGCACGGCACGGCACGGCACGGCACGGCACGGCACGGCACGGCACGGCACGGCACGGCACGGCACGGCACGGCACGGCACGGCACGGCACGGCACGGCACGGCACGGCACGGCACGGCACGGCACGGCACGGCACGGCACGGCACGGCACGGCACGGCACGGCACGGCACGGCACGGCACGGCACGGCACGGCACGGCACGGCACGGCACGGCACGGCACGGCACGGCACGGCACGGCACGGCACGGCACGGCACGGCACGGCACGGCACGGCACGGCACGGCACGGCACGGCACGGCATGGCACGGCATGGCACGGCATGGCACGGCATGGCACGGCATGGCACCGGCATGGCACCGGCATTGCACGGAATGGCATGGAATGGAATGGAATGGCATTGAATGGCATGGAATGGCATGGAATGGCATGGAATGGCATGGAATGGCATGGAATGGCATGGAATGGCATGGAATGGCATGGAATGGCATGGAATGGCATGGAATGGCATGGAATGGCATGGAATGGCATGGAATGGCATGGAATGGCATGGAATGGCATGGAATGGCATGGAATGGCATGGAATGGCATGGAATGGCATGGAATGGCATGGAATGGCATGGCACCGGCATGGCACCGGCATGGCACCGGCATTGCACGGAATGGCATGGAATGGCATGGAATGGCATGGCACCGGCATGGCACCGGCATGGCACCGGCATGGCACCGGCATGGCACGGCATGGCACCAGCATGGCACGGCATGGCACCGGCATGGCACGGCATGGCACCGGCATGGCACGGCATGGCACCGGCATAGCACGGCATGGCACGGCATGGCACGGCATGGCACGGCATGGCACGGCATGGCACGGCATGGCACGGCATGGCACGGCATGGCACGGCATGGCACGGCATGGCACGGCATGGCACCGGCATGGCACCGGCATTGCACGGAATGGCATGGAATGGAATGGAATGGCATTGAATGGCATGGCACCGGCATGGCACGGCATGGCACGGCATTGAAAGGCATGGAATGGCATGGAATGGCATGGAATGGCATGGAATGGCATGGAATGGCATGGAATGGCATGGAATGGCATGGAATGGCATGGAATGGCACGGAATGGCATGGAATGGCATGGAATGGCACGGCATGGCACGGCATGGCACGGCATGGCACGGCATGGCACGGCATGGCACCGGCATGGCACCGGCATGGCACGGCATGGCACGGCATGGCACGGCATGGCACGGCATGGCACCAGCATGGCACGGCATGGCACCGGCATGGCACGGCATGGCACCGGCATGGCACGGCATGGCACCGGCATAGCACGGCATGGCACCGGCATGGCACGGCATGGCACCGGCATGGCACGGCATGGCACGGCATGGCACCGCATGGCACCGCATGGCACCGCATTGAATGGCATGGAATGGCATGGAATGGCATGGAATGGCACGGCATGGCATGGAATGGCACGGCATGGCACGGCATGGCACGGCATTGAATGGCATGGAATGGCATGGAATGGCATGGAATGTCATGGAATGGCATGGAATGGCATGGAATGGCATGGAATGGCATGGAATGTCATGGAATGGCATGGAATGTCATGGAATGGCATGCAATGGCATGCAATGGCATGGAATGGCATGGCACGGCATGGCACGGCATGGCACGGCATGGCACGGCATGGCACCGGCATGGCACCGGCATGGCACGGCATGGCACGGCATGGCACGGCATGGCACGGCATGGCACGGCATGGCACGGCATGGCACGGCATGGCACGGCATGGCACGGCATGGCACGGCATGGCACGGCATGGAATGGCATGGAATGGCATGGAATGTCATGGAATGGCATGGAATGTCATGGAATGGCATGCAATGGCATGCAATGGCATGGAATGGCATGGCACGGCATGGCACGGCATGGCACGGCATGGCACGGCATGGCACGGCATGGCACGGCATGGCACGGCATGGCACGGCATGGCACCGGCATGGCACCGGCATGGCACGGCATGGCACCGGCATGGCACGGCATGGCACCGGCATGGCACGGCATGGCACGGCATGGCACGGCATGGCACGGCATGGCACGGCATGGCACGGCATGGCACCGGCATGGCACGGCATGGCACGGCATGGCACGGCATGGCACCGGCATGGCACGGCATGGCACGGCATTGAATGGCATGGCACGGCATGGCACCGGCATGGCACCGGCATGGCACCGGCATGGCACCGGCATGGCACCGGCATGGCACGGCATGGCACCGGCATGGCACGGCATGGCACGGCATTGAAAGGCATGGAATGGCATGGAATGGCATGGAATGGCATGGAATGGCATGGAATGGCATGGAATGGCATGGAATGGCATGGAATGGCACGGAATGGCATGGAATGGCATGGAATGGCACGGCATGGCACGGCATGGCACGGCATGGCACGGCATGGCACGGCATGGCACCGGCATGGCACCGGCATGGCACGGCATGGCACCGGCATGGCACGGCATGGCACCGGCATGGCACGGCATGGCACCGGCCTGGCACGGCATGGCACCGGCATGGCACGGCATGGCACGGCATGGAATGGCATGGAATGGCATGGAATGGCATGGAATGGCATGGAATGGCATGGAATGGCATGGAATGGCATGGAATGGCATTGAATGGCATGGAATGGCATGGAATGGCATGGAATGGCATGGCACCGGCATGGCACCGGCATGGCACGGCATGGCACGGCATGGCACGGCATGGCACGGCATGGCACGGCATGGCACGGCATGGCACGGCATGGCACGGCATGGCACGGCATGGCACGGCATGGCACGGCATGGCACGGCATGGCACGGCATGGCACGGCATGGCACGGCATGGCACGGCATGGCACGGCATGGCACGGCATGGCACGGCATGGCACGGCATGGCACGGCATGGCACGGCATGGCACGGCATGGCACGGCATGGCACGGCATGGCACGGCATGGCACGGCATGGCACGGCATGGCACGGCATGGCACGGCATGGCACGGCATGGCACGGCATGGCACGGCATGGCACGGCATGGCACGGCATGGCACGGCATGGCACGGCATGGCACGGCATGGCACGGCATGGCACGGCATGGCACGGCATGGCACGGCATGGCACGGCATGGCACGGCATGGCACGGCATGGCACGGCATGGCACGGCATGGCACGGCATGGCACGGCATGGCACGGCATGGCACGGCATGGCACGGCATGGCACGGCATGGCACGGCATGGCACGGCATGGCACGGCATGGCACGGCATGGCACGGCATGGCACGGCATGGCACGGCATGGCACGGCATGGCACGGCATGGCACGGCATGGCACGGCATGGCACGGCATGGCACGGCATGGCACGGCATGGCACGGCATGGCACGGCATGGCACGGCATGGCACGGCATGGCACGGCATGGCACGGCATGGCACGGCATGGCACGGCATGGCACGGCATGGCACGGCATGGCACGGCATGGCACGGCATGGCACGGCATGGCACGGCATGGCACGGCATGGCACGGCATGGCACGGCATGGCACGGCATGGCACGGCATGGCACGGCATGGCACGGCATGGCACGGCATGGCACGGCATGGCACGGCATGGCACGGCATGGCACGGCATGGCACGGCATGGCACGGCATGGCACGGCATGGCACGGCATGGCACGGCATGGCACGGCATGGCACGGCATGGCACGGCATGGCACGGCATGGCACGGCATGGCACGGCATGGCACGGCATGGCACGGCATGGCACGGCATGGCACGGCATGGCACGGCATGGCACGGCATGGCACGGCATGGCACGGCATGGCACGGCATGGCACGGCATGGCACGGCATGGCACGGCATGGCACGGCATGGCACGGCATGGCACGGCATGGCACGGCATGGCACGGCATGGCACGGCATGGCACGGCATGGCACGGCATGGCACGGCATGGCACGGCATGGCACGGCATGGCACGGCATGGCACGGCATGGCACGGCATGGCACGGCATGGCACGGCATGGCACGGCATGGCACCGGCATGGCACGGCATGGCACCGGCATGGCCCGGCATGGCACCGGCATGGCACGGCATGGCACGGCATGGCACGGCATGGCACTGGCATGGCACGGCATGGCACGGCATGGCACGGCATGGCACCGGCATGGCACGGCATGGCACCGGCATGGCACGGCATGGCACCGGCATGGCACGGCATGGCACCGGCATGGCACGGCATGGCACCGGCATGGCACGGCATGGCACCGGCATGGCACGGCATGGCACCGGCATGGCACGGCATGGCACCGGCATGGCACGGCATGGCACCGGCATGGCACGGCATGGCACCGGCATGGCACGGCATGGCACCGGCATGGCACGGCATGGCACCGGCATGGCACGGCATGGCACCGGCATGGCACGGCATGGCACCGGCATGGCACGGCATGGCACCGGCATGGCACGGCATGGCACCGGCATGGCACGGCATGGCACCGGCATGGCACGGCATGGCACCGGCATGGCACGGCATGGCACCGGCATGGCACCGGCATGGCACGGCATGGCACCGGCATGGCACCGGCATGGCACGGCATGGCACGGCATGGCACCGGCATGGCACCGGCATGGCACCGGCATGGCACGGCATGGCACCGGCATGGCACCGGCATGGCACGGCATGGCACGGCATGGCACGGCATGGCACGGCATGGCACGGCATGGCACGGCATGGCACGGCATGGCACGGCATGGCACGGCATGGCACGGCATGGAATGGCATGGAATGGCATGGCACCGGCATGGCACCGGCATTGCACGGAATGGCATGGAATGGCATGGAATGGCATGGCACCGGCATGGCACCGCCATGGCACCGGCATGGCACGGCATGGCACGGCATGGCACGGCATGGCACGGCATGGCACGGCATGGCACCAGCATGGCACGGCATGGCACCGGCATGGCACGGCATGGCACCGGCATGGCACGGCATGGCACCGGCATGGCACGGCATGGCACCGGCATGGCACGGCATGGCACGGCATTGCACCGCATGGCACCGCATGGCACCGCATTGAATGGCATGGAATGGCATGGAATGGCATGGAATGGCACGGCATGGCATGGAATGGCACGGCATGGCACGGCATGGCACGGCATTGAATGGCATGGAATGGCATGGAATGGCATGGAATGTCATGGAATGGCATGGAATGGCATGGAATGGCATGGAATGGCATGGAATGTCATGGAATGGCATGGAATGTCATGGAATGGCATGCAATGGCATGCAATGGCATGGAATGGCATGGCACGGCATGGCACGGCATGGCACGGCATGGCACGGCATGGCACGGCATGGCACGGCATGGCACGGCATGGCACGGCATGGCACCGGCATGGCACCGGCATGGCACGGCATGGCACCGGCAAGGCACGGCATGGCACCGGCATGGCACGGCATGGCACGGCATGGCACGGCATGGCACGGCATGGCACGGCATGGCACGGCATGGCACGGCATGGCACCGGCATGGCACGGCATGGCACGGCATGGCATGGCATGGCACCGGCATGGCACGGCATGGCACCGGCATGGCACCGGCATGGCACGGCATTGAATGGCATGGCACCGGCATGGCACCGGCATGGCACCGGCATGGCACCGGCATGGCACCGGCATGGCACCGGCATGGCACCGGCATGGCACCGGCATGGCACGGCATGGCACCGGCATGGCACGGCATGGCACGGCATTGAAAGGCATGGAATGGCATGGAATGGCATGGAATGGCATGGAATGGCATGGAATGGCATGGAATGGCATGGAATGGCACGGAATGGCATGGAATGGCATGGAATGGCACGGCATGGCACGGCATGGCACGGCATGGCACGGCATGGCACGGCATGGCACCGGCATGGCACCGGCATGGCACGGCATGGCACCGGCATGGCACCGGCATGGCACCGGCATGGCACGGCATGGCACGGCATGGCACGGCATGGCACGGCATGGCACCAGCATGGCACGGCATGGCACCGGCATGGCACGGCATGGCACCGGCATGGCACGGCATGGCACCGGCATAGCACGGCATGGCACCGGCATGGCACGGCATGGCACCGGCATGGCACGGCATGGCACGGCATGGCACCGCATGGCACCGCATGGCACCGCATTGAATGGCATGGAATGGCATGGAATGGCATGGAATGGCAAGGAATGGCATGGAATGGCACGGCATGGCATGGAATGGCACGGCATGGCACGGCATGGCACCGCATTGAATGGCATGGAATGGCATGGAATGGCATGGAATGTCATGGAATGGCATGGAATGGCATGGAATGGCATGGAATGTCATGGAATGGCATGGAATGTCATGGAATGGCATGCAATGGCATGCAATGGCATGGAATGGCATGGCACGGCATGGCACGGCATGGCACGGCATGGCACGGCATGGCACCGGCATGGCACCGGCATGGCACGGCATGGCACCGGCATGGCACGGCATGGCACCGGCATGGCACGGCATGGCACGGCATGGCACGGCATGGCACCGGCATGGCACGGCATGGCACGGCATGGCACGGCATGGCACCGGCATGGCACGGCATGGCACCGGCATGGCACGGCATGGCACCGGCATGGCACGGCATGGCACCGGCATGGCACGGCATGGCACCGGCATGGCACGGCATGGCACCGGCATGGCACGGCATGGCACCGGCATGGCACGGCATGGCACCGGCATGGCACGGCATGGCACCGGCATGGCACGGCATGGCACCGGCATGGCACGGCATGGCACCGGCATGGCAC
Source organism: Cryptus armator (assembly GCA_963971235.1). Taxonomy (NCBI): domain Eukaryota; kingdom Metazoa; phylum Arthropoda; class Insecta; order Hymenoptera; family Ichneumonidae; genus Cryptus; species Cryptus armator. The sequence continues at coordinate 667,733 of CAXARG010000008.1, forward strand.
GGCATGGCACCGGCATGGCACGGCATGGCACCGGCATGGCACGGCATGGCACCGGCATGGCACGGCATGGCACGGCATTGCACCGCATGGCACCGCATGGCACCGCATTGAATGGCATGGAATGGCATGGAATGGCATGGAATGGCACGGCATGGCATGGAATGGCACGGCATGGCACGGCATGGCACGGCATTGAATGGCATGGAATGGCATGGAATGGCATGGAATGTCATGGAATGGCATGGAATGGCATGGAATGGCATGGAATGGCATGGAATGTCATGGAATGGCATGGAATGTCATGGAATGGCATGCAATGGCATGCAATGGCATGGAATGGCATGGCACGGCATGGCACGGCATGGCACGGCATGGCACGGCATGGCACGGCATGGCACGGCATGGCACGGCATGGCACCGGCATGGCACCGGCATGGCACGGCATGGCACCGGCAAGGCACGGCATGGCACCGGCATGGCACGGCATGGCACGGCATGGCACGGCATGGCACGGCATGGCACGGCATGGCACGGCATGGCACGGCATGGCACCGGCATGGCACGGCATGGCACGGCATGGCATGGCATGGCACCGGCATGGCACGGCATGGCACCGGCATGGCACCGGCATGGCACGGCATTGAATGGCATGGCACCGGCATGGCACCGGCATGGCACCGGCATGGCACCGGCATGGCACCGGCATGGCACCGGCATGGCACCGGCATGGCACCGGCATGGCACGGCATGGCACCGGCATGGCACGGCATGGCACGGCATTGAAAGGCATGGAATGGCATGGAATGGCATGGAATGGCATGGAATGGCATGGAATGGCATGGAATGGCATGGAATGGCACGGAATGGCATGGAATGGCATGGAATGGCACGGCATGGCACGGCATGGCACGGCATGGCACGGCATGGCACGGCATGGCACCGGCATGGCACCGGCATGGCACGGCATGGCACCGGCATGGCACCGGCATGGCACCGGCATGGCACGGCATGGCACGGCATGGCACGGCATGGCACGGCATGGCACCAGCATGGCACGGCATGGCACCGGCATGGCACGGCATGGCACCGGCATGGCACGGCATGGCACCGGCATAGCACGGCATGGCACCGGCATGGCACGGCATGGCACCGGCATGGCACGGCATGGCACCGCATGGCACCGCATGGCACCGCATTGAATGGCATGGAATGGCATGGAATGGCATGGAATGGCAAGGAATGGCATGGAATGGCACGGCATGGCATGGAATGGCACGGCATGGCACGGCATGGCACCGCATTGAATGGCATGGAATGGCATGGAATGGCATGGAATGTCATGGAATGGCATGGAATGGCATGGAATGGCATGGAATGTCATGGAATGGCATGGAATGTCATGGAATGGCATGCAATGGCATGCAATGGCATGGAATGGCATGGCACGGCATGGCACGGCATGGCACGGCATGGCACGGCATGGCACCGGCATGGCACCGGCATGGCACGGCATGGCACCGGCATGGCACGGCATGGCACCGGCATGGCACGGCATGGCACGGCATGGCACGGCATGGCACCGGCATGGCACGGCATGGCACGGCATGGCACGGCATGGCACCGGCATGGCACGGCATGGCACCGGCATGGCACGGCATGGCACCGGCATGGCACGGCATGGCACCGGCATGGCACGGCATGGCACCGGCATGGCACGGCATGGCACCGGCATGGCACGGCATGGCACCGGCATGGCACGGCATGGCACCGGCATGGCACGGCATGGCACCGGCATGGCACGGCATGGCACCGGCATGGCACGGCATGGCACCGGCATGGCACGGCATGGCACCGGCATGGCACGGCATGGCACCGGCATGGCACGGCATGGCACCGGCATGGCACGGCATGGCACCGGCATGGCACGGCATGGCACCGGCATGGCACCGGCATGGCACGGCATGGCACCGGCATGGCACCGGCATGGCACCGGCATGGCACGGCATGGCACCGGCATGGCACCGGCATGGCACCGGCATGGCACGGCATGGCACCGGCATGGCACGGCATGGCACGGCATGGCACCGGCATGGCACGGCATGGCACGGCATGGCACGGCATGGCACGGCATGGCACGGCATGGCACGGCATGGCACGGCATGGCACGGCATGGCACGGCATGGCACGGCATGGCACGGCATGGCACGGCATGGCACGGCATGGCACGGCATGGCACGGCATGGCACGGCATGGCACGGCATGGCACGGCATGGCACGGCATGGCACGGCATGGCACGGCATGGCACGGCATGGCACGGCATGGCACGGCATGGCACCGGCATGGCACCGGCATGGCACGGCATGGCACCGGCATGGCACCGGCATGGCACGGCATGGCACCGGCATGGCACGGCATGGCACCGGCATGGCACCGGCATGGCACGGCATGGCACCGGCATGGCACCGGCATGGCACGGCATGGCACCGGCATGGCACGGCATGGCACCGGCATGGCACCGGCATGGCACGGCATGGCACCGGCATGGCACGGCATGACACCGGCATGGCACGGCATGGCACGGCATGGCACGGCATGGCACGGCATGGCACGGCATGGCACGGCATGGCACGGCATGGCACGGCATGGCACGGCATGGAATGGCATGGAATGGCATGGCACCGGCATGGCACCGGCATTGCACGGAATGGCATGGAATGGCATGGAATGGCATGGCACCGGCATGGCACCGCCATGGCACCGGCATGGCACGGCATGGCACGGCATGGCACGGCATGGCACGGCATGGCACGGCATGGCACGGCATGGCACGGCATGGCACGGCATGGCACCAGCATGGCACGGCATGGCACCGGCATGGCACGGCATGGCACCGGCATGGCACGGCATGGCACCGGCATGGCACGGCATGGCACCGGCATGGCACGGCATGGCACGGCATGGCACCGCATGGCACCGCATGGCACCGCATTGAATGGCATGGAATGGCATGGAATGGCATGGAATGGCACGGCATGGCATGGAATGGCACGGCATGGCACGGCATGGCACGGCATTGAATGGCATGGAATGGCATGGAATGGCATGGAATGTCATGGAATGGCATGGAATGGCATGGAATGGCATGGAATGGCATGGAATGTCATGGAATGGCATGGAATGTCATGGAATGGCATGCAATGGCATGCAATGGCATGGAATGGCATGGCACGGCATGGCACGGCATGGCACGGCATGGCACGGCATGGCACGGCATGGCACGGCATGGCACGGCATGGCACCGGCATGGCACCGGCATGGCACGGCATGGCACCGGCATGGCACGGCATGGCACCGGCATGGCACGGCATGGCACGGCATGGCACGGCATGGCACGGCATGGCACGGCATGGCACCGGCATGGCACGGCATGGCACGGCATGGCACGGCATGGCACCGGCATGGCACGGCATGGCACCGGCATGGCACGGCATGGCACGGCATGGCACGGCATGGCACGGCATGGCACGGCATGGCACGGCATGGCACCGGCATGGCACGGCATGGCACGGCATGGCACGGCATGGCACCGGCATGGCACGGCATGGCACCGGCATGGCACCGGCATGGCACGGCATTGAATGGCATGGCACGGCATTGAATGGCATGGCACCGGCATGGCACCGGCATGGCACCGGCATGGCACCGGCATGGCACCGGCATGGCACGGCATGGCACCGGCATGGCACGGCATGGCACGGCATTGAAAGGCATGGAATGGCATGGAATGGCATGGAATGGCATGGAATGGCATGGAATGGCATGGAATGGCATGGAATGGCATGGAATGGCATGGAATGGCATGGAATAGCATGGAATGGCATGGAATGGCATGGAATGGCATGGAATGGCATGGAATGGCATGGAATGGCATGGAATGGCATGGAATGGCATGGAATGGCATGGAATGGCATGGAATGGCATGGAATGGCATGGAATGGCATGGAATGGCATGGAATGGCATGGAATGGCATGGAATGGCATGGAATGGCATGGAATGGCATGGAATGGCATGGAATGGCATGGAATGGCATGGAATGGCATGGAATGGCATGGAATGGCATGGAATGGCATGGAATGGCATGGAATGGCATGGAATGGCATGGAATGGCATGGAATGGCATGGAATGGCATGGAATGGCATGGAATGGCATGGAATGGCATGGAATGGCATGGAATGGCATGGAATGGCATGGAATGGCATGGAATGGCATGGAATGGCATGGAATGGCATGGAATGGCATGGAATGGCATGGAATGGCATGGAATGGCATGGAATGGCATGGAATGGCATGGAATGGCATGGAATGGCATGGAAGGGCATGGCACGGCATGGCACGGCATGGCACGGCATGGCACCGGCATGGCACGGCATGGCACCGGCATGGCACGGCATGGCACCGGCATGGCACGGCATGGCACCGGCATGGCACGGCATGGCACCGGCATGGCACGGCATGGCACCGGCATGGCACGGCATGGCACCGGCATGGCACGGCATGGCACCGGCATGGCACGGCATGGCACCGGCATGGCACGGCATGGCACCGGCATGGCACGGCATGGCACCGGCATGGCACGGCATGGCACGGCATGGCACCGGCATGGCACGGCATGGCACCAGCATGGCACGGCATGGCACCGGCATGGCACGGCATGGCACCGGCATGGCACGGCATGGCACCGGCATGGCACGGCATGGCACCGGCATGGCACCGGCATGGCACCGGCATGGCACCGGCATGGCACCGGCATGGCACCGGCATGGCACCGGCATGGCACCGGCATGGCACCGGCATGGCACCGGCATGGCACCGGCATGGCACCGGCATGGCACCGGCATGGCACCGGCATGGCACCGGCATGGCACCGGCATGGCACCGGCATGGCACCGGCATGGCACCGGCATGGCACCGGCATGGCACCGGCATGGCACCGGCATGGCACCGGCATGGCACCGGCATGGCACCGGCATGGCACCGGCATGGCACGGCATGGCACGGCATGGCACCAGCATGGCACGGCATGGCACCGGCATGGCACGGCATGGCACGGCATGGCACGGCATGGCACCGGCATGGCACGGCATGACACCGGCATGACACCGGCATGGCACGGCATGGCACCGGCATGGCACCGGCATGGCACCGGCATGGCACCGGCATGGCACCGGCATGGCACGGCATGGCACGGCATGGCACGGCATGGCACCGGCATGGCACCGGCATGGCACCGGCATGGCACCGGCATGGCACCGGCATGGCACCGGCATGGCACCGGCATGGCACCGGCATGGCACCGGCATGGCACCGGCATGGCACCGGCATGGCACCGGCATGGCACCGGCATGGCACCGGCATGGCACCGGCATGGCACCGGCATGGCACCGGCATGGCACCGGCATGGCACCGGCATGGCACCGGCATGGCACCGGCATGGCACCGGCATGGCACCGGCATGGCACCGGCATGGCACCGGCATGGCACCGGCATGGCACCGGCATGGCACCGGCATGGCACCGGCATGGCACCGGCATGGCACCGGCATGGCACCGGCATGGCACCGGCATGGCACCGGCATGGCACCGGCATGGCACCGGCATGGCACCGGCATGGCACCGGCATGGCACCGGCATGGCACCGGCATGGCACCGGCATGGCACCGGCATGGCACCGGCATGGCACCGGCATGGCACCGGCATGGCACCGGCATGGCACCGGCATGGCACCGGCATGGCACCGGCATGGCACCGGCATGGCACCGGCATGGCACCGGCATGGCACCGGCATGGCACCGGCATGGCACCGGCATGGCACCGGCATGGCACCGGCATGGCACCGGCATGGCACCGGCATGGCACCGGCATGGCACCGGCATGGCACCGGCATGGCACCGGCATGGCACCGGCATGGCACCGGCATGGCACCGGCATGGCACCGGCATGGCACCGGCATGGCACCGGCATGGCACCGGCATGGCACCGGCATGGCACCGGCATGGCACCGGCATGGCACCGGCATGGCACCGGCATGGCACCGGCATGGCACCGGCATGGCACCGGCATGGAATGGCATGGAATGGCATGGAATGGCACGGAATGGCATGGAATGGCATGGAATGGCATGGAATGGCATGGCACGGCATGGAATGGCATGGCACGGCATGGCACGGCATGGCACCGCATTGAGTGGCATGGAATGGCATGGAATGGCATGGAATGGCATGGAATGGCATGGAATGGCATGGAATGGCATGGAATGGCATGGAATGGCATGGAATGGCATGGAATGGCATGGAATGGCATGGAATGGCATGGAATGGCATGGAATGGCATGGAATGGCATGGAATGGCATGGAATGGCATGGAATGGCATGGAATGGCATGGAATGGCATGGAATGGCATGGAATGGCATGGAATGGCATGGAATGGCATGGAATGGCATGGAATGGCATGGAATGGCATTGAATGGCATGGAATGGCATGGAATGGCATGGAATGGCATGGCACCGGCATGGCACGGCATGGCACGGCATGGCACGGCATGGCACGGCATGGCACGGCATGGCACGGCATGGCACGGCATGGCACGGCATGGCACGGCAGGGCACGGCAGGGCACGGCATGGCACGGCACGGCACGGCACGGCACGGCACGGCACGGCACGGCACGGCACGGCACGGCACGGCATGGCACGGCATGGCACGGCATGGCACGGCATGGCACGGCATGGCACGGCATGGCACGGCATGGCACGGCATGGCACGGCATGGCACGGCATGGCACGGCATGGCACCGGCATGGCACCGGCATTGCACGGAATGGCATGGAATGGAATGGAATGGCATTGAATGGCATGGAATGGCATGGAATGGCATGGAATGGCATGGAATGGCATGGAATGGCATGGAATGGCATGGAATGGCATGGAATGGCATGGAATGGCATGGAATGGCATGGAATGGCATGGAATGGCATGGAATGGCATGGAATGGCATGGAATGGCATGGAATGGCATGGAATGGCATGGAATGGCATGGAATGGCATGGCACCGGCATGGCACCGGCATGGCACCGGCATGGCACCGGCATGGCACCGGCATTGCACGGAATGGCATGGAATGGCATGGAATGGCATGGCACCGGCATGGCACCGGCATGGCACCGGCATGGCACGGCATGGCACGGCATGGCACGGCATGGCACGGCATGGCACCAGCATGGCACGGCATGGCACCGGCATGGCACGGCATGGCACCGGCATGGCACGGCATGGCACCGGCATAGCACGGCATGGCACCGGCATGGCACGGCATGGCACCGGCATGGCACGGCATGGCACGGCATGGCACCGCATGGCACCGCATGGCACCGCATTGAATGGCATGGAATGGCATGGAATGGCATGGAATGGCAAGGAATGGCATGGAATGGCACGGCATGGCATGGAATGGCACGGCATGGCACGGCATGGCACCGCATTGAATGGCATGGAATGGCATGGAATGGCATGGAATGTCATGGAATGGCATGGAATGGCATGGAATGGCATGGAATGGCATGGAATGTCATGGAATGGCATGGAATGTCATGGAATGGCATGCAATGGCATGCAATGGCATGGAATGGCATGGCACGGCATGGCACGGCATGGCACGGCATGGCACGGCATGGCACCGGCATGGCACCGGCATGGCACGGCATGGCACCGGCATGGCACGGCATGGCACGGCATGGCACCGCATGGCACCGCATGGCACCGCATTGAATGGCATGGAATGGCATGGAATGGCATGGAATGGCAAGGAATGGCATGGAATGGCACGGCATGGCATGGAATGGCACGGCATGGCACGGCATGGCACCGCATTGAATGGCATGGAATGGCATGGAATGGCATGGAATGTCATGGAATGGCATGGAATGGCATGGAATGGCATGGAATGGCATGGAATGTCATGGAATGGCATGGAATGTCATGGAATGGCATGCAATGGCATGCAATGGCATGGAATGGCATGGCACGGCATGGCACGGCATGGCACGGCATGGCACGGCATGGCACCGGCATGGCACCGGCATGGCACGGCATGGCACCGGCATGGCACGGCATGGCACCGGCATGGCACGGCATGGCACGGCATGGCACGGCATGGCACCGGCATGGCACGGCATGGCACGGCATGGCACGGCATGGCACCGGCATGGCACGGCATGGCACCGGCATGGCACGGCATGGCACCGGCATGGCACGGCATGGCACCGGCATGGCACGGCATGGCACCGGCATGGCACGGCATGGCACCGGCATGGCACGGCATGGCACCGGCATGGCACGGCATGGCACCGGCATGGCACGGCATGGCACCGGCATGGCACGGCATGGCACCGGCATGGCACGGCATGGCACCGGCATGGCACGGCATGGCACCGGCATGGCACGGCATGGCACCGGCATGGCACGGCATGGCACCGGCATGGCACGGCATGGCACCGGCATGGCACGGCATGGCACCGGCATGGCACGGCATGGCACCGGCATGGCACGGCATGGCACCGGCATGGCACGGCATGGCACCGGCATGGCACGGCATGGCACCGGCATGGCACCGGCATGGCACGGCATGGCACCGGCATGGCACCGGCATGGCACCGGCATGGCACGGCATGGCACCGGCATGGCACCGGCATGGCACCGGCATGGCACGGCATGGCACCGGCATGGCACCGGCATGGCACGGCATGGCACCGGCATGGCACGGCATGGCACCGGCATGGCACGGCATGGCACCGGCATGGCACCGGCATGGCACGGCATGGCACCGGCATGGCACGGCATGGCACGGCATGGCACGGCATGGCACCGGCATGGCACGGCATGGCACCGGCATGGCACCGGCATGGCACGGCATTGAATGGCATGGCACGGCATGGCACCGGCATGGCACCGGCATGGCACCGGCATGGCACCGGCATGGCACCGGCATGGCACGGCATGGCACCGGCATGGCACGGCATGGCACGGCATTGAAAGGCATGGAATGGCATGGAATGGCATGGAATGGCATGGAATGGCATGGAATGGCATGGAATGGCATGGAATGGCATGGAATGGCATGGAATGGCACGGAATGGCATGGAATGGCATGGAATGGCACGGCATGGCACGGCATGGCACGGCATGGCACGGCATGGCACGGCATGGCACGGCATGGCACCGGCATGGCACCGGCATGGCACGGCATGGCACCGGCATGGCACGGCATGGCACCGGCATGGCACGGCATGGCACGGCATGGCACGGCATGGAATGGCATGGAATGGCATGGCACGGCATGGCACGGCATGGAATGGCATGGAATGGCATGGAATGGCATGGAATGGCATGGAATGGCATGGAATGGCATGGAATGGCATGGAATGGCATGGAATGGCATGGAATGGCATGGAATGGCATTGAATGGCATGGAATGGCATGGAATGGCATGGAATGGCATGGCACCGGCATGGCACCGGCATGGCACGGCATGGCACGGCATGGCACGGCATGGCACGGCATGGCACGGCATGGCACGGCATGGCACGGCATGGCACGGCATGGCACGGCATGGCACGGCATGGCACGGCATGGCACGGCATGGCACGGCATGGCACGGCATGGCACGGCATGGCACGGCATGGCACGGCATGGCACGGCATGGCACGGCATGGCACGGCATGGCACGGCATGGCACGGCATGGCACGGCATGGCACGGCATGGCACGGCATGGCACGGCATGGCACGGCATGGCACGGCATGGCACGGCATGGCACGGCATGGCACGGCATGGCACGGCATGGCACGGCATGGCACGGCATGGCACGGCATGGCACGGCATGGCACGGCATGGCACGGCATGGCACGGCATGGCACGGCATGACACGGCATGACACGGCATGGCACGGCATGGCACGGCATGGCACGGCATGGCACGGCATGGCACGGCATGGCACGGCATGGCACGGCATGGCACGGCATGGCACGGCATGGCACGGCATGGCACGGCATGGCACGGCATGGCACGGCATGGCACCGGCATGGCACGGCATGGCACCGGCATGGCACGGCATGGCACCGGCATGGCACGGCATGGCACCGGCATGGCACGGCATGGCACCGGCATGGCACGGCATGGCACCGGCATGGCACGGCATGGCACCGGCATGGCACGGCATGGCACCGGCATGGCACGGCATGGCACCGGCATGGCACGGCATGGCACCGGCATGGCACGGCATGGCACCGGCATGGCACGGCATGGCACCGGCATGGCACGGCATGGCACCGGCATGGCACGGCATGGCACCGGCATGGCACGGCATGGCACCGGCATGGCACGGCATGGCACCGGCATGGCACGGCATGGCACCGGCATGGCACGGCATGGCACCGGCATGGCACGGCATGGCACCGGCATGGCACGGCATGGCACCGGCATGGCACGGCATGGCACCGGCATGGCACGGCATGGCACCGGCATGGCACGGCATGGCACCGGCATGGCACGGCATGGCACCGGCATGGCACGGCATGGCACCGGCATGGCACGGCATGGCACCGGCATGGCACGGCATGGCACCGGCATGGCACGGCATGGCACCGGCATGGCACGGCATGGCACCGGCATGGCACGGCATGGCACCGGCATGGCACGGCATGGCACCGGCATGGCACGGCATGGCACCGGCATGGCACGGCATGGCACCGGCATGGCACGGCATGGCACCGGCATGGCACGGCATGGCACCGGCATGGCACGGCATGGCACCGGCATGGCACGGCATGGCACCGGCATGGCACGGCATGGCACCGGCATGGCACGGCATGGCACCGGCATGGCACGGCATGGCACCGGCATGGCACGGCATGGCACGGCATGGCACCGGCATGGCACGGCATGGCACCGGCATGGCACGGCATGGCACCGGCATGGCACGGCATGGCACCGGCATGGCACGGCATGGCACCGGCATGGCACGGCATGGCACCGGCATGGCACGGCATGGCACCGGCATGGCACGGCATGGCACCGGCATGGCACGGCATGGCACCGGCATGGCACGGCATGGCACCGGCATGGCACGGCATGGCACCGGCATGGCACGGCATGGCACCGGCATGGCACGGCATGGCACCGGCATGGCACGGCATGGCACCGGCATGGCACCGGCATGGCACCGGCATGGCACCGGCATTGAATGGCATGGAATGGCATGGAATGGCATGGAATGGCATGGAATGGCATGGAATGGCATGGAATGGCATGGAATGGCATGGAATGGCATGGAATGGCATGGAATGGCATGGAATGGCATGGAATGGCATGGAATGGCATGGAATGGCATGGAATGGCATGGAATGGCATGGAATGGCATGGAATGGCATGGAATGGCATGGAATGGCATGGAATGGCATGGAATGGCATGGCACCGGCATGGCACCGGCATGGCACCGGCATGGCACCGGCATGGCACCGGCATGGCACCGGCATGGCACCGGCATGGCACCGGCATGGCACCGGCATGGCACCGGCATTGCACGGAATGGCATGGAATGGTATGGAATGGCATGGCACCGGCATGGCACCGGCATGGCACCAGCATGGCACGGCATGGCACGGCATGGCACGGCATGGCACGGCATGGCACCAGCATGGCACGGCATGGCACCGGCATGGCACGGCATGGCACCGGCATGGCACGGCATGGCACCGGCATAGCACGGCATGGCACCGGCATGGCACGGCATGGCACCGGCATGGCACGGCATGGCACCGGCATGGCACGGCATGGCACCGCATGGCACCGCATGGCACCGCATGGCACCGCATTGAATGGCATGGAATGGCATGGAATGGCATGGAATGGCATGGAATGGCATGGAATGGCAAGGAATGGCATGGAATGGCACGGCATGGCATGGAATGGCACGGCATGGCACGGCATGGCACCGCATTGAATGGCATGGAATGGCATGGAATGGCATGGAATGTCATGGAATGGCATGGAATGGCATGGAATGGCATGGAATGGCATGGAATGTCATGGAATGTCATGGAATGGCATGCAATGGCATGCAATGGCATGGAATGGCATGGCACGGCATGGCACGGCATGGCACGGCATGGCACGGCATGGCACGGCATGGCACGGCATGGCACGGCATGGCACGGCATGGCACGGCATGGCACGGCATGGCACGGCATGGCACGGCATGGCACGGCATGGCACGGCATGGCACGGCATGGCACGGCATGGCACGGCATGGCACGGCATGGCACCGGCATGGCACCGGCATTGCACGGAATGGCATGGAATGGAATGGAATGGCATTGAATGGCATGGAATGGCATGGAATGGCATGGAATGGCATGGAATGGCATGGCATGGAATGGCATGGCACCGGCATGGCACCGGCATGGCACCGGCATGGCACCGGCATGGCACCGGCATGGCACGGCATGGCACGGCATGGCACCAGCATGGCACGGCATGGCACCGGCATGGCACCGGCATGGCACGGCATGGCACGGCATGGCACCGGCATGGCACGGCATGGCACCGGCATGGCACGGCATGACACCGGCATGACACCGGCATGACACGGCATGGCACCGGCATGGCACCGGCATGGCACCGGCATGGCACCGGCATGGCACCGGCATGGCACCGGCATGGCACCGGCATGGCACCGGCATGGCACCGGCATGGCACCGGCATGGCACCGGCATGGCACCGGCATGGCACCGGCATGGCACCGGCATGGCACCGGCATGGCACCGGCATGGCACCGGCATGGCACCGGCATGGCACCGGCATGGCACCGGCATGGCACCGGCATGGCACCGGCATGGCACCGGCATGGCACCGGCATGGCACCGGCATGGCACCGGCATGGCACCGGCATGGCACCGGCATGGCACCGGCATGGCACCGGCATGGCACCGGCATGGCACCGGCATGGCACCGGCATGGCACCGGCATGGCACCGGCATGGCACCGGCATGGCACCGGCATGGCACCGGCATGGCACCGGCATGGCACCGGCATGGCACCGGCATGGCACCGGCATGGCACCGGCATGGCACCGGCATGGCACCGGCATGGCACCGGCATGGCACCGGCATGGCACCGGCATGACACCGGCATGACACCGGCATGGCACGGCATGGCACCGGCATGGCACCGGCATGGCACCGGCATGGCACCGGCATGGCACCGGCATGGCACCGGCATGGCACCGGCATGGCACCGGCATGGCACCGGCATGGCACCGGCATGGCACCGGCATGGCACCGGCATGGCACCGGCATGGCACCGGCATGGCACCGGCATGGCACCGGCATGGCACCGGCATGGCACCGGCATGGCACCGGCATGGCACCGGCATGGCACCGGCATGGCACCGGCATGGCACCGGCATGGCACCGGCATGGCACCGGCATGGCACCGGCATGGCACCGGCATGGCACCGGCATGGCACCGGCATGGCACCGGCATGGCACCGGCATGGCACCGGCATGGCACCGGCATGGCACCGGCATGGCACCGGCATGGCACCGGCATGGCACCGGCATGGCACCGGCATGGCACCGGCATGGCACCGGCATGGCACCGGCATGGCACCGGCATGGCACCGGCATGGCACCGGCATGGCACCGGCATGGCACCGGCATGGCACCGGCATGGCACCGGCATGGCACCGGCATGGCACCGGCATGGCACCGGCATGGCACCGGCATGGCACCGGCATGGCACCGGCATGGCACCGGCATGGCACCGGCATGGCACCGGCATGGCACCGGCATGGCACCGGCATGGCACCGGCATGGCACCGGCATGGCACCGGCATGGCACCGGCATGGCACCGGCATGGCACCGGCATGGCACCGGCATGGCACCGGCATGGCACCGGCATGGCACCGGCATGGCACCGGCATGGCACCGGCATGGCACCGGCATGGCACCGGCATGGCACCGGCATGGCACCGGCATGGCACCGGCATGGCACCGGCATGGCACCGGCATGGCACCGGCATGGCACCGGCATGGCACCGGCATGGCACCGGCATGGCACCGGCATGGCACCGGCATGGCACCGGCATGGCACCGGCATGGCACCGGCATGGCACCGGCATGGCACCGGCATGGCACCGGCATGGCACCGGCATGGCACCGGCATGGCACCGGCATGGCACCGGCATGGCACCGGCATGGCACCGGCATGGCACCGGCATGGCACCGGCATGGCACCGGCATGGCACCGGCATGGCACCGGCATGGCACCGGCATGGCACCGGCATGGCACCGGCATGGCACCGGCATGGAATGGCACGGAATGGCACGGACTGGCATGGAATGGCATGGAATGGCATGGAATGGCATGGAATGGCATGGAATGGCATGGAATGGCATGGCACGGCATGGAATGGCATGGCACGGCATGGCACGGCATGGCACCGCATTGAGTGGCATGGAATGGCATGGAATGGCATGGAATGGCATGGACTGGCATGGACTGGCATGGAAAGGCATGGAATGGCATGGCACCGCATGGCCCGGCATGGCACCGGCATGGCACCGGCATGGCACGGCATGGCACCGGCATGGCACGGCATGGCACCGGCATGGCACGGCATGGCACGGCATGGCACGGCATGGCACGGCATGGCACGGCATGGCACGGCATGGCACGGCATGGCACGGCATGGCACGGCATGGCACGGCATGGCACGGCATGGCACGGCATGGCACGGCATGGCACGGCATGGCACGGCATGGCACGGCATGGCACGGCATGGCACGGCATGGCACGGCATGGCACGGCATGGCACGGCATGGCACGGCATGGCACGGCATGGCACGGCATGGCACGGCATGGCACGGCATGGCACGGCATGGCACGGCATGGCACGGCATGGCACGGCATGGCACGGCATGGCACGGCATGGCACGGCATGGCACGGCATGGCACGGCATGGCACGGCATGGCACGGCATGGCACGGCATGGCACGGCATGGCACGGCATGGCACGGCATGGCACGGCATGGCACGGCATGGCACGGCATGGCACGGCATGGCACGGCATGGCACGGCATGGCACGGCATGGCACGGCATGGCACGGCATGGCACGGCATGGCACGGCATGGCACGGCATGGCACGGCATGGCACGGCATGGCACGGCATGGCACGGCATGGCACGGCATGGCACGGCATGGCACGGCATGGCACGGCATGGCACGGCATGGCACGGCATGGCACGGCATGGCACGGCATGGCACGGCATGGCACGGCATGGCACGGCATGGCACGGCATGGCACGGCATGGCACGGCATGGCACGGCATGGCACGGCATGGCACGGCATGGCACGGCATGGCACGGCATGGCACGGCATGGCACGGCATGGCACGGCATGGCACGGCATGGCACGGCATGGCACGGCATGGCACGGCATGGCACGGCATGGCACGGCATGGCACGGCATGGCACGGCATGGCACGGCATGGCACGGCATGGCACGGCATGGCACGGCATGGCACGGCATGGCACGGCATGGCACGGCATGGCACGGCATGGCACGGCATGGCACGGCATGGCACGGCATGGCACGGCATGGCACGGCATGGCACGGCATGGCACGGCATGGCACGGCATGGCACGGCATGGCACGGCATTGCACGGAATGGCATGGAATGGAATGGAATGGCATTGAATGGCATGGCACCGGCATGGCACGGCATGGCACGGCATTGAAAGGCATGGAATGGCATGGAATGGCATGGAATGGCATGGAATGGCATGGAATGGCATGGAATGGCATGGAATGGCATGGAATGGCACGGAATGGCATGGAATGGCATGGAATGGCACGGCATGGCACGGCATGGCACGGCATGGCACGGCATGGCACGGCATGGCACGGCATGGCACGGCATGGCACGGCATGGCACCGGCATGGCACCGGCATGGCACGGCATGGCACCGGCATGGCACGGCATGGCACCGGCATGGCACGGCATGGCACCGGCATGGCACGGCATGGCACCGGCATGGCACGGCATGGCACGGCATGGCACGGCATGGAATGGCATGGAATGGCATGGAATGGCATGGAATGGCATGGAATGGCATGGAATGGCATGGAATGGCATGGAATGGCATGGAATGGCATGGAATGGCATGGAATGGAATGGAATGGCATTGAATGGCATGGAATGGCATGGAATGGCATGGAATGGCATGGAATGGCATGGAATGGCATGGAATGGCATGGAATGGCATGGAATGGCATGGAATGGCATGGAATGGCATGGAATGGCATGGAATGGCATGGAATGGCATGGAATGGCATGGAATGGCATGGAATGGCATGGAATGGCATGGAATGGCATGGAATGGCATGGAATGGCATGGAATGGCATGGAATGGCATGGAATGGCATGGAATGGCATGGAATGGCATGGAATGGCATGGAATGGCATGGCACCGGCATGGCACCGGCATGGCACCGGCATGGCACCGGCATGGCACCGGCATGGCACCGGCATTGCACGGAATGGCATGGAATGGCATGGAATGGCATGGCACCGGCATGGCACCGGCATGGCACCGGCATGGCACGGCATGGCACGGCATGGCACGGCATGGCACGGCATGGCACCAGCATGGCACGGCATGGCACCGGCATGGCACGGCATGGCACCGGCATGGCACGGCATGGCACCGGCATAGCACGGCATGGCACCGGCATGGCACGGCATGGCACCGGCATGGCACGGCATGGCACGGCATGGCACCGCATGGCACCGCATGGCACCGCATTGAATGGCATGGAATGGCAAGGAATGGCATGGAATGGCACGGCATGGCATGGAATGGCACGGCATGGCACGGCATGGCACCGCATTGAATGGCATGGAATGGCATGGAATGGCATGGAATGTCATGGAATGGCATGGAATGGCATGGAATGGCATGGAATGGCATGGAATGTCATGGAATGGCATGGAATGTCATGGAATGGCATGCAATGGCATGCAATGGCATGGAATGGCATGGCACGGCATGGCACGGCATGGCACGGCATGGCACGGCATGGCACCGGCATGGCACCGGCATGGCACGGCATGGCACCGGCATGGCACGGCATGGCACCGGCATGGCACGGCATGGCACGGCATGGCACGGCATGGCACCGGCATGGCACGGCATGGCACGGCATGGCACGGCATGGCACCGGCATGGCACGGCATGGCACCGGCATGGCACGGCATGGCACCGGCATGGCACGGCATGGCACCGGCATGGCACGGCATGGCACCGGCATGGCACGGCATGGCACCGGCATGGCACGGCATGGCACCGGCATGGCACGGCATGGCACCGGCATGGCACGGCATGGCACCGGCATGGCACGGCATGGCACCGGCATGGCACGGCATGGCACCGGCATGGCACGGCATGGCACCGGCATGGCACGGCATGGCACCGGCATGGCACGGCATGGCACCGGCATGGCACGGCATGGCACCGGCATGGCACGGCATGGCACCGGCATGGCACGGCATGGCACCGGCATGGCACGGCATGGCACCGGCATGGCACGGCATGGCACCGGCATGGCACGGCATGGCACCGGCATGGCACGGCATGGCACCGGCATGGCACGGCATGGCACCGGCATGGCACCGGCATGGCACGGCATGGCACCGGCATGGCACCGGCATGGCACCGGCATGGCACGGCATGGCACCGGCATGGCACCGGCATGGCACCGGCATGGCACGGCATGGCACCGGCATGGCACCGGCATGGCACGGCATGGCACCGGCATGGCACGGCATGGCACCGGCATGGCACCGGCATGGCACGGCATGGCACCGGCATGGCACCGGCATGGCACGGCATGGCACCGGCATGGCACGGCATGGCACCGGCATGGCACCGGCATGGCACGGCATGGCACCGGCATGGCACCGGCATGGCACGGCATGGCACCGGCATGGCACGGCATGGCACCGGCATGGCACCGGCATGGCACGGCATGGCACCGGCATGGCACGGCATGACACCGGCATGGCACGGCATGGCACGGCATGGCACGGCATGGCACGGCATGGCACGGCATGGCACGGCATGGCACGGCATGGCACGGCATGGCACGGCATGGCACGGCATGGCACGGCATGGCACGGCATGGCACGGCATGGCACGGCATGGAATGGCATGGAATGGCATGGCACCGGCATGGCACCGGCATTGCACGGAATGGCATGGAATGGCATGGAATGGCATGGCACCGGCATGGCACCGCCATGGCACCGGCATGGCACGGCATGGCACGGCATGGCACGGCATGGCACGGCATGGCACGGCATGGCACGGCATGGCACGGCATGGCACCAGCATGGCACGGCATGGCACCGGCATGGCACGGCATGGCACCGGCATGGCACGGCATGGCACCGGCATGGCACGGCATGGCACCGGCATGGCACGGCATGGCACGGCATGCCACCGCATGGCACCGCATGGCACCGCATTGAATGGCATGGAATGGCATGGAATGGCATGGAATGGCATGGAATGGCACGGCATGGCATGGAATGGCACGGCATGGCACGGCATGGCACGGCATTGAATGGCATGGAATGGCATGGAATGGCATGGAATGTCATGGAATGGCATGGAATGGCACGGCATGGCACGGCATGGCACGGCATGGCACGGCATGGCACGGCATGGCACGGCATGGCACGGCATGGCACCGGCATGGCACCGGCATGGCACGGCATGGCACCGGCATGGCACGGCATGGCACCGGCATGGCACGGCATGGCACGGCATGGCACGGCATGGCACGGCATGGCACGGCATGGCACGGCATGGCACGGCATGGCACGGCATGGCACGGCATGGCACGGCATGGCACGGCATGGCACGGCATGGCACGGCATGGCACCGGCATGGCACGGCATGGGACGGCATGGCACGGCATGGCACCGGCATGGCACGGCATGGCACCGGCATGGCACCGGCATGGCACGGCATTGAATGGCATGGCACGGCATGGCACCGGCATGGCACCGGCATGGCACCGGCATGGCACCGGCATGGCACCGGCATGGCACCGGCATGGCACCGGCATGGCACCGGCATGGCACGGCATGGCACCGGCATGGCACGGCATGGCACGGCATTGAAAGGCATGGAATGGCATGGAATGGCATGGAATGGCATGGAATGGCATGGAATGGCACGGCATGGCACGGCATGGCACGGCATGGCACCGGCATGGCACCGGCATGGCACCGGCATGGCACCGGCA
Organism: Cryptus armator; assembly: GCA_963971235.1. Taxonomy (NCBI): domain Eukaryota; kingdom Metazoa; phylum Arthropoda; class Insecta; order Hymenoptera; family Ichneumonidae; genus Cryptus; species Cryptus armator. The sequence goes on from CAXARG010000008.1 coordinate 687,162, forward strand.
TGGCACCGGCATGGCACGGCATGGCACCGGCATGGCACGGCATGGCACCGGCATGGCACGGCATGGCACCGGCATGGCACGGCATGGCACCGGCATGGCACGGCATGGCACCGGCATGGCACGGCATGGCACCGGCATGGCACGGCATGGCACCGGCATGGCACGGCATGGCACCGGCATGGCACGGCATGGCACCGGCATGGCACGGCATGGCACCGGCATGGCACGGCATGGCACGGCATGGCACGGCATGGCACGGCATGGCACGGCATGGCACGGCATGGCACGGCATGGCACGGCATGGCACGGCATGGCACGGCATGGCACGGCATGGCACGGCATGGCACGGCATGGCACGGCATGGCACGGCATGGCACGGCATGGCACGGCATGGCACGGCATGGCACGGCATGGCACGGCATGGCACGGCATGGCACGGCATGGCACGGCATGGCACGGCATGGCACGGCATGGCACGGCATGGCACGGCATGGCACGGCATGGCACGGCATGACACGGCATGACACGGCATGGCACGGCATGGCACGGCATGGCACGGCATGGCACGGCATGGCACGGCATGGCACGGCATGGCACGGCATGGCACGGCATGGCACGGCATGGCACGGCATGGCACGGCATGGCACGGCATGGCACGGCATGGCACGGCATGGCACGGCATGGCACGGCATGGCACGGCATGGCACGGCATGGCACGGCATGGCACGGCATGGCACGGCATGGCACGGCATGGCACGGCATGGCACGGCATGGCACGGCATGGCACGGCATGGCTCGGCATGGCACGGCATGGCACGGCATGGCACGGCATGGCACGGCATGGCACGGCATGGCACGGCATGGCACGGCATGGCACGGCATGGCACGGCATGGCACGGCATGGCACGGCATGGCACGGCATGGCACGGCATGGCACGGCATGGCACCGGCATGGCACGGCATGGCACCGGCATGGCACGGCATGGCACCGGCATGGCACGGCATGGCACCGGCATGGCACGGCATGGCACCGGCATGGCACGGCATGGCACCGGCATGGCACGGCATGGCACCGGCATGGCACGGCATGGCACCGGCATGGCACGGCATGGCACCGGCATGGCACGGCATGGCACCGGCATGGCACGGCATGGCACCGGCATGGCACGGCATGGCACCGGCATGGCACGGCATGGCACCGGCATGGCACGGCATGGCACCGGCATGGCACGGCATGGCACCGGCATGGCACGGCATGGCACCGGCATGGCACGGCATGGCACCGGCATGGCACGGCATGGCACCGGCATGGCACGGCATGGCACCGGCATGGCACGGCATGGCACCGGCATGGCACCGGCATGGCACCGGCATGGCACGGCATGGCACCGGCATGGCACCGGCATGGCACCGGCATGGCACCGGCATTGAATGGCATGGAATGGCATGGAATGGCATGGAATGGCATGGAATGGCATGGAATGGCATGGAATGGCATGGAATGGCATGGAATGGCATGGAATGGCATGGCACCGGCATGGCACCGGCATGGCACCGGCATGGCACCGGCATGGCACCGGCATGGCACCGGCATGGCACCGGCATGGCACCGGCATGGCACCGGCATGGCACCGGCATGGCACCGGCATGGCACCGGCATGGCACCGGCATGGCACCGGCATGGCACCGGCATGGCACCGGCATGGCACCGGCATGGCACCGGCATGGCACCGGCATTGCACGGAATGGCATGGAATGGCATGGAATGGCATGGCACCGGCATGGCACCGGCATGGCACCAGCATGGCACGGCATGGCACGGCATGGCACGGCATGGCACGGCATGGCACGGCATGGCACGGCATGGCACGGCATGGCACGGCATGGCACGGCATGGCACGGCATGGCACGGCATGGCACGGCATGGCACGGCATGGCACGGCATGGCACGGCATGGCACGGCATGGCACGGCATGGCACGGCATGGCACGGCATGGCACGGCATGGCACGGCATGGCACGGCATGGCACGGCATGGCACGGCATGGCACGGCATGGCACGGCATGGCACCGCATGGCACCGCATTGAATGGCATGGAATGGCATGGAATGGCATGGAATGGCAAGGAATGGCATGGAATGGCACGGCATGGCATGGAATGGCACGGCATGGCACGGCATGGCACCGCATTGAATGGCATGGAATGGCATGGAATGGCATGGAATGTCATGGAATGGCATGGAATGGCATGGAATGTCATGGAATGGCATGGAATGTCATGGAATGGCATGCAATGGCATGCAATGGCATGGAATGGCATGGCACGGCATGGCACGGCATGGCACGGCATGGCACGGCATGGCACGGCATGGCACGGCATGGCACGGCATGGCACGGCATGGCACGGCATGGCACGGCATGGCACGGCATGGCACGGCATGGCACGGCATGGCACGGCATGGCACGGCATGGCACGGCATGGCACGGCATGGCACGGCATGGCACGGCATGGCACGGCATGGCACGGCATGGCACGGCATGGCACGGCATGGCACGGCATGGCACGGCATGGCACGGCATGGCACCGGCATGGCACCGGCATTGCACGGAATGGCATGGAATGGAATGGAATGGCATTGAATGGCATGGAATGGCATGGAATGGCATGGAATGGCATGGCATGGAATGGCATGGCACCGGCATGGCACCGGCATGGCACCGGCATGGCACCGGCATGGCACCGGCATGGCACCGGCATGGCACCGGCATGGCACCGGCATGGCACCGGCATGGCACCGGCATGGCACCGGCATGGCACCGGCATGGCACCGGCATGGCACCGGCATGGCACCGGCATGGCACCGGCATGGCACCGGCATGGCACCGGCATGGCACCGGCATGGCACCGGCATGGCACCGGCATGGCACCGGCATGGCACCGGCATGGCACCGGCATGGCACCGGCATGGCACCGGCATGGCACCGGCATGGCACCGGCATGGCACCGGCATGGCACCGGCATGGCACCGGCATGGCACCGGCATGGCACCGGCATGGCACCGGCATGGCACCGGCATGGCACCGGCATGGCACCGGCATGGCACCGGCATGGCACCGGCATGGCACCGGCATGGCACCGGCATGGCACCGGCATGGCACCGGCATGGCACCGGCATGGCACCGGCATGGCACCGGCATGGCACCGGCATGGCACCGGCATGGCACCGGCATGGCACCGGCATGGCACCGGCATGGCACCGGCATGGCACCGGCATGGCACCGGCATGGCACCGGCATGGCACCGGCATGGCACCGGCATGGCACCGGCATGGCACCGGCATGGCACCGGCATGGCACCGGCATGGCACCGGCATGGCACCGGCATGGCACCGGCATGGCACCGGCATGGCACCGGCATGGCACCGGCATGGCACCGGCATGGCACCGGCATGGCACCGGCATGGCACCGGCATGGCACCGGCATGGCACCGGCATGGCACCGGCATGGCACCGGCATGGCACCGGCATGGCACCGGCATGGCACCGGCATGGCACCGGCATGGCACCGGCATGGCACCGGCATGGCACCGCATTGAATGGCATGGAATGGCATGGAATGGCATGGAATGGCATGGAATGGCAAGGAATGGCATGGAATGGCACGGCATGGCATGGAATGGCACGGCATGGCACGGCATGGCACCGCATTGAATGGCATGGAATGGCATGGAATGGCATGGCACGGCATGGCACGGCATGGCACCGCATTGAATGGCATGGAATGGCATGGAATGGCATGGAATGTCATGGAATGGCATGGAATGGCATGGAATGGCATGGAATGGCATGGAATGTCATGGAATGGCATGGAATGTCATGGAATGGCATGCAATGGCATGCAATGGCATGGAATGGCATGGCACGGCATGGCACGGCATGGCACGGCATGGCACGGCATGGCACCGGCATGGCACCGGCATGGCACGGCATGGCACCGGCATGGCACGGCATGGCACGGCATGGCACCGGCATGGCACGGCATGGCACGGCATGGCACGGCATGGCACGGCATGGCACCGGCATGGCACGGCATGGCACCGGCATGGCACGGCATGGCACGGCATGGCACGGCATGGCACGGCATGGCACGGCATGGCACGGCATGGCACGGCATGGCACGGCATGGCACGGCATGGCACGGCATGGCACGGCATGGCACGGCATGGCACGGCATGGCACGGCATGGCACGGCATGGCACGGCATGGCACGGCATGGAATGGCATGGAATGGCATGGCACCGGCATGGCACCGGCATTGCACGGAATGGCATGGAATGGCATGGAATGGCATGGCACCGGCATGGCACCGCCATGGCACCGGCATGGCACGGCATGGCACGGCATGGCACGGCATGGCACGGCATGGCACGGCATGGCACCAGCATGGCACGGCATGGCACCGGCATGGCACGGCATGGCACCGGCATGGCACGGCATGGCACCGGCATGGCACGGCATGGCACCGGCATGGCACGGCATGGCACCGGCATGGCACGGCATGGCACGGCATGGCACCGCATGGCACCGCATGGCACCGCATTGAATGGCATGGAATGGCATGGAATGGCATGGAATGGCACGGCATGGCATGGAATGGCACGGCATGGCACGGCATGGCACGGCATTGAATGGCATGGAATGGCATGGAATGGCATGGAATGTCATGGAATGGCATGGAATGGCATGGAATGGCATGGAATGGCATGGAATGTCATGGAATGGCATGGAATGTCATGGAATGGCATGCAATGGCATGCAATGGCATGGAATGGCATGGCACGGCATGGCACGGCATGGCACGGCATGGCACGGCATGGCACGGCATGGCACGGCATGGCACGGCATGGCACGGCATGGCACCGGCATGGCACCGGCATGGCACGGTATGGCACCGGCATGGCACGGCATGGCACCGGCATGGCACGGCATGGCACGGCATGGCACGGCATGGCACGGCATGGCACGGCATGGCACGGCATGGCACCGGCATGGCACGGCATGGCACGGCATGGCACGGCATGGCACCGGCATGGCACGGCATGGCACCGGCATGGCACCGGCATGGCACGGCATTGAATGGCATGGCACGGCATGGCACCGGCATGGCACCGGCATGGCACCGGCATGGCACCGGCATGGCACCGGCATGGCACGGCATGGCACCGGCATGGCACGGCATGGCACGGCATTGAAAGGCATGGAATGGCATGGAATGGCATGGAATGGCATGGAATGGCATGGAATGGCATGGAATGGCATGGAATGGCATGGAATGGCATGGAATGGCACGGAATGGCATGGAATGGCATGGAATGGCACGGCATGGCACGGCATGGCACGGCATGGCACGGCATGGCACGGCATGGCACCGGCATGGCACGGCATGGCACCGGCATGGCACGGCATGGCACCGGCATGGCACGGCATGGCACCGGCATGGCACGGCATGGCACCGGCATGGCACGGCATGGCACCGGCATGGCACGGCATGGCACCGGCATGGCACCGGCATGGCACGGCATGGCACCGGCATGGCACCGGCATGGCACCGGCATGGCACGGCATGGCACCGGCATGGCACCGGCATGGCACCGGCATGGCACGGCATGGCACCGGCATGGCACCGGCATGGCACGGCATGGCACCGGCATGGCACGGCATGGCACCGGCATGGCACGGCATGGCACCGGCATGGCACCGGCATGGCACGGCATGGCACCGGCATGGCACCGGCATGGCACGGCATGGCACCGGCATGGCACGGCATGGCACCGGCATGGCACCGGCATGGCACGGCATGGCACCGGCATGGCACGGCATGGCACCGGCATGGCACCGGCATGGCACGGCATGGCACCGGCATGGCACGGCATGGCACCGGCATGGCACCGGCATGGCACGGCATGGCACCGGCATGGCACGGCATGACACCGGCATGGCACGGCATGGCACGGCATGGCACGGCATGGCACGGCATGGCACGGCATGGCACGGCATGGCACGGCATGGCACGGCATGGCACGGCATGGCACGGCATGGCACGGCATGGCACGGCATGGAATGGCATGGAATGGCATGGCACCGGCATGGCACCGCCATTGCACGGAATGGCATGGAATGGCATGGAATGGCATGGCACCGGCATGGCACCGCCATGGCACCGGCATGGCACGGCATGGCACGGCATGGCACGGCATGGCACGGCATGGCACGGCATGGCACCAGCATGGCACGGCATGGCACCGGCATGGCACGGCATGGCACCGGCATGGCACGGCATGGCACCGGCATGGCACGGCATGGCACCGGCATGGCACGGCATGGCACGGCATGGCACCGCATGGCACCGCATGGCACCGCATTGAATGGCATGGAATGGCATGGAATGGCATGGAATGGCACGGCATGGCATGGAATGGCACGGCATGGCACGGCATGGCACGGCATTGAATGGCATGGAATGGCATGGAATGGCATGGAATGTCATGGAATGGCATGGAATGGCATGGAATGGCATGGAATGGCATGGAATGTCATGGAATGGCATGGAATGTCATGGAATGGCATGCAATGGCATGCAATGGCATGGAATGGCATGGCACGGCATGGCACGGCATGGCACGGCATGGCACGGCATGGCACGGCATGGCACGGCATGGCACGGCATGGCACCGGCATGGCACCGGCATGGCACCGGCATGGCACGGCATGGCACCGGCATGGCACGGCATGGCACGGCATGGCACGGCATGGCACGGCATGGCACGGCATGGCACGGCATGGCACGGCATGGCACCGGCATGGCACGGCATGGCACGGCATGGCACGGCATGGCACCGGCATGGCACGGCATGGCACCGGCATGGCACCGGCATGGCACGGCATTGAATGGCATGGCACGGCATGGCACCGGCATGGCACCGGCATGGCACCGGCATGGCACCGGCATGGCACCGGCATGGCACGGCATGGCACCGGCATGGCACGGCATGGCACGGCATTGAAAGGCATGGAATGGCATGGAATGGCATGGAATGGCATGGAATGGCATGGAATGGCACGGAATGGCATGGAATGGCATGGAATGGCACGGCATGGCACGGCATGGCACGGCATGGCACGGCATGGCACGGCATGGCACGGCATGGCACCGGCATGGCACCGGCATGGCACGGCATGGCACCGGCATGGCACGGCATGGCACCGGCATGGCACGGCATGGCACCGGCATGGCACGGCATGGCACCGGCATGGCACGGCATGGCACGGCATGGCACGGCATGGAATGGCATGGAATGGCATGGAATGGCATGGAATGGCATGGAATGGCATGGAATGGCATGGAATGGCATGGAATGGCATGGAATGGCATGGAATGGCATGGAATGGCATGGAATGGCATGGAATGGCATGGAATGGCATGGAATGGCATGGAATGGCATGGAATGGCATTGAATGGCATGGAATGGCATGGAATGGCATGGAATGGCATGGCACCGGCATGGCACGGCATGGCACCGGCATGGCACGGCATGGCACCGGCATGGCACGGCATGGCACCGGCATGGCACCGGCATGGCACCGGCATGGCACCGGCATTGAATGGCATGGAATGGCATGGAATGGCATGGAATGGCATGGAATGGCATGGAATGGCATGGAATGGCATGGAATGGCATGGAATGGCATGGAATGGCATGGAATGGCATGGAATGGCATGGAATGGCATGGAATGGCATGGAATGGCATGGAATGGCATGGAATGGCATGGAATGGCATGGAATGGCATGGAATGGCATGGAATGGCATGGAATGGCATGGAATGGCATGGAATGGCATGGAATGGCATGGAATGGCATGGAATGGCATGGAATGGCATGGAATGGCATGGAATGGCATGGAATGGCATGGAATGGCATGGAATGGCATGGAATGGCATGGAATGGCATGGAATGGCATGGAATGGCATGGAATGGCATGGAATGGCATGGAATGGCATGGAATGGCATGGAATGGCATGGAATGGCATGGAATGGCATGGAATGGCATGGAATGGCATGGAATGGCATGGAATGGCATGGAATGGCATGGAATGGCATGGAATGGCATGGAATGGCATGGAATGGCATGGAATGGCATGGAATGGCATGGAATGGCATGGAATGGCATGGAATGGCATGGAATGGCATGGAATGGCATGGAATGGCATGGAATGGCATGGAATGGCATGGCACCGGCATGGCACCGGCATGGCACCGGCATGGCACCGGCATGGCACCGGCATGGCACCGGCATGGCACCGGCATGGCACCGGCATTGCACGGAATGGCATGGAATGGTATGGAATGGCATGGCACCGGCATGGCACCGGCATGGCACCAGCATGGCACGGCATGGCACGGCATGGCACGGCATGGCACGGCATGGCACCAGCATGGCACGGCATGGCACCGGCATGGCACGGCATGGCACCGGCATGGCACGGCATGGCACCGGCATAGCACGGCATGGCACCGGCATGGCACGGCATGGCACCGGCATGGCACGGCATGGCACCGGCATGGCACGGCATGGCACCGCATGGCACCGCATGGCACCGCATTGAATGGCATGGAATGGCATGGAATGGCATGGAATGGCAAGGAATGGCATGGAATGGCACGGCATGGCATGGAATGGCACGGCATGGCACGGCATGGCACCGCATTGAATGGCATGGAATGGCATGGAATGGCATGGAATGTCATGGAATGGCATGGAATGGCATGGAATGGCATGGAATGGCATGGAATGTCATGGAATGTCATGGAATGGCATGCAATGGCATGCAATGGCATGGAATGGCATGGCACGGCATGGCACGGCATGGCACGGCATGGCACGGCATGGCACGGCATGGCACGGCATGGCACGGCATGGCACGGCATGGCACGGCATGGCACGGCATGGCACGGCATGGCACGGCATGGCACGGCATGGCACGGCATGGCACGGCATGGCACGGCATGGCACGGCATGGCACGGCATGGCACGGCATGGCACGGCATGGCACGGCATGGCACGGCATGGCACGGCATGGCACGGCATGGCACGGCATGGCACGGCATGGCACGGCATGGCACGGCATGGCACGGCATGGCACGGCATGGCACGGCATGGCACGGCATGGCACCGGCATTGCACGGAATGGCATGGAATGGAATGGAATGGCATTGAATGGCATGGAATGGCATGGAATGGCATGGAATGGCATGGAATGGCATGGCATGGAATGGCATGGCACCGGCATGGCACCGGCATGGCACCGGCATGGCACCGGCATGGCACCGGCATGGCACCGGCATGGCACCGGCATGGCACCGGCATGGCACCGGCATGGCACCGGCATGGCACGGCATGGCACGGCATGGCACCAGCATGGCACGGCATGGCACCGGCATGGCACCGGCATGGCACGGCATGGCACCGGCATGGCACCGGCATGGCACGGCATGGCACCGGCATGGCACGGCATGACACCGGCATGACACCGGCATGGCACGGCATGGCACCGGCATGGCACCGGCATGGCACCGGCATGGCACCGGCATGGCACCGGCATGGCACCGGCATGGCACCGGCATGGCACCGGCATGGCACCGGCATGGCACCGGCATGGCACCGGCATGGCACCGGCATGGCACCGGCATGGCACCGGCATGGCACCGGCATGGCACCGGCATGGCACCGGCATGGCACCGGCATGGCACCGGCATGGCACCGGCATGGCACCGGCATGGCACCGGCATGGCACCGGCATGGCACCGGCATGGCACCGGCATGGCACCGGCATGGCACCGGCATGGCACCGGCATGGCACCGGCATGGCACCGGCATGGCACCGGCATGGCACCGGCATGGCACCGGCATGGCACCGGCATGGCACCGGCATGGCACCGGCATGGCACCGGCATGGCACCGGCATGGCACCGGCATGGCACCGGCATGGCACCGGCATGGCACCGGCATGGCACCGGCATGGCACCGGCATAGCACGGCATGGCACCGGCATGGCACGGCATGGCACCGGCATGGCACGGCATGGCACCGCATGGCACCGCATGGCACCGCATTGAATGGCATGGAATGGCATGGAATGGCATGGAATGGCAAGGAATGGCATGGAATGGCACGGCATGGCATGGAATGGCACGGCATGGCACGGCATGGCACCGCATTGAATGGCATGGAATGGCATGGAATGGCATGGAATGTCATGGAATGGCATGGAATGGCATGGAATGGCATGGAATGGCATGGAATGTCATGGAATGGCATGGAATGTCATGGAATGGCATGCAATGGCATGCAATGGCATGGAATGGCATGGCACGGCATGGCACGGCATGGCACGGCATGGCACGGCATGGCACCGGCATGGCACCGGCATGGCACGGCATGGCACCGGCATGGCACGGCATGGCACCGGCATGGCACGGCATGGCACGGCATGGCACGGCATGGCACGGCATGGCACGGCATGGCACGGCATGGAATGGCATGGAATGGCATGGCACCGGCATGGCACCGGCATTGCACGGAATGGCATGGAATGGCATGGAATGGCATGGCACCGGCATGGCACCGCCATGGCACCGGCATGGCACGGCATGGCACGGCATGGCACGGCATGGCACCAGCATGGCACGGCATGGCACCGGCATGGCACGGCATGGCACCGGCATGGCACGGCATGGCACCGGCATGGCACGGCATGGCACCGGCATGGCACGGCATGGCACCGGCATGGCACGGCATGGCACGGCATGGCACCGCATGGCACCGCATGGCACCGCATTGAATGGCATGGAATGGCATGGAATGGCATGGAATGGCACGGCATGGCATGGAATGGCACGGCATGGCACCGGCATGGCACCGGCATGGCACCGGCATGGCACCGGCATGGCACCGGCATGGCACCGGCATGGCACCGGCATGGCACCGGCATGGCACCGGCATTGGACGGAATGGCATGGAATGGCATGGAATGGCATGGCACCGGCATGGCACCGGCATGGCACCAGCATGGCACGGCATGGCACGGCATGGCACGGCATGGCACGGCATGGCACGGCATGGCACGGCATGGCACGGCATGGCACGGCATGGCACGGCATGGCACGGCATGGCACGGCATGGCACGGCATGGCACGGCATGGCACGGCATGGCACGGCATGGCACGGCATGGCACGGCATGGCACGGCATGGCACGGCATGGCACGGCATGGCACGGCATGGCACGGCATGGCACGGCATGGCACGGCATGGCACGGCATGGCACGGCATGGCACGGCATGGCACGGCATGGCACGGCATGGCACGGCATGGCACCGCATGGCACCGCATTGAATGGCATGGAATGGCATGGAATGGCATGGAATGGCAAGGAATGGCATGGAATGGCACGGCATGGCATGGAATGGCACGGCATGGCACGGCATGGCACCGCATTGAATGGCATGGAATGGCATGGAATGGCATGGAATGTCATGGAATGGCATGGAATGGCATGGAATGTCATGGAATGGCATGGAATGTCATGGAATGGCATGCAATGGCATGCAATGGCATGGAATGGCATGGCACGGCATGGCACGGCATGGCACGGCATGGCACGGCATGGCACGGCATGGCACGGCATGGCACGGCATGGCACGGCATGGCACGGCATGGCACGGCATGGCACGGCATGGCACGGCATGGCACGGCATGGCACGGCATGGCACGGCATGGCACGGCATGGCACGGCATGGCACGGCATGGCACGGCATGGCACGGCATGGCACCGGCATGGCACCGGCATTGCACGGAATGGCATGGAATGGAATGGAATGGCATTGAATGGCATGGAATGGCATGGAATGGCATGGCATGGAATGGCATGGCATGGAATGGCATGGCATGGAATGGCATGGCATGGAATGGCATGGCATGGAATGGCATGGCATGGAATGGCATGGCATGGAATGGCATGGCACCGGCATGGCACCGGCATGGCACCGGCATGGCACCGGCATGGCACCGGCATGGCACCGGCATGGCACCGGCATGGCACCGGCATGGCACCGGCATGGCACCGGCATGGCACCGGCATGGCACCGGCATGGCACCGGCATGGCACCGGCATGGCACCGGCATGGCACCGGCATGGCACCGGCATGGCACCGGCATGGCACCGGCATGGCACCGGCATGGCACCGGCATGGCACCGGCATGGCACCGGCATGGCACCGGCATGGCACCGGCATGGCACCGGCATGGCACCGGCATGGCACCGGCATGGCACCGGCATGGCACCGGCATGGCACCGGCATGGCACCGGCATGGCACCGGCATGGCACCGGCATGGCACCGGCATGGCACCGGCATGGCACCGGCATGGCACCGGCATGGCACCGGCATGGCACCGGCATGGCACCGGCATGGCACCGGCATGGCACCGGCATGGCACCGGCATGGCACCGGCATGGCACCGGCATGGCACCGGCATGGCACCGGCATGGCACCGGCATGGCACCGGCATGGCACCGGCATGGCACCGGCATGGCACCGGCATGGCACCGGCATGGCACCGGCATGGCACCGGCATGGCACCGGCATGGCACCGGCATGGCACCGGCATGGCACCGGCATGGCACCGGCATGGCACCGGCATGGCACCGGCATGGCACCGGCATGGCACCGGCATGGCACCGGCATGGCACCGGCATGGCACCGGCATGGCACCGGCATGGCACCGGCATGGCACCGGCATGGCACCGGCATGGCACCGGCATGGCACCGGCATGGCACCGGCATAGCACGGCATGGCACCGGCATGGCACGGCATGGCACCGGCATGGCACGGCATGGCACCGCATGGCACCGCATGGCACCGCATTGAATGGCATGGAATGGCATGGAATGGCATGGAATGGCAAGGAATGGCATGGAATGGCACGGCATGGCATGGAATGGCACGGCATGGCACGGCATGGCACCGCATTGAATGGCATGGAATGGCATGGAATGGCATGGAATGTCATGGAATGGCATGGAATGGCATGGAATGGCATGGAATGGCATGGAATGTCATGGAATGGCATGGAATGTCATGGAATGGCATGCAATGGCATGCAATGGCATGGAATGGCATGGCACGGCATGGCACGGCATGGCACGGCATGGCACGGCATGGCACCGGCATGGCACCGGCATGGCACGGCATGGCACCGGCATGGCACGGCATGGCACCGGCATGGCACGGCATGGCACGGCATGGCACGGCATGGCACGGCATGGCACGGCATGGCACGGCATGGAATGGCATGGAATGGCATGGCACCGGCATGGCACCGGCATTGCACGGAATGGCATGGAATGGCATGGAATGGCATGGCACCGGCATGGCACCGCCATGGCACCGGCATGGCACGGCATGGCACGGCATGGCACGGCATGGCACCAGCATGGCACGGCATGGCACCGGCATGGCACGGCATGGCACCGGCATGGCACGGCATGGCACCGGCATGGCACGGCATGGCACCGGCATGGCACGGCATGGCACCGGCATGGCACGGCATGGCACGGCATGGCACCGCATGGCACCGCATGGCACCGCATTGAATGGCATGGAATGGCATGGAATGGCATGGAATGGCACGGCATGGCATGGAATGGCACGGCATGGCACCGGCATGGCACCGGCATGGCACCGGCATGGCACCGGCATGGCACCGGCATGGCACCGGCATGGCACCGGCATGGCACCGGCATGGCACCGGCATTGGACGGAATGGCATGGAATGGCATGGAATGGCATGGCACCGGCATGGCACCGGCATGGCACCAGCATGGCACGGCATGGCACGGCATGGCACGGCATGGCACGGCATGGCACGGCATGGCACGGCATGGCACGGCATGGCACGGCATGGCACGGCATGGCACGGCATGGCACGGCATGGCACGGCATGGCACGGCATGGCACGGCATGGCACGGCATGGCACGGCATGGCACGGCATGGCACGGCATGGCACGGCATGGCACGGCATGGCACGGCATGGCACGGCATGGCACGGCATGGCACGGCATGGCACGGCATGGCACGGCATGGCACGGCATGGCACGGCATGGCACGGCATGGCACGGCATGGCACGGCATGGCACGGCATGGCACGGCATGGCACCGCATGGCACCGCATTGAATGGCATGGAATGGCATGGAATGGCATGGAATGGCAAGGAATGGCATGGAATGGCACGGCATGGCATGGAATGGCACGGCATGGCACGGCATGGCACCGCATTGAATGGCATGGAATGGCATGGAATGGCATGGAATGTCATGGAATGGCATGGAATGGCATGGAATGTCATGGAATGGCATGGAATGTCATGGAATGGCATGCAATGGCATGCAATGGCATGGAATGGCATGGCACGGCATGGCACGGCATGGCACGGCATGGCACGGCATGGCACGGCATGGCACGGCATGGCACGGCATGGCACGGCATGGCACGGCATGGCACGGCATGGCACGGCATGGCACGGCATGGCACGGCATGGCACGGCATGGCACGGCATGGCACGGCATGGCACGGCATGGCACGGCATGGCACGGCATGGCACGGCATGGCACCGGCATGGCACCGGCATTGCACGGAATGGCATGGAATGGAATGGAATGGCATTGAATGGCATGGAATGGCATGGAATGGCATGGCATGGAATGGCATGGCATGGAATGGCATGGCATGGAATGGCATGGCATGGAATGGCATGGCATGGAATGGCATGGCATGGAATGGCATGGCATGGAATGGCATGGCATGGAATGGCATGGCACCGGCATGGCACCGGCATGGCACCGGCATGGCACCGGCATGGCACCGGCATGGCACCGGCATGGCACCGGCATGGCACCGGCATGGCACCGGCATGGCACCGGCATGGCACCGGCATGGCACCGGCATGGCACCGGCATGGCACCGGCATGGCACCGGCATGGCACCGGCATGGCACCGGCATGGCACCGGCATGGCACCGGCATGGCACCGGCATGGCACCGGCATGGCACCGGCATGGCACCGGCATGGCACCGGCATGGCACCGGCATGGCACCGGCATGGCACCGGCATGGCACCGGCATGGCACCGGCATGGCACCGGCATGGCACCGGCATGGCACCGGCATGGCACCGGCATGGCACCGGCATGGCACCGGCATGGCACCGGCATGGCACCGGCATGGCACCGGCATGGCACCGGCATGGCACCGGCATGGCACCGGCATGGCACCGGCATGGCACCGGCATGGCACCGGCATGGCACCGGCATGGCACCGGCATGGCACCGGCATGGCACCGGCATGGCACCGGCATGGCACCGGCATGGCACCGGCATGGCACCGGCATGGCACCGGCATGGCACCGGCATGGCACCGGCATGGCACCGGCATGGCACCGGCATGGCACCGGCATGGCACCGGCATGGCACCGGCATGGCACCGGCATGGCACCGGCATGGCACCGGCATGGCACCGGCATGGCACCGGCATGGCACCGGCATGGCACCGGCATGGCACCGGCATGGCACCGGCATGGCACCGGCATGGCACCGGCATGGCACCGGCATGGAATGGCACGGAATGGCACGGAATGGCACGGACTGGCATGGAATGGCATGGAATGGCATGGAATGGCATGGAATGGCATGGAATGGCATGGAATGGCATGGCACGGCATGGAATGGCATGGCACGGCATGGCACGGCATGGCACCGCATTGAGTGGCATGGAATGGCATGGAATGGCATGGAATGGCATGGACTGGCATGGACTGGCATGGAAAGGCATGGAATGGCATGGCACCGCATGGCCCGGCATGGCACCGGCATGGCACCGGCATGGCACGGCATGGCACCGGCATGGCACGGCATGGCACCGGCATGGCACGGCATTGAATGGCATGGAATGGCATGGAATGGCATGGAATGGCATGGAATGGCATGGAATGGCATGGAATGGCATGGAATGGCATGGAATAGCATGGAATGGCATGGAATGGCATGGAATAGCATGGAATGGCATGGAATGGCATGGAATGGCATGGAATGGCATGGAATGGCATGGAATGGCATGGAATGGCATGGAATGGCATGGAATGGCATGGAATGGCATGGAATGGCATGGAATGGCATGGAATGGCATGGAATGGCATGGAATGGCATGGAATGGCATGGAATGGCATGGAATGGCATGGAATGGCATGGAATGGCATGGAATGGCATGGAATGGCATGGAATGGCATGGAATGGCATGGAATGGCATGGAATGGCATGGAATGGCATGGAATGGCATGGAATGGCATGGAATGGCATGGAATGGCATGGAATGGCATGGAATGGCATGGAATGGCATGGAATGGCATGGAATGGCATGGAATGGCATGGAATGGCATGGAATGGCATGGAATGGCATGGAATGGCATGGAATGGCATGGAATGGCATGGAATGGCATGGAATGGCATGGAATGGCATGGAATGGCATGGAATGGCATGGAATGGCATGGAATGGCATGGAATGGCATGGAATGGCATGGAATGGCATGGAATGGCATGGAATGGCATGGAATGGCATGGAATGGCATGGAATGGCATGGAATGGCATGGAATGGCATGGAATGGCATGGAATGGCATGGAATGGCATGGAATGGCATGGAATGGCATGGAATGGCATGGAATGGCATGGAATGGCATGGAATGGCATGGAATGGCATGGAATGGCATGGAATGGCATGGAATGGCATGGAATGGCATGGAATGGCATGGCACGGCATGGCACCGGCATGGCACGGCATGGCACCGGCATGGCACGGCATGGCACCGGCATGGCACGGCATGGTACCGGCATGGCACGGCATGGCATCGGCATGGCACGGCATGGCACCGGCATGGCACGGCATGGCACCGGCATGGCACCGGCATGGCACCGGCATGGCACCGGCATGGCACCGGCATTGAATGGCATGGAATGGCATGGAATGGCATGGAATGGCATGGAATGGCATGGAATGGCATGGAATGGCATGGAATGGCATGGAATGGCATGGAATGGCATGGAATGGCATGGAATGGCATGGAATGGCATGGAATGGCATGGAATGGCATGGAATGGCATGGAATGGCATGGAATGGCATGGAATGGCATGGAATGGCATGGAATGGCATGGAATGGCATGGAATGGCATGGAATGGCATGGAATGGCATGGAATGGCATGGAATGGCATGGAATGGCATGGAATGGCATGGAATGGCATGGAATGGCATGGAATGGCATGGAATGGCATGGAATGGCATGGAATGGCATGGCACCGGCATGGCACCGGCATGGCACCGGCATGGCACCGGCATGGCACCGGCATTGCACGGAATGGCATGGAATGGCATGGAATGGCATGGCACGGCATGGCACGGCATGGCACGGCATGGCACGGCATGGCACGGCATGGCACGGCATGGCACGGCATGGCACGGCATGGCACCAGCATGGCACGGCATGGCACCGGCATGGCACGGCATGGCACCGGCATGGCACGGCATGGCACCGGCATAGCACGGCATGGCACCGGCATGGCACGGCATGGCACCGGCATGGCACGGCATGGCACGGCATGGCACCGCATGGCACCGCATGGCACCGCATTGAATGGCATGGAATGGCATGGAATGGCATGGAATGGCAAGGAATGGCATGGAATGGCACGGCATGGCATGGAATGGCACGGCATGGCACGGCATGGCACCGCATTGAATGGCATGGAATGGCATGGAATGGCATGGAATGTCATGGAATGGCATGGAATGGCATGGAATGGCATGGAATGGCATGGAATGTCATGGAATGGCATGGAATGTCATGGAATGGCATGCAATGGCATGCAATGGCATGGAATGGCATGGCACGGCATGGCACGGCATGGCACGGCATGGCACGGCATGGCACCGGCATGGCACCGGCATGGCACGGCATGGCACCGGCATGGCACGGCATGGCACGGCATGGCACCGGCATGGCACGGCATGGCACGGCATGGCACGGCATGGCACCGGCATGGCACGGCATGGCACCGGCATGGCACGGCATGGCTCGGCATGGCACGGCATGGCACGGCATGGCACGGCATGGCACGGCATGGCACGGCATGGCACGGCATGGCACGGCATGGCACGGCATGGCACGGCATGGCACGGCATGGCACGGCATGGCACGGCATGGCACGGCATGGCACGGCATGGCACGGCATGGCACGGCATGGCACGGCATGGCACGGCATGGAATGGCATGGAATGGCATGGCACCGGCATGGCACCGGCATTGCACGGAATGGCATGGAATGGCATGGAATGGCATGGCACCGGCATGGCACCGCCATGGCACCGGCATGGCACGGCATGGCACGGCATGGCACGGCATGGCACGGCATGGCACGGCATGGCACCAGCATGGCACGGCATGGCACCGGCATGGCACGGCATGGCACCGGCATGGCACGGCATGGCACCGGCATGGCACGGCATGGCACCGGCATGGCACGGCATGGCACCGGCATGGCACGGCATGGCACGGCATGGCACCGCATGGCACCGCATGGCACCGCATTGAATGGCATGGAATGGCATGGAATGGCATGGAATGGCACGGCATGGCATGGAATGGCACGGCATGGCACGGCATGGCACGGCATTGAATGGCATGGAATGGCATGGAATGGCATGGAATGTCATGGAATGGCATGGAATGGCATGGAATGGCATGGAATGGCATGGAATGGCATGGAATGTCATGGAATGGCATGGAATGTCATGGAATGGCATGCAATGGCATGCAATGGCATGGAATGGCATGGCACGGCATGGCACGGCATGGCACGGCATGGCACGGCATGGCACGGCATGGCACGGCATGGCACGGCATGGCACGGCATGGCACGGCATGGCACGGCATGGCACCGGCATGGCACCGGCATGGCACGGCATGGCACCGGCATGGCACGGCATGGCACCGGCATGGCACGGCATGGCACGGCATGGCACGGCATGGCACGGCATGGCACGGCATGGCACGGCATGGCACCGGCATGGCACGGCATGGCACGGCATGGCACGGCATGGCACCGGCATGGCACGGCATGGCACCGGCATGGCACCGGCATGGCACGGCATTGAATGGCATGGCACGGCATGGCACCGGCATGGCACCGGCATGGCACCGGCATGGCACCGGCATGGCACCGGCATGGCACGGCATGGCACCGGCATGGCACGGCATGGCACGGCATTGAAAGGCATGGAATGGCATGGAATGGCATGGAATGGCATGGAATGGCATGGAATGGCATGGAATGGCATGGAATGGCATGGAATGGCATGGAATGGCACGGAATGGCATGGAATGGCATGGAATGGCACGGCATGGCACGGCATGGCACGGCATGGCACGGCATGGCACGGCATGGCACCGGCATGGCACGGCATGGCACCGGCATGGCACGGCATGGCACCGGCATGGCACGGCATGGCACCGGCATGGCACGGCATGGCACCGGCATGGCACGGCATGGCACCGGCATGGCACGGCATGGCACCGGCATGGCACCGGCATGGCACGGCATGGCACCGGCATGGCACCGGCATGGCACCGGCATGGCACGGCATGGCACCGGCATGGCACCGGCATGGCACCGGCATGGCACGGCATGGCACCGGCATGGCACCGGCATGGCACGGCATGGCACCGGCATGGCACGGCATGGCACCGGCATGGCACGGCATGGCACCGGCATGGCACCGGCATGGCACGGCATGGCACCGGCATGGCACCGGCATGGCACGGCATGGCACCGGCATGGCACGGCATGGCACCGGCATGGCACCGGCATGGCACGGCATGGCACCGGCATGGCACGGCATGGCACCGGCATGGCACCGGCATGGCACGGCATGGCACCGGCATGGCACGGCATGGCACCGGCATGGCACCGGCATGGCACGGCATGGCACCGGCATGGCACGGCATGACACCGGCATGGCACGGCATGGCACGGCATGGCACGGCATGGCACGGCATGGCACGGCATGGCACGGCATGGCACGGCATGGCACGGCATGGCACGGCATGGCACGGCATGGCACGGCATGGCACGGCATGGCACGGCATGGCACGGCATGGAATGGCATGGAATGGCATGGCACCGGCATGGCACCGGCATTGCACGGAATGGCATGGAATGGCATGGAATGGCATGGCACCGGCATGGCACCGCCATGGCACCGGCATGGCACGGCATGGCACGGCATGGCACGGCATGGCACGGCATGGCACCAGCATGGCACGGCATGGCACCGGCATGGCACGGCATGGCACCGGCATGGCACGGCATGGCACCGGCATGGCACGGCATGGCACCGGCATGGCACGGCATGGCACGGCATGGCACCGCATGGCACCGCATGGCACCGCATTGAATGGCATGGAATGGCATGGAATGGCATGGAATGGCACGGCATGGCATGGAATGGCACGGCATGGCACGGCATGGCACGGCATTGAATGGCATGGAATGGCATGGAATGGCATGGAATGGCATGGAATGTCATGGAATGGCATGGAATGGCATGGAATGGCATGGAATGGCATGGAATGTCATGGAATGGCATGGAATGTCATGGAATGGCATGCAATGGCATGCAATGGCATGGAATGGCATGGCACGGCATGGCACGGCATGGCACGGCATGGCACGGCATGGCACGGCATGGCACGGCATGGCACGGCATGGCACCGGCATGGCACCGGCATGGCACCGGCATGGCACGGCATGGCACCGGCATGGCACGGCATGGCACGGCATGGCACGGCATGGCACGGCATGGCACGGCATGGCACGGCATGGCACGGCATGGCACCGGCATGGCACGGCATGGCACGGCATGGCACGGCATGGCACCGGCATGGCACGGCATGGCACCGGCATGGCACCGGCATGGCACGGCATTGAATGGCATGGCACGGCATGGCACCGGCATGGCACCGGCATGGCACCGGCATGGCACCGGCATGGCACCGGCATGGCACGGCATGGCACCGGCATGGCACGGCATGGCACGGCATTGAAAGGCATGGAATGGCATGGAATGGCATGGAATGGCATGGAATGGCATGGAATGGCACGGAATGGCATGGAATGGCATGGAATGGCACGGCATGGCACGGCATGGCACGGCATGGCACGGCATGGCACGGCATGGCACCGGCATGGCACCGGCATGGCACGGCATGGCACCGGCATGGCACGGCATGGCACCGGCATGGCACGGCATGGCACCGGCATGGCACGGCATGGCACGGCATGGCACGGCATGGAATGGCATGGAATGGCATGGAATGGCATGGAATGGCATGGAATGGCATGGAATGGCATGGAATGGCATTGAATGGCATGGAATGGCATGGAATGGCATGGAATGGCATGGCACCGGCATGGCACGGCATGGCACCGGCATGGCACGGCATGGCACCGGCATGGCACGGCATGGCACCGGCATGGCACGGCATGGCACCGGCATGGCACGGCATGGCACCGGCATGGCACGGCATGGCACCGGCATGGCACCGGCATGGCACCGGCATGGCACCGGCATTGAATGGCATGGAATGGCATGGAATGGCATGGAATGGCATGGAATGGCATGGAATGGCATGGAATGGCATGGAATGGCATGGAATGGCATGGAATGGCATGGAATGGCATGGAATGGCATGGAATGGCATGGAATGGCATGGAATGGCATGGAATGGCATGGAATGGCATGGAATGGCATGGAATGGCATGGAATGGCATGGAATGGCATGGAATGGCATGGCACCGGCATGGCACCGGCATGGCACCGGCATGGCACCGGCATGGCACCGGCATGGCACCGGCATTGCACGGAATGGCATGGAATGGCATGGAATGGCATGGCACCGGCATGGCACCGGCATGGCACCGGCATGGCACGGCATGGCACGGCATGGCACGGCATGGCACGGCATGGCACCAGCATGGCACGGCATGGCACCGGCATGGCACGGCATGGCACCGGCATGGCACGGCATGGCACCGGCATAGCACGGCATGGCACCGGCATGGCACGGCATGGCACCGGCATGGCACGGCATGGCACGGCATGGCACCGCATGGCACCGCATGGCACCGCATTGAATGGCATGGAATGGCAAGGAATGGCATGGAATGGCACGGCATGGCATGGAATGGCACGGCATGGCACGGCATGGCACCGCATTGAATGGCATGGAATGGCATGGAATGGCATGGAATGTCATGGAATGGCATGGAATGGCATGGAATGGCATGGAATGGCATGGAATGTCATGGAATGGCATGGAATGTCATGGAATGGCATGCAATGGCATGCAATGGCATGGAATGGCATGGCACGGCATGGCACGGCATGGCACGGCATGGCACGGCATGGCACCGGCATGGCACCGGCATGGCACGGCATGGCACCGGCATGGCACGGCATGGCACCGGCATGGCACGGCATGGCACGGCATGGCACGGCATGGCACCGGCATGGCACGGCATGGCACGGCATGGCACGGCATGGCACCGGCATGGCACGGCATGGCACCGGCATGGCACGGCATGGCACCGGCATGGCACGGCATGGCACCGGCATGGCACGGCATGGCACCGGCATGGCACGGCATGGCACCGGCATGGCACGGCATGGCACCGGCATGGCACGGCATGGCACCGGCATGGCACGGCATGGCACCGGCATGGCACGGCATGGCACCGGCATGGCACGGCATGGCACCGGCATGGCACGGCATGGCACCGGCATGGCACGGCATGGCACCGGCATGGCACGGCATGGCACCGGCATGGCACGGCATGGCACCGGCATGGCACGGCATGGCACCGGCATGGCACGGCATGGCACCGGCATGGCACGGCATGGCACCGGCATGGCACGGCATGGCACCGGCATGGCACGGCATGGCACCGGCATGGCACGGCATGGCACCGGCATGGCACCGGCATGGCACGGCATGGCACCGGCATGGCACCGGCATGGCACCGGCATGGCACGGCATGGCACCGGCATGGCACCGGCATGGCACCGGCATGGCACGGCATGGCACCGGCATGGCACCGGCATGGCACGGCATGGCACCGGCATGGCACGGCATGGCACCGGCATGGCACCGGCATGGCACGGCATGGCACCGGCATGGCACCGGCATGGCACGGCATGGCACCGGCATGGCACGGCATGGCACCGGCATGGCACCGGCATGGCACGGCATGGCACCGGCATGGCACCGGCATGGCACGGCATGGCACCGGCATGGCACGGCATGGCACCGGCATGGCACCGGCATGGCACGGCATGGCACCGGCATGGCACGGCATGACACCGGCATGGCACGGCATGGCACGGCATGGCACGGCATGGCACGGCATGGCACGGCATGGCACGGCATGGCACGGCATGGCACGGCATGGCACGGCATGGCACGGCATGGCACGGCATGGCACGGCATGGCACGGCATGGCACGGCATGGAATGGCATGGAATGGCATGGCACCGGCATGGCACCGGCATTGCACGGAATGGCATGGAATGGCATGGAATGGCATGGCACCGGCATGGCACCGCCATGGCACCGGCATGGCACGGCATGGCACGGCATGGCACGGCATGGCACGGCATGGCACGGCATGGCACGGCATGGCACGGCATGGCACCAGCATGGCACGGCATGGCACCGGCATGGCACGGCATGGCACCGGCATGGCACGGCATGGCACCGGCATGGCACGGCATGGCACCGGCATGGCACGGCATGGCACGGCATGCCACCGCATGGCACCGCATGGCACCGCATTGAATGGCATGGAATGGCATGGAATGGCATGGAATGGCATGGAATGGCACGGCATGGCATGGAATGGCACGGCATGGCACGGCATGGCACGGCATTGAATGGCATGGAATGGCATGGAATGGCATGGAATGTCATGGAATGGCATGGAATGGCACGGCATGGCACGGCATGGCACGGCATGGCACGGCATGGCACGGCATGGCACGGCATGGCACGGCATGGCACCGGCATGGCACCGGCATGGCACGGCATGGCACCGGCATGGCACGGCATGGCACCGGCATGGCACGGCATGGCACGGCATGGCACGGCATGGCACGGCATGGCACGGCATGGCACGGCATGGCACGGCATGGCACGGCATGGCACGGCATGGCACGGCATGGCACGGCATGGCACGGCATGGCACGGCATGGCACCGGCATGGCACGGCATGGGACGGCATGGCACGGCATGGCACCGGCATGGCACGGCATGGCACCGGCATGGCACCGGCATGGCACGGCATTGAATGGCATGGCACGGCATGGCACCGGCATGGCACCGGCATGGCACCGGCATGGCACCGGCATGGCACCGGCATGGCACCGGCATGGCACCGGCATGGCACCGGCATGGCACGGCATGGCACCGGCATGGCACGGCATGGCACGGCATTGAAAGGCATGGAATGGCATGGAATGGCATGGAATGGCATGGAATGGCATGGAATGGCATGGAATGGCACGGCATGGCACGGCATGGCACCGGCATGGCACCGGCATGGCACCGGCATGGCACCGGCATGGCACGGCATGGCACCGGCATGGCACGGCATGGCACCGGCATGGCACGGCATGGCACCGGCATGGCACGGCATGGCACCGGCATGGCACGGCATGGCACCGGCATGGCACGGCATGGCACCGGCATGGCACGGCATGGCACCGGCATGGCACGGCATGGCACCGGCATGGCACGGCATGGCACCGGCATGGCACGGCATGGCACGGCATGGCACGGCATGGCACGGCATGGCACGGCATGGCACGGCATGGCACGGCATGGCACGGCATGGCACGGCATGGCACGGCATGGCACGGCATGGCACGGCATGGCACGGCATGGCACGGCATGGCACGGCATGGCACGGCATGGCACGGCATGGCACGGCATGGCACGGCATGGCACGGCATGGCACGGCATGGCACGGCATGGCACGGCATGGCACGGCATGGCACGGCATGGCACGGCATGGCACGGCATGGCACGGCATGGCACGGCATGGCACGGCATGGCACGGCATGGCACGGCATGGCACGGCATGGCACGGCATGACACGGCATGACACGGCATGGCACGGCATGGCACGGCATGGCACGGCATGGCACGGCATGGCACGGCATGGCACGGCATGGCACGGCATGGCACGGCATGGCACGGCATGGCACGGCATGGCACGGCATGGCACGGCATGGCACGGCATGGCACGGCATGGCACGGCATGGCACGGCATGGCACGGCATGGCACGGCATGGCACGGCATGGCACGGCATGGCACGGCATGGCACGGCATGGCACGGCATGGCTCGGCATGGCACGGCATGGCACGGCATGGCACGGCATGGCACGGCATGGCACGGCATGGCACGGCATGGCACGGCATGGCACGGCATGGCACGGCATGGCACGGCATGGCACGGCATGGCACGGCATGGCACGGCATGGCACGGCATGGCACCGGCATGGCACGGCATGGCACCGGCATGGCACGGCATGGCACCGGCATGGCACGGCATGGCACCGGCATGGCACGGCATGGCACCGGCATGGCACGGCATGGCACCGGCATGGCACGGCATGGCACCGGCATGGCACGGCATGGCACCGGCATGGCACGGCATGGCACCGGCATGGCACGGCATGGCACCGGCATGGCACGGCATGGCACCGGCATGGCACGGCATGGCACCGGCATGGCACGGCATGGCACCGGCATGGCACGGCATGGCACCGGCATGGCACGGCATGGCACCGGCATGGCACGGCATGGCACCGGCATGGCACGGCATGGCACCGGCATGGCACCGGCATGGCACCGGCATGGCACCGGCATGGCACGGCATGGCACCGGCATGGCACCGGCATGGCACCGGCATGGCACCGGCATTGAATGGCATGGAATGGCATGGAATGGCATGGAATGGCATGGAATGGCATGGAATGGCATGGAATGGCATGGAATGGCATGGAATGGCATGGAATGGCATGGCACCGGCATGGCACCGGCATGGCACCGGCATGGCACCGGCATGGCACCGGCATGGCACCGGCATGGCACCGGCATGGCACCGGCATGGCACCGGCATGGCACCGGCATGGCACCGGCATGGCACCGGCATGGCACCGGCATGGCACCGGCATGGCACCGGCATGGCACCGGCATGGCACCGGCATGGCACCGGCATGGCACCGGCATGGCACCGGCATGGCACCGGCATGGCACCGGCATTGCACGGAATGGCATGGAATGGCATGGAATGGCATGGCACCGGCATGGCACCGGCATGGCACCAGCATGGCACGGCATGGCACGGCATGGCACGGCATGGCACGGCATGGCACGGCATGGCACGGCATGGCACGGCATGGCACGGCATGGCACGGCATGGCACGGCATGGCACGGCATGGCACGGCATGGCACGGCATGGCACGGCATGGCACGGCATGGCACGGCATGGCACGGCATGGCACGGCATGGCACGGCATGGCACGGCATGGCACGGCATGGCACGGCATGGCACGGCATGGCACCGCATGGCACCGCATTGAATGGCATGGAATGGCATGGAATGGCATGGAATGGCAAGGAATGGCATGGAATGGCACGGCATGGCATGGAATGGCACGGCATGGCACGGCATGGCACCGCATTGAATGGCATGGAATGGCATGGAATGGCATGGAATGTCATGGAATGGCATGGAATGGCATGGAATGTCATGGAATGGCATGGAATGTCATGGAATGGCATGCAATGGCATGCAATGGCATGGAATGGCATGGCACGGCATGGCACGGCATGGCACGGCATGGCACGGCATGGCACGGCATGGCACGGCATGGCACGGCATGGCACGGCATGGCACGGCATGGCACGGCATGGCACGGCATGGCACGGCATGGCACGGCATGGCACGGCATGGCACGGCATGGCACGGCATGGCACGGCATGGCACGGCATGGCACGGCATGGCACGGCATGGCACGGCATGGCACGGCATGGCACGGCATGGCACCGGCATGGCACCGGCATTGCACGGAATGGCATGGAATGGAATGGAATGGCATTGAATGGCATGGAATGGCATGGAATGGCATGGAATGGCATGGCATGGAATGGCATGGCACCGGCATGGCACCGGCATGGCACCGGCATGGCACCGGCATGGCACCGGCATGGCACCGGCATGGCACCGGCATGGCACCGGCATGGCACCGGCATGGCACCGGCATGGCACCGGCATGGCACCGGCATGGCACCGGCATGGCACCGGCATGGCACCGGCATGGCACCGGCATGGCACCGGCATGGCACCGGCATGGCACCGGCATGGCACCGGCATGGCACCGGCATGGCACCGGCATGGCACCGGCATGGCACCGGCATGGCACCGGCATGGCACCGGCATGGCACCGGCATGGCACCGGCATGGCACCGGCATGGCACCGGCATGGCACCGGCATGGCACCGGCATGGCACCGGCATGGCACCGGCATGGCACCGGCATGGCACCGGCATGGCACCGGCATGGCACCGGCATGGCACCGGCATGGCACCGGCATGGCACCGGCATGGCACCGGCATGGCACCGGCATGGCACCGGCATGGCACCGGCATGGCACCGGCATGGCACCGGCATGGCACCGGCATGGCACCGGCATGGCACCGGCATGGCACCGGCATGGCACCGGCATGGCACCGGCATGGCACCGGCATGGCACCGGCATGGCACCGGCATGGCACCGGCATGGCACCGGCATGGCACCGGCATGGCACCGGCATGGCACCGGCATGGCACCGGCATGGCACCGGCATGGCACCGGCATGGCACCGGCATGGCACCGGCATGGCACCGGCATGGCACCGGCATGGCACCGGCATGGCACCGGCATGGCACCGGCATGGCACCGGCATGGCACCGGCATGGCACCGGCATGGCACCGGCATGGCACCGGCATGGCACCGGCATGGCACCGGCATGGCACCGGCATGGCACCGGCATGGCACCGGCATGGCACCGGCATGGCACCGGCATGGCACCGGCATGGCACCGGCATGGCACGGCATGGCACGGCATGGCACCGGCATGGCACGGCATGGCACGGCATGGCACGGCATGGCACGGCATGGCACCGGCATGGCACGGCATGGCACCGGCATGGCACGGCATGGCACGGCATGGCACGGCATGGCACGGCATGGCACGGCATGGCACGGCATGGCACGGCATGGCACGGCATGGCACGGCATGGCACGGCATGGCACGGCATGGCACGGCATGGAATGGCATGGCACCGGCATGGCACCGGCATTGCACGGAATGGCATGGAATGGCATGGAATGGCATGGCACCGGCATGGCACCGCCATGGCACCGGCATGGCACGGCATGGCACGGCATGGCACGGCATGGCACGGCATGGCACGGCATGGCACCAGCATGGCACGGCATGGCACCGGCATGGCACGGCATGGCACCGGCATGGCACGGCATGGCACCGGCATGGCACGGCATGGCACCGGCATGGCACGGCATGGCACCGGCATGGCACGGCATGGCACGGCATGGCACCGCATGGCACCGCATGGCACCGCATTGAATGGCATGGAATGGCATGGAATGGCATGGAATGGCACGGCATGGCATGGAATGGCACGGCATGGCACGGCATGGCACGGCATTGAATGGCATGGAATGGCATGGAATGGCATGGAATGTCATGGAATGGCATGGAATGGCATGGAATGGCATGGAATGGCATGGAATGTCATGGAATGGCATGGAATGTCATGGAATGGCATGCAATGGCATGCAATGGCATGGAATGGCATGGCACGGCATGGCACGGCATGGCACGGCATGGCACGGCATGGCACGGCATGGCACGGCATGGCACGGCATGGCACGGCATGGCACCGGCATGGCACCGGCATGGCACGGTATGGCACCGGCATGGCACGGCATGGCACCGGCATGGCACGGCATGGCACGGCATGGCACGGCATGGCACGGCATGGCACGGCATGGCACGGCATGGCACCGGCATGGCACGGCATGGCACGGCATGGCACGGCATGGCACCGGCATGGCACGGCATGGCACCGGCATGGCACCGGCATGGCACGGCATTGAATGGCATGGCACGGCATGGCACCGGCATGGCACCGGCATGGCACCGGCATGGCACCGGCATGGCACCGGCATGGCACGGCATGGCACCGGCATGGCACGGCATGGCACGGCATTGAAAGGCATGGAATGGCATGGAATGGCATGGAATGGCATGGAATGGCATGGAATGGCATGGAATGGCATGGAATGGCATGGAATGGCATGGAATGGCACGGAATGGCATGGAATGGCATGGAATGGCACGGCATGGCACGGCATGGCACGGCATGGCACGGCATGGCACGGCATGGCACCGGCATGGCACGGCATGGCACCGGCATGGCACGGCATGGCACCGGCATGGCACGGCATGGCACCGGCATGGCACGGCATGGCACCGGCATGGCACGGCATGGCACCGGCATGGCACGGCATGGCACCGGCATGGCACCGGCATGGCACGGCATGGCACCGGCATGGCACCGGCATGGCACCGGCATGGCACGGCATGGCACCGGCATGGCACCGGCATGGCACCGGCATGGCACGGCATGGCACCGGCATGGCACCGGCATGGCACGGCATGGCACCGGCATGGCACGGCATGGCACCGGCATGGCACGGCATGGCACCGGCATGGCACCGGCATGGCACGGCATGGCACCGGCATGGCACCGGCATGGCACGGCATGGCACCGGCATGGCACGGCATGGCACCGGCATGGCACCGGCATGGCACGGCATGGCACCGGCATGGCACGGCATGGCACCGGCATGGCACCGGCATGGCACGGCATGGCACCGGCATGGCACGGCATGGCACCGGCATGGCACCGGCATGGCACGGCATGGCACCGGCATGGCACGGCATGACACCGGCATGGCACGGCATGGCACGGCATGGCACGGCATGGCACGGCATGGCACGGCATGGCACGGCATGGCACGGCATGGCACGGCATGGCACGGCATGGCACGGCATGGCACGGCATGGCACGGCATGGCACGGCATGGAATGGCATGGAATGGCATGGCACCGGCATGGCACCGGCATTGCACGGAATGGCATGGAATGGCATGGAATGGCATGGCACCGGCATGGCACCGCCATGGCACCGGCATGGCACGGCATGGCACGGCATGGCACGGCATGGCACGGCATGGCACGGCATGGCACCAGCATGGCACGGCATGGCACCGGCATGGCACGGCATGGCACCGGCATGGCACGGCATGGCACCGGCATGGCACGGCATGGCACCGGCATGGCACGGCATGGCACGGCATGGCACCGCATGGCACCGCATGGCACCGCATTGAATGGCATGGAATGGCATGGAATGGCATGGAATGGCACGGCATGGCATGGAATGGCACGGCATGGCACGGCATGGCACGGCATTGAATGGCATGGAATGGCATGGAATGGCATGGAATGTCATGGAATGGCATGGAATGGCATGGAATGGCATGGAATGGCATGGAATGTCATGGAATGGCATGGAATGTCATGGAATGGCATGCAATGGCATGCAATGGCATGGAATGGCATGGCACGGCATGGCACGGCATGGCACGGCATGGCACGGCATGGCACGGCATGGCACGGCATGGCACGGCATGGCACCGGCATGGCACCGGCATGGCACCGGCATGGCACGGCATGGCACCGGCATGGCACGGCATGGCACGGCATGGCACGGCATGGCACGGCATGGCACGGCATGGCACGGCATGGCACGGCATGGCACCGGCATGGCACGGCATGGCACGGCATGGCACGGCATGGCACCGGCATGGCACGGCATGGCACCGGCATGGCACCGGCATGGCACGGCATTGAATGGCATGGCACGGCATGGCACCGGCATGGCACCGGCATGGCACCGGCATGGCACCGGCATGGCACCGGCATGGCACGGCATGGCACCGGCATGGCACGGCATGGCACGGCATTGAAAGGCATGGAATGGCATGGAATGGCATGGAATGGCATGGAATGGCATGGAATGGCACGGAATGGCATGGAATGGCATGGAATGGCACGGCATGGCACGGCATGGCACGGCATGGCACGGCATGGCACGGCATGGCACGGCATGGCACCGGCATGGCACCGGCATGGCACGGCATGGCACCGGCATGGCACGGCATGGCACCGGCATGGCACGGCATGGCACCGGCATGGCACGGCATGGCACCGGCATGGCACGGCATGGCACGGCATGGCACGGCATGGAATGGCATGGAATGGCATGGAATGGCATGGAATGGCATGGAATGGCATGGAATGGCATGGAATGGCATGGAATGGCATGGAATGGCATGGAATGGCATGGAATGGCATGGAATGGCATGGAATGGCATGGAATGGCATGGAATGGCATTGAATGGCATGGAATGGCATGGAATGGCATGGAATGGCATGGCACCGGCATGGCACGGCATGGCACCGGCATGGCACGGCATGGCACCGGCATGGCACGGCATGGCACCGGCATGGCACGGCATGGCACCGGCATGGCACGGCATGGCACCGGCATGGCACGGCATGGCACCGGCATGGCACGGCATGGCACCGGCATGGCACCGGCATGGCACCGGCATTGAATGGCATGGAATGGCATGGAATGGCATGGAATGGCATGGAATGGCATGGAATGGCATGGAATGGCATGGAATGGCATGGAATGGCATGGAATGGCATGGAATGGCATGGAATGGCATGGAATGGCATGGAATGGCATGGAATGGCATGGAATGGCATGGAATGGCATGGAATGGCATGGAATGGCATGGAATGGCATGGAATGGCATGGAATGGCATGGAATGGCATGGAATGGCATGGAATGGCATGGAATGGCATGGAATGGCATGGAATGGCATGGAATGGCATGGAATGGCATGGAATGGCATGGAATGGCATGGAATGGCATGGAATGGCATGGAATGGCATGGAATGGCATGGAATGGCATGGAATGGCATGGAATGGCATGGAATGGCATGGAATGGCATGGAATGGCATGGAATGGCATGGAATGGCATGGAATGGCATGGAATGGCATGGAATGGCATGGAATGGCATGGAATGGCATGGAATGGCATGGAATGGCATGGAATGGCATGGAATGGCATGGAATGGCATGGAATGGCATGGAATGGCATGGAATGGCATGGAATGGCATGGAATGGCATGGAATGGCATGGAATGGCATGGAATGGCATGGCACCGGCATGGCACCGGCATGGCACCGGCATGGCACCGGCATGGCACCGGCATGGCACCGGCATGGCACCGGCATGGCACCGGCATTGCACGGAATGGCATGGAATGGTATGGAATGGCATGGCACCGGCATGGCACCGGCATGGCACCAGCATGGCACGGCATGGCACGGCATGGCACGGCATGGCACGGCATGGCACCAGCATGGCACGGCATGGCACCGGCATGGCACGGCATGGCACCGGCATGGCACGGCATGGCACCGGCATAGCACGGCATGGCACCGGCATGGCACGGCATGGCACCGGCATGGCACGGCATGGCACCGGCATGGCACGGCATGGCACCGCATGGCACCGCATGGCACCGCATTGAATGGCATGGAATGGCATGGAATGGCATGGAATGGCAAGGAATGGCATGGAATGGCACGGCATGGCATGGAATGGCACGGCATGGCACGGCATGGCACCGCATTGAATGGCATGGAATGGCATGGAATGGCATGGAATGTCATGGAATGGCATGGAATGGCATGGAATGGCATGGAATGGCATGGAATGTCATGGAATGTCATGGAATGGCATGCAATGGCATGCAATGGCATGGAATGGCATGGCACGGCATGGCACGGCATGGCACGGCATGGCACGGCATGGCACGGCATGGCACGGCATGGCACGGCATGGCACGGCATGGCACGGCATGGCACGGCATGGCACGGCATGGCACGGCATGGCACGGCATGGCACGGCATGGCACGGCATGGCACGGCATGGCACGGCATGGCACGGCATGGCACGGCATGGCACGGCATGGCACGGCATGGCACGGCATGGCACGGCATGGCACGGCATGGCACGGCATGGCACGGCATGGCACCGGCATTGCACGGAATGGCATGGAATGGAATGGAATGGCATTGAATGGCATGGAATGGCATGGAATGGCATGGAATGGCATGGAATGGCATGGAATGGCATGGCATGGAATGGCATGGCACCGGCATGGCACCGGCATGGCACCGGCATGGCACCGGCATGGCACCGGCATGGCACCGGCATGGCACCGGCATGGCACCGGCATGGCACCGGCATGGCACGGCATGGCACGGCATGGCACCA
The DNA here is from genome assembly GCA_963971235.1 of Cryptus armator. Lineage (NCBI taxonomy): Eukaryota > Metazoa > Arthropoda > Insecta > Hymenoptera > Ichneumonidae > Cryptus > Cryptus armator. Next base: position 720,942 of record CAXARG010000008.1, read on the forward strand.
GCATGGCACGGCATGGCACCGGCATGGCACCGGCATGGCACGGCATGGCACCGGCATGGCACCGGCATGGCACGGCATGGCACCGGCATGGCACGGCATGACACCGGCATGACACCGGCATGGCACGGCATGGCACCGGCATGGCACCGGCATGGCACCGGCATGGCACCGGCATGGCACCGGCATGGCACCGGCATGGCACCGGCATGGCACCGGCATGGCACCGGCATGGCACCGGCATGGCACCGGCATGGCACCGGCATGGCACCGGCATGGCACCGGCATGGCACCGGCATGGCACCGGCATGGCACCGGCATGGCACCGGCATGGCACCGGCATGGCACCGGCATGGCACCGGCATGGCACCGGCATGGCACCGGCATGGCACCGGCATGGCACCGGCATGGCACCGGCATGGCACCGGCATGGCACCGGCATGGCACCGGCATGGCACCGGCATGGCACCGGCATGGCACCGGCATGGCACCGGCATGGCACCGGCATGGCACCGGCATGGCACCGGCATGGCACCGGCATGGCACCGGCATGGCACCGGCATGGCACCGGCATGGCACCGGCATGGCACCGGCATAGCACGGCATGGCACCGGCATGGCACGGCATGGCACCGGCATGGCACGGCATGGCACCGCATGGCACCGCATGGCACCGCATTGAATGGCATGGAATGGCATGGAATGGCATGGAATGGCAAGGAATGGCATGGAATGGCACGGCATGGCATGGAATGGCACGGCATGGCACGGCATGGCACCGCATTGAATGGCATGGAATGGCATGGAATGGCATGGAATGTCATGGAATGGCATGGAATGGCATGGAATGGCATGGAATGGCATGGAATGTCATGGAATGGCATGGAATGTCATGGAATGGCATGCAATGGCATGCAATGGCATGGAATGGCATGGCACGGCATGGCACGGCATGGCACGGCATGGCACGGCATGGCACCGGCATGGCACCGGCATGGCACGGCATGGCACCGGCATGGCACGGCATGGCACCGGCATGGCACGGCATGGCACGGCATGGCACGGCATGGCACGGCATGGCACGGCATGGCACGGCATGGAATGGCATGGAATGGCATGGCACCGGCATGGCACCGGCATTGCACGGAATGGCATGGAATGGCATGGAATGGCATGGCACCGGCATGGCACCGCCATGGCACCGGCATGGCACGGCATGGCACGGCATGGCACGGCATGGCACCAGCATGGCACGGCATGGCACCGGCATGGCACGGCATGGCACCGGCATGGCACGGCATGGCACCGGCATGGCACGGCATGGCACCGGCATGGCACGGCATGGCACCGGCATGGCACGGCATGGCACGGCATGGCACCGCATGGCACCGCATGGCACCGCATTGAATGGCATGGAATGGCATGGAATGGCATGGAATGGCACGGCATGGCATGGAATGGCACGGCATGGCACCGGCATGGCACCGGCATGGCACCGGCATGGCACCGGCATGGCACCGGCATGGCACCGGCATGGCACCGGCATGGCACCGGCATGGCACCGGCATTGGACGGAATGGCATGGAATGGCATGGAATGGCATGGCACCGGCATGGCACCGGCATGGCACCAGCATGGCACGGCATGGCACGGCATGGCACGGCATGGCACGGCATGGCACGGCATGGCACGGCATGGCACGGCATGGCACGGCATGGCACGGCATGGCACGGCATGGCACGGCATGGCACGGCATGGCACGGCATGGCACGGCATGGCACGGCATGGCACGGCATGGCACGGCATGGCACGGCATGGCACGGCATGGCACGGCATGGCACGGCATGGCACGGCATGGCACGGCATGGCACGGCATGGCACGGCATGGCACGGCATGGCACGGCATGGCACGGCATGGCACGGCATGGCACGGCATGGCACCGCATGGCACCGCATTGAATGGCATGGAATGGCATGGAATGGCATGGAATGGCAAGGAATGGCATGGAATGGCACGGCATGGCATGGAATGGCACGGCATGGCACGGCATGGCACCGCATTGAATGGCATGGAATGGCATGGAATGGCATGGAATGTCATGGAATGGCATGGAATGGCATGGAATGTCATGGAATGGCATGGAATGTCATGGAATGGCATGCAATGGCATGCAATGGCATGGAATGGCATGGCACGGCATGGCACGGCATGGCACGGCATGGCACGGCATGGCACGGCATGGCACGGCATGGCACGGCATGGCACGGCATGGCACGGCATGGCACGGCATGGCACGGCATGGCACGGCATGGCACGGCATGGCACGGCATGGCACGGCATGGCACGGCATGGCACGGCATGGCACGGCATGGCACGGCATGGCACGGCATGGCACGGCATGGCACGGCATGGCACCGGCATGGCACCGGCATTGCACGGAATGGCATGGAATGGAATGGAATGGCATTGAATGGCATGGAATGGCATGGAATGGCATGGCATGGAATGGCATGGCATGGAATGGCATGGCATGGAATGGCATGGCATGGAATGGCATGGCATGGAATGGCATGGCATGGAATGGCATGGCACCGGCATGGCACCGGCATGGCACCGGCATGGCACCGGCATGGCACCGGCATGGCACCGGCATGGCACCGGCATGGCACCGGCATGGCACCGGCATGGCACCGGCATGGCACCGGCATGGCACCGGCATGGCACCGGCATGGCACCGGCATGGCACCGGCATGGCACCGGCATGGCACCGGCATGGCACCGGCATGGCACCGGCATGGCACCGGCATGGCACCGGCATGGCACCGGCATGGCACCGGCATGGCACCGGCATGGCACCGGCATGGCACCGGCATGGCACCGGCATGGCACCGGCATGGCACCGGCATGGCACCGGCATGGCACCGGCATGGCACCGGCATGGCACCGGCATGGCACCGGCATGGCACCGGCATGGCACCGGCATGGCACCGGCATGGCACCGGCATGGCACCGGCATGGCACCGGCATGGCACCGGCATGGCACCGGCATGGCACCGGCATGGCACCGGCATGGCACCGGCATGGCACCGGCATGGCACCGGCATGGCACCGGCATGGCACCGGCATGGCACCGGCATGGCACCGGCATGGCACCGGCATGGCACCGGCATGGCACCGGCATGGCACCGGCATGGCACCGGCATGGCACCGGCATGGCACCGGCATGGCACCGGCATGGCACCGGCATGGCACCGGCATGGCACCGGCATGGCACCGGCATGGAATGGCACGGAATGGCACGGAATGGCACGGACTGGCATGGAATGGCATGGAATGGCATGGAATGGCATGGAATGGCATGGAATGGCATGGCACGGCATGGAATGGCATGGCACGGCATGGCACGGCATGGCACCGCATTGAGTGGCATGGAATGGCATGGAATGGCATGGAATGGCATGGACTGGCATGGACTGGCATGGAAAGGCATGGAATGGCATGGCACCGCATGGCCCGGCATGGCACCGGCATGGCACCGGCATGGCACGGCATGGCACCGGCATGGCACGGCATGGCACCGGCATGGCACGGCATTGAATGGCATGGAATGGCATGGAATGGCATGGAATGGCATGGAATGGCATGGAATGGCATGGAATGGCATGGAATGGCATGGAATAGCATGGAATGGCATGGAATGGCATGGAATAGCATGGAATGGCATGGAATGGCATGGAATGGCATGGAATGGCATGGAATGGCATGGAATGGCATGGAATGGCATGGAATGGCATGGAATGGCATGGAATGGCATGGAATGGCATGGAATGGCATGGAATGGCATGGAATGGCATGGAATGGCATGGAATGGCATGGAATGGCATGGAATGGCATGGAATGGCATGGAATGGCATGGAATGGCATGGAATGGCATGGAATGGCATGGAATGGCATGGAATGGCATGGAATGGCATGGAATGGCATGGAATGGCATGGAATGGCATGGAATGGCATGGAATGGCATGGAATGGCATGGAATGGCATGGAATGGCATGGAATGGCATGGAATGGCATGGAATGGCATGGAATGGCATGGAATGGCATGGAATGGCATGGAATGGCATGGAATGGCATGGAATGGCATGGAATGGCATGGAATGGCATGGAATGGCATGGAATGGCATGGAATGGCATGGAATGGCATGGAATGGCATGGAATGGCATGGAATGGCATGGAATGGCATGGAATGGCATGGAATGGCATGGAATGGCATGGAATGGCATGGAATGGCATGGAATGGCATGGAATGGCATGGAATGGCATGGAATGGCATGGAATGGCATGGAATGGCATGGAATGGCATGGAATGGCATGGAATGGCATGGAATGGCATGGAATGGCATGGAATGGCATGGCACGGCATGGCACCGGCATGGCACGGCATGGCACCGGCATGGCACGGCATGGCACCGGCATGGCACGGCATGGTACCGGCATGGCACGGCATGGCATCGGCATGGCACGGCATGGCACCGGCATGGCACGGCATGGCACCGGCATGGCACCGGCATGGCACCGGCATGGCACCGGCATTGAATGGCATGGAATGGCATGGAATGGCATGGAATGGCATGGAATGGCATGGAATGGCATGGAATGGCATGGAATGGCATGGAATGGCATGGAATGGCATGGAATGGCATGGAATGGCATGGAATGGCATGGAATGGCATGGAATGGCATGGAATGGCATGGAATGGCATGGAATGGCATGGAATGGCATGGAATGGCATGGAATGGCATGGAATGGCATGGAATGGCATGGAATGGCATGGAATGGCATGGAATGGCATGGAATGGCATGGAATGGCATGGCACCGGCATGGCACCGGCATGGCACCGGCATGGCACCGGCATGGCACCGGCATTGCACGGAATGGCATGGAATGGCATGGAATGGCATGGCACGGCATGGCACGGCATGGCACGGCATGGCACGGCATGGCACGGCATGGCACCAGCATGGCACGGCATGGCACCGGCATGGCACGGCATGGCACCGGCATGGCACGGCATGGCACCGGCATAGCACGGCATGGCACCGGCATGGCACGGCATGGCACCGGCATGGCACGGCATGGCACGGCATGGCACCGCATGGCACCGCATGGCACCGCATTGAATGGCATGGAATGGCATGGAATGGCATGGAATGGCAAGGAATGGCATGGAATGGCACGGCATGGCATGGAATGGCACGGCATGGCACGGCATGGCACCGCATTGAATGGCATGGAATGGCATGGAATGGCATGGAATGTCATGGAATGGCATGGAATGGCATGGAATGGCATGGAATGGCATGGAATGTCATGGAATGGCATGGAATGTCATGGAATGGCATGCAATGGCATGCAATGGCATGGAATGGCATGGCACGGCATGGCACGGCATGGCACGGCATGGCACGGCATGGCACCGGCATGGCACCGGCATGGCACGGCATGGCACCGGCATGGCACGGCATGGCACGGCATGGCACCGGCATGGCACGGCATGGCACGGCATGGCACGGCATGGCACCGGCATGGCACGGCATGGCACCGGCATGGCACGGCATGGCTCGGCATGGCACGGCATGGCACGGCATGGCACGGCATGGCACGGCATGGCACGGCATGGCACGGCATGGCACGGCATGGCACGGCATGGCACGGCATGGCACGGCATGGCACGGCATGGCACGGCATGGCACGGCATGGCACGGCATGGCACGGCATGGCACGGCATGGCACGGCATGGAATGGCATGGAATGGCATGGCACCGGCATGGCACCGGCATTGCACGGAATGGCATGGAATGGCATGGAATGGCATGGCACCGGCATGGCACCGCCATGGCACCGGCATGGCACGGCATGGCACGGCATGGCACGGCATGGCACGGCATGGCACGGCATGGCACCAGCATGGCACGGCATGGCACCGGCATGGCACGGCATGGCACCGGCATGGCACGGCATGGCACCGGCATGGCACGGCATGGCACCGGCATGGCACGGCATGGCACCGGCATGGCACGGCATGGCACGGCATGGCACCGCATGGCACCGCATGGCACCGCATTGAATGGCATGGAATGGCATGGAATGGCATGGAATGGCACGGCATGGCATGGAATGGCACGGCATGGCACGGCATGGCACGGCATTGAATGGCATGGAATGGCATGGAATGGCATGGAATGTCATGGAATGGCATGGAATGGCATGGAATGGCATGGAATGGCATGGAATGGCATGGAATGTCATGGAATGGCATGGAATGTCATGGAATGGCATGCAATGGCATGCAATGGCATGGAATGGCATGGCACGGCATGGCACGGCATGGCACGGCATGGCACGGCATGGCACGGCATGGCACGGCATGGCACGGCATGGCACGGCATGGCACGGCATGGCACGGCATGGCACCGGCATGGCACCGGCATGGCACGGCATGGCACCGGCATGGCACGGCATGGCACCGGCATGGCACGGCATGGCACGGCATGGCACGGCATGGCACGGCATGGCACGGCATGGCACGGCATGGCACCGGCATGGCACGGCATGGCACGGCATGGCACGGCATGGCACCGGCATGGCACGGCATGGCACCGGCATGGCACCGGCATGGCACGGCATTGAATGGCATGGCACGGCATGGCACCGGCATGGCACCGGCATGGCACCGGCATGGCACCGGCATGGCACCGGCATGGCACGGCATGGCACCGGCATGGCACGGCATGGCACGGCATTGAAAGGCATGGAATGGCATGGAATGGCATGGAATGGCATGGAATGGCATGGAATGGCATGGAATGGCATGGAATGGCATGGAATGGCATGGAATGGCACGGAATGGCATGGAATGGCATGGAATGGCACGGCATGGCACGGCATGGCACGGCATGGCACGGCATGGCACGGCATGGCACCGGCATGGCACGGCATGGCACCGGCATGGCACGGCATGGCACCGGCATGGCACGGCATGGCACCGGCATGGCACGGCATGGCACCGGCATGGCACGGCATGGCACCGGCATGGCACGGCATGGCACCGGCATGGCACCGGCATGGCACGGCATGGCACCGGCATGGCACCGGCATGGCACCGGCATGGCACGGCATGGCACCGGCATGGCACCGGCATGGCACCGGCATGGCACGGCATGGCACCGGCATGGCACCGGCATGGCACGGCATGGCACCGGCATGGCACGGCATGGCACCGGCATGGCACGGCATGGCACCGGCATGGCACCGGCATGGCACGGCATGGCACCGGCATGGCACCGGCATGGCACGGCATGGCACCGGCATGGCACGGCATGGCACCGGCATGGCACCGGCATGGCACGGCATGGCACCGGCATGGCACGGCATGGCACCGGCATGGCACCGGCATGGCACGGCATGGCACCGGCATGGCACGGCATGGCACCGGCATGGCACCGGCATGGCACGGCATGGCACCGGCATGGCACGGCATGACACCGGCATGGCACGGCATGGCACGGCATGGCACGGCATGGCACGGCATGGCACGGCATGGCACGGCATGGCACGGCATGGCACGGCATGGCACGGCATGGCACGGCATGGCACGGCATGGCACGGCATGGCACGGCATGGAATGGCATGGAATGGCATGGCACCGGCATGGCACCGGCATTGCACGGAATGGCATGGAATGGCATGGAATGGCATGGCACCGGCATGGCACCGCCATGGCACCGGCATGGCACGGCATGGCACGGCATGGCACGGCATGGCACGGCATGGCACCAGCATGGCACGGCATGGCACCGGCATGGCACGGCATGGCACCGGCATGGCACGGCATGGCACCGGCATGGCACGGCATGGCACCGGCATGGCACGGCATGGCACGGCATGGCACCGCATGGCACCGCATGGCACCGCATTGAATGGCATGGAATGGCATGGAATGGCATGGAATGGCACGGCATGGCATGGAATGGCACGGCATGGCACGGCATGGCACGGCATTGAATGGCATGGAATGGCATGGAATGGCATGGAATGGCATGGAATGTCATGGAATGGCATGGAATGGCATGGAATGGCATGGAATGGCATGGAATGTCATGGAATGGCATGGAATGTCATGGAATGGCATGCAATGGCATGCAATGGCATGGAATGGCATGGCACGGCATGGCACGGCATGGCACGGCATGGCACGGCATGGCACGGCATGGCACGGCATGGCACGGCATGGCACCGGCATGGCACCGGCATGGCACCGGCATGGCACGGCATGGCACCGGCATGGCACGGCATGGCACGGCATGGCACGGCATGGCACGGCATGGCACGGCATGGCACGGCATGGCACGGCATGGCACGGCATGGCACCGGCATGGCACGGCATGGCACGGCATGGCACGGCATGGCACCGGCATGGCACGGCATGGCACCGGCATGGCACCGGCATGGCACGGCATTGAATGGCATGGCACGGCATGGCACCGGCATGGCACCGGCATGGCACCGGCATGGCACCGGCATGGCACCGGCATGGCACGGCATGGCACCGGCATGGCACGGCATGGCACGGCATTGAAAGGCATGGAATGGCATGGAATGGCATGGAATGGCATGGAATGGCATGGAATGGCACGGAATGGCATGGAATGGCATGGAATGGCACGGCATGGCACGGCATGGCACGGCATGGCACGGCATGGCACGGCATGGCACCGGCATGGCACCGGCATGGCACGGCATGGCACCGGCATGGCACGGCATGGCACCGGCATGGCACGGCATGGCACCGGCATGGCACGGCATGGCACGGCATGGCACGGCATGGCACGGCATGGAATGGCATGGAATGGCATGGAATGGCATGGAATGGCATGGAATGGCATGGAATGGCATGGAATGGCATTGAATGGCATGGAATGGCATGGAATGGCATGGAATGGCATGGCACCGGCATGGCACGGCATGGCACCGGCATGGCACGGCATGGCACCGGCATGGCACGGCATGGCACCGGCATGGCACGGCATGGCACCGGCATGGCACGGCATGGCACCGGCATGGCACGGCATGGCACCGGCATGGCACCGGCATGGCACCGGCATGGCACCGGCATTGAATGGCATGGAATGGCATGGAATGGCATGGAATGGCATGGAATGGCATGGAATGGCATGGAATGTCATGGAATGGCATGGAATGGCATGGAATGGCATGGAATGGCATGGAATGGCATGGAATGGCATGGAATGGCATGGAATGGCATGGAATGGCATGGAATGGCATGGAATGGCATGGAATGGCATGGAATGGCATGGAATGGCATGGAATGGCATGGAATGGCATGGAATGGCATGGAATGGCATGGAATGGCATGGAATGGCATGGAATGGCATGGAATGGCATGGAATGGCATGGAATGGCATGGAATGGCATGGAATGGCATGGAATGGCATGGAATGGCATGGAATGGCATGGCACCGGCATGGCACCGGCATGGCACCGGCATGGCACCGGCATGGCACCGGCATGGCACCGGCATGGCACCGGCATGGCACCGGCATGGCACCGGCATGGCACCGGCATGGCACCGGCATGGCACCGGCATTGCACGGAATGGCATGGAATGGTATGGAATGGCATGGCACCGGCATGGCACCGGCATGGCACCAGCATGGCACGGCATGGCACGGCATGGCACGGCATGGCACGGCATGGCACCAGCATGGCACGGCATGGCACCGGCATGGCACGGCATGGCACCGGCATGGCACGGCATGGCACCGGCATAGCACGGCATGGCACCGGCATGGCACGGCATGGCACCGGCATGGCACGGCATGGCACCGGCATGGCACGGCATGGCACCGCATGGCACCGCATGGCACCGCATTGAATGGCATGGAATGGCATGGAATGGCATGGAATGGCAAGGAATGGCATGGAATGGCACGGCATGGCATGGAATGGCACGGCATGGCACGGCATGGCACCGCATTGAATGGCATGGAATGGCATGGAATGGCATGGAATGTCATGGAATGGCATGGAATGGCATGGAATGGCATGGAATGGCATGGAATGTCATGGAATGTCATGGAATGGCATGCAATGGCATGCAATGGCATGGAATGGCATGGCACGGCATGGCACGGCATGGCACGGCATGGCACGGCATGGCACGGCATGGCACGGCATGGCACGGCATGGCACGGCATGGCACGGCATGGCACGGCATGGCACGGCATGGCACGGCATGGCACGGCATGGCACGGCATGGCACGGCATGGCACGGCATGGCACGGCATGGCACGGCATGGCACGGCATGGCACGGCATGGCACGGCATGGCACGGCATGGCACGGCATGGCACGGCATGGCACGGCATGGCACGGCATGGCACCGGCATTGCACGGAATGGCATGGAATGGAATGGAATGGCATTGAATGGCATGGAATGGCATGGAATGGCATGGAATGGCATGGAATGGCATGGCATGGAATGGCATGGCACCGGCATGGCACCGGCATGGCACCGGCATGGCACCGGCATGGCACCGGCATGGCACCGGCATGGCACCGGCATGGCACCGGCATGGCACCGGCATGGCACGGCATGGCACGGCATGGCACCAGCATGGCACGGCATGGCACCGGCATGGCACCGGCATGGCACGGCATGGCACCGGCATGGCACCGGCATGGCACGGCATGGCACCGGCATGGCACGGCATGACACCGGCATGACACCGGCATGGCACGGCATGGCACCGGCATGGCACCGGCATGGCACCGGCATGGCACCGGCATGGCACCGGCATGGCACCGGCATGGCACCGGCATGGCACCGGCATGGCACCGGCATGGCACCGGCATGGCACCGGCATGGCACCGGCATGGCACCGGCATGGCACCGGCATGGCACCGGCATGGCACCGGCATGGCACCGGCATGGCACCGGCATGGCACCGGCATGGCACCGGCATGGCACCGGCATGGCACCGGCATGGCACCGGCATGGCACCGGCATGGCACCGGCATGGCACCGGCATGGCACCGGCATGGCACCGGCATGGCACCGGCATGGCACCGGCATGGCACCGGCATGGCACCGGCATGGCACCGGCATGGCACCGGCATGGCACCGGCATGGCACCGGCATGGCACCGGCATGGCACCGGCATGGCACCGGCATGGCACCGGCATGGCACCGGCATGGCACCGGCATGGCACCGGCATAGCACGGCATGGCACCGGCATGGCACGGCATGGCACCGGCATGGCACGGCATGGCACGGCATGGCACCGCATGGCACCGCATTGAATGGCATGGAATGGCATGGAATGGCATGGAATGGCATGGAATGGCAAGGAATGGCATGGAATGGCACGGCATGGCATGGAATGGCACGGCATGGCACGGCATGGCACCGCATTGAATGGCATGGAATGGCATGGAATGGCATGGAATGTCATGGAATGGCATGGAATGGCATGGAATGTCATGGAATGGCATGCAATGGCATGCAATGGCATGGAATGGCATGGCACGGCATGGCACGGCATGGCACGGCATGGCACGGCATGGCACCGGCATGGCACCGGCATGGCACGGCATGGCACCGGCATGGCACGGCATGGCACCGGCATGGCACGGCATGGCACGGCATGGCACGGCATGGCACGGCATGGCACGGCATGGCACGGCATGGAATGGCATGGAATGGCATGGCACCGGCATGGCACCGGCATTGCACGGAATGGCATGGAATGGCATGGAATGGCATGGCACCGGCATGGCACCGCCATGGCACCGGCATGGCACGGCATGGCACGGCATGGCACGGCATGGCACCAGCATGGCACGGCATGGCACCGGCATGGCACGGCATGGCACCGGCATGGCACGGCATGGCACCGGCATGGCACGGCATGGCACCGGCATGGCACGGCATGGCACCGGCATGGCACGGCATGGCACGGCATGGCACCGCATGGCACCGCATGGCACCGCATTGAATGGCATGGAATGGCATGGAATGGCATGGAATGGCACGGCATGGCATGGAATGGCACGGCATGGCACGGCATGGCACGGCATTGAATGGCATGGAATGGCATGGAATGGCATGGAATGGCATGGAATGGCATGGAATGGCATGGAATGTCATGGAATGGCATGGAATGTCATGGAATGGCATGCAATGGCATGCAATGGCATGGAATGGCATGGCACGGCATGGCACGGCATGGCACGGCATGGCACGGCATGGCACGGCATGGCACGGCATGGCACGGCATGGCACCGGCATGGCACCGGCATGGCACGGCATGGCACCGGCATGGCACGGCATGGCACCGGCATGGCACGGCATGGCACGGCATGGCACGGCATGGCACGGCATGGCACGGCATGGCACGGCATGGCACCGGCATGGCACGGCATGGCACGGCATGGCACGGCATGGCACCGGCATGGCACGGCATGGCACCGGCATGGCACCGGCATGGCACGGCATTGAATGGCATGGCACGGCATGGCACCGGCATGGCACCGGCATGGCACCGGCATGGCACCGGCATGGCACCGGCATGGCACCGGCATGGCACGGCATGGCACCGGCATGGCACGGCATGGCACGGCATTGAAAGGCATGGAATGGCATGGAATGGCATGGAATGGCATGGAATGGCATGGAATGGCATGGAATGGCATGGAATGGCATGGAATGGCATGGAATGGCATGGAATGGCACGGAATGGCATGGAATGGCATGGAATGGCACGGCATGGCACGGCATGGCACGGCATGGCACGGCATGGCACGGCATGGCACCGGCATGGCACGGCATGGCACCGGCATGGCACGGCATGGCACCGGCATGGCACGGCATGGCACCGGCATGGCACGGCATGGCACCGGCATGGCACGGCATGGCACCGGCATGGCACGGCATGGCACCGGCATGGCACCGGCATGGCACGGCATGGCACCGGCATGGCACCGGCATGGCACCGGCATGGCACGGCATGGCACCGGCATGGCACCGGCATGGCACCGGCATGGCACGGCATGGCACCGGCATGGCACCGGCATGGCACGGCATGGCACCGGCATGGCACGGCATGGCACCGGCATGGCACCGGCATGGCACGGCATGGCACCGGCATGGCACCGGCATGGCACGGCATGGCACCGGCATGGCACGGCATGGCACCGGCATGGCACCGGCATGGCACGGCATGGCACCGGCATGGCACCGGCATGGCACGGCATGGCACCGGCATGGCACGGCATGGCACCGGCATGGCACCGGCATGGCACGGCATGGCACCGGCATGGCACGGCATGACACCGGCATGGCACGGCATGGCACGGCATGGCACGGCATGGCACGGCATGGCACGGCATGGCACGGCATGGCACGGCATGGCACGGCATGGCACGGCATGGCACGGCATGGCACGGCATGGCACGGCATGGCACGGCATGGCACGGCATGGCACGGCATGGCACGGCATGGAATGGCATGGAATGGCATGGCACCGGCATGGCACCGGCATTGCACGGAATGGCATGGAATGGCATGGAATGGCATGGCACCGGCATGGCACCGCCATGGCACCGGCATGGCACGGCATGGCACGGCATGGCACGGCATGGCACGGCATGGCACGGCATGGCACCAGCATGGCACGGCATGGCACCGGCATGGCACGGCATGGCACCGGCATGGCACGGCATGGCACCGGCATGGCACGGCATGGCACCGGCATGGCACGGCATGGCACCGGCATGGCACGGCATGGCACGGCATGGCACCGCATGGCACCGCATGGCACCGCATTGAATGGCATGGAATGGCATGGAATGGCATGGAATGGCACGGCATGGCATGGAATGGCACGGCATGGCACGGCATGGCACGGCATTGAATGGCATGGAATGGCATGGAATGGCATGGAATGTCATGGAATGGCATGGAATGGCATGGAATGGCATGGAATGGCATGGAATGTCATGGAATGGCATGGAATGTCATGGAATGGCATGCAATGGCATGCAATGGCATGGAATGGCATGGCACGGCATGGCACGGCATGGCACGGCATGGCACGGCATGGCACGGCATGGCACGGCATGGCACGGCATGGCACCGGCATGGCACCGGCATGGCACGGCATGGCACCGGCATGGCACGGCATGGCACCGGCATGGCACGGCATGGCACGGCATGGCACGGCATGGCACGGCATGGCACGGCATGGCACCGGCATGGCACGGCATGGCACGGCATGGCACGGCATGGCACCGGCATGGCACGGCATGGCACCGGCATGGCACCGGCATGGCACGGCATTGAATGGCATGGCACGGCATGGCACCGGCATGGCACCGGCATGGCACCGGCATGGCACCGGCATGGCACCGGCATGGCACGGCATGGCACCGGCATGGCACGGCATGGCACGGCATGGCACGGCATGGCACGGCATGGCACGGCATGGCACGGCATGGCACGGCATGGCACGGCATGGCACCGGCATGGCACGGCATGGCACGGCATGGCACGGCATGGCACCGGCATGGCACGGCATGGCACCGGCATGGCACGGCATGGCACCGGCATGGCACCGGCATGGCACGGCATTGAATGGCATGGCACGGCATGGCACCGGCATGGCACCGGCATGGCACCGGCATGGCACCGGCATGGCACCGGCATGGCACCGGCATGGCACGGCATGGCACCGGCATGGCACGGCATGGCACGGCATTGAAAGGCATGGAATGGCATGGAATGGCATGGAATGGCATGGAATGGCATGGAATGGCATGGAATGGCATGGAATGGCATGGAATGGCATGGAATGGCATGGAATGGCATGGAATGGCATGGAATGGCACGGAATGGCATGGAATGGCATGGAATGGCACGGCATGGCACGGCATGGCACGGCATGGCACGGCATGGCACGGCATGGCACCGGCATGGCACGGCATGGCACCGGCATGGCACGGCATGGCACCGGCATGGCACGGCATGGCACCGGCATGGCACGGCATGGCACCGGCATGGCACGGCATGGCACCGGCATGGCACGGCATGGCACCGGCATGGCACGGCATGGCACCGGCATGGCACCGGCATGGCACGGCATGGCACCGGCATGGCACGGCATGGCACCGGCATGGCACCGGCATGGCACCGGCATGGCACGGCATGGCACCGGCATGGCACCGGCATGGCACCGGCATGGCACGGCATGGCACCGGCATGGCACCGGCATGGCACGGCATGGCACCGGCATGGCACGGCATGGCACCGGCATGGCACCGGCATGGCACGGCATGGCACCGGCATGGCACCGGCATGGCACGGCATGGCACCGGCATGGCACGGCATGGCACCGGCATGGCACGGCATGGCACCGGCATGGCACGGCATGGCACCGGCATGGCACGGCATGGCACCGGCATGGCACCGGCATGGCACGGCATGGCACCGGCATGGCACCGGCATGGCACCGGCATGGCACGGCATGGCACCGGCATGGCACCGGCATGGCACCGGCATGGCACGGCATGGCACCGGCATGGCACCGGCATGGCACGGCATGGCACCGGCATGGCACGGCATGGCACCGGCATGGCACCGGCATGGCACGGCATGGCACCGGCATGGCACCGGCATGGCACGGCATGGCACCGGCATGGCACGGCATGGCACCGGCATGGCACCGGCATGGCACCGGCATGGCACCGGCATGGCACGGCATGGCACCGGCATGGCACCGGCATGGCACCGGCATTGAATGGCATGGAATGGCATGGAATGGCATGGAATGGCATGGAATGGCATGGAATGGCATGGAATGGCATGGAATGGCATGGAATGGCATGGAATGGCATGGAATGGCATGGAATGGCATGGCACCGGCATGGCACCGGCATGGCACCGGCATGGCACCGGCATGGCACCGGCATGGCACCGGCATGGCACCGGCATGGCACCGGCATGGCACCGGCATGGCACCGGCATGGCACCGGCATGGCACCGGCATGGCACCGGCATGGCACCGGCATGGCACCGGCATGGCACCGGCATGGCACCGGCATGGCACCGGCATGGCACCGGCATGGCACCGGCATGGCACCGGCATGGCACCGGCATGGCACCGGCATGGCACCGGCATGGCACCGGCATGGCACCGGCATGGCACCGGCATTGCACGGAATGGCATGGAATGGCATGGAATGGCATGGCACCGGCATGGCACCGGCATGGCACCAGCATGGCACGGCATGGCACGGCATGGCACGGCATGGCACGGCATGGCACGGCATGGCACGGCATGGCACGGCATGGCACGGCATGGCACGGCATGGCACGGCATGGCACGGCATGGCACGGCATGGCACGGCATGGCACGGCATGGCACGGCATGGCACGGCATGGCACGGCATGGCACGGCATGGCACGGCATGGCACGGCATGGCACGGCATGGCACGGCATGGCACGGCATGGCACGGCATGGCACGGCATGGCACGGCATGGCACGGCATGGCACCGCATGGCACCGCATTGAATGGCATGGAATGGCATGGAATGGCATGGAATGGCAAGGAATGGCATGGAATGGCACGGCATGGCATGGAATGGCACGGCATGGCACGGCATGGCACCGCATTGAATGGCATGGAATGGCATGGAATGGCATGGAATGTCATGGAATGGCATGGAATGGCATGGAATGTCATGGAATGGCATGGAATGTCATGGAATGGCATGCAATGGCATGCAATGGCATGGAATGGCATGGCACGGCATGGCACGGCATGGCACGGCATGGCACGGCATGGCACGGCATGGCACGGCATGGCACGGCATGGCACGGCATGGCACGGCATGGCACGGCATGGCACGGCATGGCACGGCATGGCACGGCATGGCACGGCATGGCACGGCATGGCACGGCATGGCACGGCATGGCACGGCATGGCACGGCATGGCACGGCATGGCACGGCATGGCACGGCATGGCACGGCATGGCACGGCATGGCACGGCATGGCACCGGCATGGCACCGGCATTGCACGGAATGGCATGGAATGGAATGGAATGGCATTGAATGGCATGGAATGGCATGGAATGGCATGGAATGGCATGGCATGGAATGGCATGGCACCGGCATGGCACCGGCATGGCACCGGCATGGCACCGGCATGGCACCGGCATGGCACCGGCATGGCACCGGCATGGCACCGGCATGGCACCGGCATGGCACCGGCATGGCACCGGCATGGCACCGGCATGGCACCGGCATGGCACCGGCATGGCACCGGCATGGCACCGGCATGGCACCGGCATGGCACCGGCATGGCACCGGCATGGCACCGGCATGGCACCGGCATGGCACCGGCATGGCACCGGCATGGCACCGGCATGGCACCGGCATGGCACCGGCATGGCACCGGCATGGCACCGGCATGGCACCGGCATGGCACCGGCATGGCACCGGCATGGCACCGGCATGGCACCGGCATGGCACCGGCATGGCACCGGCATGGCACCGGCATGGCACCGGCATGGCACCGGCATGGCACCGGCATGGCACCGGCATGGCACCGGCATGGCACCGGCATGGCACCGGCATGGCACCGGCATGGCACCGGCATGGCACCGGCATGGCACCGGCATGGCACCGGCATGGCACCGGCATGGCACCGGCATGGCACCGGCATGGCACCGGCATGGCACCGGCATGGCACCGGCATGGCACCGGCATGGCACCGGCATGGCACCGGCATGGCACCGGCATGGCACCGGCATGGCACCGGCATGGCACCGGCATGGCACCGGCATGGCACCGGCATGGCACCGGCATGGCACCGGCATGGCACCGGCATGGCACCGGCATGGCACCGGCATGGCACCGGCATGGCACCGGCATGGCACCGGCATGGCACCGGCATGGCACCGGCATGGCACCGGCATGGCACCGGCATGGCACCGGCATGGCACCGGCATGGCACCGGCATGGCACCGGCATGGCACCGGCATGGCACCGGCATGGCACCGGCATGGCACCGGCATGGCACCGGCATGGCACCGGCATGGCACCGGCATGGCACCGGCATGGCACCGGCATGGCACCGGCATGGCACCGGCATGGCACCGGCATGGCACGGCATGGCACGGCATGGCACCGGCATGGCACGGCATGGCACGGCATGGCACGGCATGGCACGGCATGGCACCGGCATGGCACGGCATGGCACCGGCATGGCACGGCATGGCACGGCATGGCACGGCATGGCACGGCATGGCACGGCATGGCACGGCATGGCACGGCATGGCACGGCATGGCACGGCATGGCACGGCATGGCACGGCATGGCACGGCATGGCACGGCATGGCACGGCATGGCACGGCATGGCACGGCATGGCACGGCATGGCACGGCATGGAATGGCATGGAATGGCATGGCACCGGCATGGCACCGGCATTGCACGGAATGGCATGGAATGGCATGGAATGGCATGGCACCGGCATGGCACCGCCATGGCACCGGCATGGCACGGCATGGCACGGCATGGCACGGCATGGCACGGCATGGCACGGCATGGCACCAGCATGGCACGGCATGGCACCGGCATGGCACGGCATGGCACCGGCATGGCACGGCATGGCACCGGCATGGCACGGCATGGCACCGGCATGGCACGGCATGGCACCGGCATGGCACGGCATGGCACGGCATGGCACCGCATGGCACCGCATGGCACCGCATTGAATGGCATGGAATGGCATGGAATGGCACGGCATGGCATGGAATGGCACGGCATGGCACGGCATGGCACGGCATTGAATGGCATGGAATGGCATGGAATGGCATGGAATGTCATGGAATGGCATGGAATGGCATGGAATGGCATGGAATGGCATGGAATGTCATGGAATGGCATGGAATGTCATGGAATGGCATGCAATGGCATGCAATGGCATGGAATGGCATGGCACGGCATGGCACGGCATGGCACGGCATGGCACGGCATGGCACGGCATGGCACGGCATGGCACGGCATGGCACGGCATGGCACCGGCATGGCACCGGCATGGCACGGTATGGCACCGGCATGGCACGGCATGGCACCGGCATGGCACGGCATGGCACGGCATGGCACGGCATGGCACGGCATGGCACGGCATGGCACGGCATGGCACCGGCATGGCACGGCATGGCACGGCATGGCACGGCATGGCACCGGCATGGCACGGCATGGCACCGGCATGGCACCGGCATGGCACGGCATTGAATGGCATGGCACGGCATGGCACCGGCATGGCACCGGCATGGCACCGGCATGGCACCGGCATGGCACCGGCATGGCACGGCATGGCACCGGCATGGCACGGCATGGCACGGCATTGAAAGGCATGGAATGGCATGGAATGGCATGGAATGGCATGGAATGGCATGGAATGGCATGGAATGGCATGGAATGGCATGGAATGGCATGGAATGGCACGGAATGGCATGGAATGGCATGGAATGGCACGGCATGGCACGGCATGGCACGGCATGGCACGGCATGGCACGGCATGGCACCGGCATGGCACGGCATGGCACCGGCATGGCACGGCATGGCACCGGCATGGCACGGCATGGCACCGGCATGGCACGGCATGGCACCGGCATGGCACGGCATGGCACCGGCATGGCACGGCATGGCACCGGCATGGCACCGGCATGGCACGGCATGGCACCGGCATGGCACGGCATGGCACCGGCATGGCACCGGCATGGCACCGGCATGGCACGGCATGGCACCGGCATGGCACCGGCATGGCACGGCATGGCACCGGCATGGCACGGCATGGCACCGGCATGGCACGGCATGGCACCGGCATGGCACCGGCATGGCACGGCATGGCACCGGCATGGCACCGGCATGGCACGGCATGGCACCGGCATGGCACGGCATGGCACCGGCATGGCACCGGCATGGCACGGCATGGCACCGGCATGGCACGGCATGGCACCGGCATGGCACCGGCATGGCACGGCATGGCACCGGCATGGCACGGCATGGCACCGGCATGGCACCGGCATGGCACGGCATGGCACCGGCATGGCACGGCATGACACCGGCATGGCACGGCATGGCACGGCATGGCACGGCATGGCACGGCATGGCACGGCATGGCACGGCATGGCACGGCATGGCACGGCATGGCACGGCATGGCACGGCATGGCACGGCATGGCACGGCATGGCACGGCATGGAATGGCATGGAATGGCATGGCACCGGCATGGCACCGGCATTGCACGGAATGGCATGGAATGGCATGGAATGGCATGGCACCGGCATGGCACCGCCATGGCACCGGCATGGCACGGCATGGCACGGCATGGCACGGCATGGCACGGCATGGCACGGCATGGCACCAGCATGGCACGGCATGGCACCGGCATGGCACGGCATGGCACCGGCATGGCACGGCATGGCACCGGCATGGCACGGCATGGCACCGGCATGGCACGGCATGGCACGGCATGGCACCGCATGGCACCGCATGGCACCGCATTGAATGGCATGGAATGGCATGGAATGGCATGGAATGGCACGGCATGGCATGGAATGGCACGGCATGGCACGGCATGGCACGGCATTGAATGGCATGGAATGGCATGGAATGGCATGGAATGTCATGGAATGGCATGGAATGGCATGGAATGGCATGGAATGGCATGGAATGTCATGGAATGGCATGGAATGTCATGGAATGGCATGCAATGGCATGCAATGGCATGGAATGGCATGGCACGGCATGGCACGGCATGGCACGGCATGGCACGGCATGGCACGGCATGGCACGGCATGGCACGGCATGGCACCGGCATGGCACCGGCATGGCACCGGCATGGCACGGCATGGCACCGGCATGGCACGGCATGGCACGGCATG
This sequence comes from Cryptus armator, assembly GCA_963971235.1. NCBI lineage: Eukaryota > Metazoa > Arthropoda > Insecta > Hymenoptera > Ichneumonidae > Cryptus > Cryptus armator. The sequence continues at coordinate 741,977 of CAXARG010000008.1, forward strand.
GCACGGCATGGCACGGCATGGCACGGCATGGCACGGCATGGCACGGCATGGCACCGGCATGGCACGGCATGGCACGGCATGGCACGGCATGGCACCGGCATGGCACGGCATGGCACCGGCATGGCACCGGCATGGCACGGCATTGAATGGCATGGCACGGCATGGCACCGGCATGGCACCGGCATGGCACCGGCATGGCACCGGCATGGCACCGGCATGGCACGGCATGGCACCGGCATGGCACGGCATGGCACGGCATTGAAAGGCATGGAATGGCATGGAATGGCATGGAATGGCATGGAATGGCATGGAATGGCACGGAATGGCATGGAATGGCATGGAATGGCACGGCATGGCACGGCATGGCACGGCATGGCACGGCATGGCACGGCATGGCACGGCATGGCACCGGCATGGCACCGGCATGGCACGGCATGGCACCGGCATGGCACGGCATGGCACCGGCATGGCACGGCATGGCACCGGCATGGCACGGCATGGCACCGGCATGGCACGGCATGGCACGGCATGGCACGGCATGGAATGGCATGGAATGGCATGGAATGGCATGGAATGGCATGGAATGGCATGGAATGGCATGGAATGGCATGGAATGGCATGGAATGGCATGGAATGGCATGGAATGGCATGGAATGGCATGGAATGGCATGGAATGGCATGGAATGGCATTGAATGGCATGGAATGGCATGGAATGGCATGGAATGGCATGGCACCGGCATGGCACGGCATGGCACCGGCATGGCACGGCATGGCACCGGCATGGCACGGCATGGCACCGGCATGGCACGGCATGGCACCGGCATGGCACGGCATGGCACCGGCATGGCACGGCATGGCACCGGCATGGCACGGCATGGCACCGGCATGGCACCGGCATGGCACCGGCATGGCACCGGCATTGAATGGCATGGAATGGCATGGAATGGCATGGAATGGCATGGAATGGCATGGAATGGCATGGAATGGCATGGAATGGCATGGAATGGCATGGAATGGCATGGAATGGCATGGAATGGCATGGAATGGCATGGAATGGCATGGAATGGCATGGAATGGCATGGAATGGCATGGAATGGCATGGAATGGCATGGAATGGCATGGAATGGCATGGAATGGCATGGAATGGCATGGAATGGCATGGAATGGCATGGAATGGCATGGAATGGCATGGAATGGCATGGAATGGCATGGAATGGCATGGAATGGCATGGAATGGCATGGAATGGCATGGAATGGCATGGAATGGCATGGAATGGCATGGAATGGCATGGAATGGCATGGAATGGCATGGAATGGCATGGAATGGCATGGAATGGCATGGAATGGCATGGAATGGCATGGAATGGCATGGAATGGCATGGAATGGCATGGAATGGCATGGAATGGCATGGAATGGCATGGCACCGGCATGGCACCGGCATGGCACCGGCATGGCACCGGCATGGCACCGGCATGGCACCGGCATGGCACCGGCATGGCACCGGCATTGCACGGAATGGCATGGAATGGTATGGAATGGCATGGCACCGGCATGGCACCGGCATGGCACCAGCATGGCACGGCATGGCACGGCATGGCACGGCATGGCACGGCATGGCACCAGCATGGCACGGCATGGCACCGGCATGGCACGGCATGGCACCGGCATGGCACGGCATGGCACCGGCATAGCACGGCATGGCACCGGCATGGCACGGCATGGCACCGGCATGGCACGGCATGGCACCGGCATGGCACGGCATGGCACCGCATGGCACCGCATGGCACCGCATTGAATGGCATGGAATGGCATGGAATGGCATGGAATGGCAAGGAATGGCATGGAATGGCACGGCATGGCATGGAATGGCACGGCATGGCACGGCATGGCACCGCATTGAATGGCATGGAATGGCATGGAATGGCATGGAATGTCATGGAATGGCATGGAATGGCATGGAATGGCATGGAATGGCATGGAATGTCATGGAATGTCATGGAATGGCATGCAATGGCATGCAATGGCATGGAATGGCATGGCACGGCATGGCACGGCATGGCACGGCATGGCACGGCATGGCACGGCATGGCACGGCATGGCACGGCATGGCACGGCATGGCACGGCATGGCACGGCATGGCACGGCATGGCACGGCATGGCACGGCATGGCACGGCATGGCACGGCATGGCACGGCATGGCACGGCATGGCACGGCATGGCACGGCATGGCACGGCATGGCACGGCATGGCACGGCATGGCACGGCATGGCACGGCATGGCACGGCATGGCACGGCATGGCACGGCATGGCACGGCATGGCACCGGCATTGCACGGAATGGCATGGAATGGAATGGAATGGCATTGAATGGCATGGAATGGCATGGAATGGCATGGAATGGCATGGAATGGCATGGCATGGAATGGCATGGCACCGGCATGGCACCGGCATGGCACCGGCATGGCACCGGCATGGCACCGGCATGGCACCGGCATGGCACCGGCATGGCACCGGCATGGCACCGGCATGGCACGGCATGGCACGGCATGGCACCAGCATGGCACGGCATGGCACCGGCATGGCACCGGCATGGCACGGCATGGCACCGGCATGGCACCGGCATGGCACGGCATGGCACCGGCATGGCACGGCATGACACCGGCATGACACCGGCATGGCACGGCATGGCACCGGCATGGCACCGGCATGGCACCGGCATGGCACCGGCATGGCACCGGCATGGCACCGGCATGGCACCGGCATGGCACCGGCATGGCACCGGCATGGCACCGGCATGGCACCGGCATGGCACCGGCATGGCACCGGCATGGCACCGGCATGGCACCGGCATGGCACCGGCATGGCACCGGCATGGCACCGGCATGGCACCGGCATGGCACCGGCATGGCACCGGCATGGCACCGGCATGGCACCGGCATGGCACCGGCATGGCACCGGCATGGCACCGGCATGGCACCGGCATGGCACCGGCATGGCACCGGCATGGCACCGGCATGGCACCGGCATGGCACCGGCATGGCACCGGCATGGCACCGGCATGGCACCGGCATGGCACCGGCATGGCACCGGCATGGCACCGGCATGGCACCGGCATGGCACCGGCATGGCACCGGCATGGCACCGGCATGGCACCGGCATAGCACGGCATGGCACCGGCATGGCACGGCATGGCACCGGCATGGCACGGCATGGCACCGCATGGCACCGCATGGCACCGCATTGAATGGCATGGAATGGCATGGAATGGCATGGAATGGCAAGGAATGGCATGGAATGGCACGGCATGGCATGGAATGGCACGGCATGGCACGGCATGGCACCGCATTGAATGGCATGGAATGGCATGGAATGGCATGGAATGTCATGGAATGGCATGGAATGGCATGGAATGGCATGGAATGGCATGGAATGTCATGGAATGGCATGGAATGTCATGGAATGGCATGCAATGGCATGCAATGGCATGGAATGGCATGGCACGGCATGGCACGGCATGGCACGGCATGGCACGGCATGGCACCGGCATGGCACCGGCATGGCACGGCATGGCACCGGCATGGCACGGCATGGCACCGGCATGGCACGGCATGGCACGGCATGGCACGGCATGGCACGGCATGGCACGGCATGGCACGGCATGGAATGGCATGGAATGGCATGGCACCGGCATGGCACCGGCATTGCACGGAATGGCATGGAATGGCATGGAATGGCATGGCACCGGCATGGCACCGCCATGGCACCGGCATGGCACGGCATGGCACGGCATGGCACGGCATGGCACCAGCATGGCACGGCATGGCACCGGCATGGCACGGCATGGCACCGGCATGGCACGGCATGGCACCGGCATGGCACGGCATGGCACCGGCATGGCACGGCATGGCACCGGCATGGCACGGCATGGCACGGCATGGCACCGCATGGCACCGCATGGCACCGCATTGAATGGCATGGAATGGCATGGAATGGCATGGAATGGCACGGCATGGCATGGAATGGCACGGCATGGCACCGGCATGGCACCGGCATGGCACCGGCATGGCACCGGCATGGCACCGGCATGGCACCGGCATGGCACCGGCATGGCACCGGCATGGCACCGGCATTGGACGGAATGGCATGGAATGGCATGGAATGGCATGGCACCGGCATGGCACCGGCATGGCACCAGCATGGCACGGCATGGCACGGCATGGCACGGCATGGCACGGCATGGCACGGCATGGCACGGCATGGCACGGCATGGCACGGCATGGCACGGCATGGCACGGCATGGCACGGCATGGCACGGCATGGCACGGCATGGCACGGCATGGCACGGCATGGCACGGCATGGCACGGCATGGCACGGCATGGCACGGCATGGCACGGCATGGCACGGCATGGCACGGCATGGCACGGCATGGCACGGCATGGCACGGCATGGCACGGCATGGCACGGCATGGCACGGCATGGCACCGCATGGCACCGCATTGAATGGCATGGAATGGCATGGAATGGCATGGAATGGCAAGGAATGGCATGGAATGGCACGGCATGGCATGGAATGGCACGGCATGGCACGGCATGGCACCGCATTGAATGGCATGGAATGGCATGGAATGGCATGGAATGTCATGGAATGGCATGGAATGGCATGGAATGTCATGGAATGGCATGGAATGTCATGGAATGGCATGCAATGGCATGCAATGGCATGGAATGGCATGGCACGGCATGGCACGGCATGGCACGGCATGGCACGGCATGGCACGGCATGGCACGGCATGGCACGGCATGGCACGGCATGGCACGGCATGGCACGGCATGGCACGGCATGGCACGGCATGGCACGGCATGGCACGGCATGGCACGGCATGGCACGGCATGGCACGGCATGGCACGGCATGGCACCGGCATGGCACCGGCATTGCACGGAATGGCATGGAATGGAATGGAATGGCATTGAATGGCATGGAATGGCATGGAATGGCATGGCATGGAATGGCATGGCATGGAATGGCATGGCATGGAATGGCATGGCATGGAATGGCATGGCATGGAATGGCATGGCATGGAATGGCATGGCACCGGCATGGCACCGGCATGGCACCGGCATGGCACCGGCATGGCACCGGCATGGCACCGGCATGGCACCGGCATGGCACCGGCATGGCACCGGCATGGCACCGGCATGGCACCGGCATGGCACCGGCATGGCACCGGCATGGCACCGGCATGGCACCGGCATGGCACCGGCATGGCACCGGCATGGCACCGGCATGGCACCGGCATGGCACCGGCATGGCACCGGCATGGCACCGGCATGGCACCGGCATGGCACCGGCATGGCACCGGCATGGCACCGGCATGGCACCGGCATGGCACCGGCATGGCACCGGCATGGCACCGGCATGGCACCGGCATGGCACCGGCATGGCACCGGCATGGCACCGGCATGGCACCGGCATGGCACCGGCATGGCACCGGCATGGCACCGGCATGGCACCGGCATGGCACCGGCATGGCACCGGCATGGCACCGGCATGGCACCGGCATGGCACCGGCATGGCACCGGCATGGCACCGGCATGGCACCGGCATGGCACCGGCATGGCACCGGCATGGCACCGGCATGGCACCGGCATGGCACCGGCATGGCACCGGCATGGCACCGGCATGGCACCGGCATGGCACCGGCATGGCACCGGCATGGCACCGGCATGGCACCGGCATGGCACCGGCATGGCACCGGCATGGCACCGGCATGGCACCGGCATGGCACCGGCATGGCACCGGCATGGCACCGGCATGGCACCGGCATGGCACCGGCATGGCACCGGCATGGCACCGGCATGGCACCGGCATGGCACCGGCATGGCACCGGCATGGCACCGGCATGGCACCGGCATGGCACCGGCATGGCACCGGCATGGCACCGGCATGGCACCGGCATGGCACCGGCATGGCACCGGCATGGCACCGGCATGGCACCGGCATGGCACCGGCATGGCACCGGCATGGCACCGGCATGGCACCGGCATGGCACCGGCATGGCACCGGCATGGCACCGGCATGGCACCGGCATGGCACCGGCATGGCACCGGCATGGCACCGGCATGGCACCGGCATGGCACCGGCATGGCACCGGCATGGCACCGGCATGGCACCGGCATGGCACCGGCATGGCACCGGCATGGCACCGGCATGGCACCGGCATGGCACCGGCATGGCACCGGCATGGAATGGCACGGAATGGCACGGAATGGCACGGACTGGCATGGAATGGCATGGAATGGCATGGAATGGCATGGAATGGCATGGAATGGCATGGAATGGCATGGCACGGCATGGAATGGCATGGCACGGCATGGCACGGCATGGCACCGCATTGAGTGGCATGGAATGGCATGGAATGGCATGGAATGGCATGGACTGGCATGGACTGGCATGGAAAGGCATGGAATGGCATGGCACCGCATGGCCCGGCATGGCACCGGCATGGCACCGGCATGGCACGGCATGGCACCGGCATGGCACGGCATGGCACCGGCATGGCACGGCATTGAATGGCATGGAATGGCATGGAATGGCATGGAATGGCATGGAATGGCATGGAATGGCATGGAATGGCATGGAATGGCATGGAATAGCATGGAATGGCATGGAATGGCATGGAATAGCATGGAATGGCATGGAATGGCATGGAATGGCATGGAATGGCATGGAATGGCATGGAATGGCATGGAATGGCATGGAATGGCATGGAATGGCATGGAATGGCATGGAATGGCATGGAATGGCATGGAATGGCATGGAATGGCATGGAATGGCATGGAATGGCATGGAATGGCATGGAATGGCATGGAATGGCATGGAATGGCATGGAATGGCATGGAATGGCATGGAATGGCATGGAATGGCATGGAATGGCATGGAATGGCATGGAATGGCATGGAATGGCATGGAATGGCATGGAATGGCATGGAATGGCATGGAATGGCATGGAATGGCATGGAATGGCATGGAATGGCATGGAATGGCATGGAATGGCATGGAATGGCATGGAATGGCATGGAATGGCATGGAATGGCATGGAATGGCATGGAATGGCATGGAATGGCATGGAATGGCATGGAATGGCATGGAATGGCATGGAATGGCATGGAATGGCATGGAATGGCATGGAATGGCATGGAATGGCATGGAATGGCATGGAATGGCATGGAATGGCATGGAATGGCATGGAATGGCATGGAATGGCATGGAATGGCATGGAATGGCATGGAATGGCATGGAATGGCATGGAATGGCATGGAATGGCATGGAATGGCATGGAATGGCATGGAATGGCATGGAATGGCATGGCACGGCATGGCACCGGCATGGCACGGCATGGCACCGGCATGGCACGGCATGGCACCGGCATGGCACGGCATGGTACCGGCATGGCACGGCATGGCATCGGCATGGCACGGCATGGCACCGGCATGGCACGGCATGGCACCGGCATGGCACCGGCATGGCACCGGCATGGCACCGGCATTGAATGGCATGGAATGGCATGGAATGGCATGGAATGGCATGGAATGGCATGGAATGGCATGGAATGGCATGGAATGGCATGGAATGGCATGGAATGGCATGGAATGGCATGGAATGGCATGGAATGGCATGGAATGGCATGGAATGGCATGGAATGGCATGGAATGGCATGGAATGGCATGGAATGGCATGGAATGGCATGGAATGGCATGGAATGGCATGGAATGGCATGGAATGGCATGGAATGGCATGGAATGGCATGGAATGGCATGGAATGGCATGGAATGGCATGGAATGGCATGGCACCGGCATGGCACCGGCATGGCACCGGCATGGCACCGGCATGGCACCGGCATTGCACGGAATGGCATGGAATGGCATGGAATGGCATGGCACGGCATGGCACGGCATGGCACGGCATGGCACGGCATGGCACGGCATGGCACCAGCATGGCACGGCATGGCACCGGCATGGCACGGCATGGCACCGGCATGGCACGGCATGGCACCGGCATAGCACGGCATGGCACCGGCATGGCACGGCATGGCACCGGCATGGCACGGCATGGCACGGCATGGCACCGCATGGCACCGCATGGCACCGCATTGAATGGCATGGAATGGCATGGAATGGCATGGAATGGCAAGGAATGGCATGGAATGGCACGGCATGGCATGGAATGGCACGGCATGGCACGGCATGGCACCGCATTGAATGGCATGGAATGGCATGGAATGGCATGGAATGTCATGGAATGGCATGGAATGGCATGGAATGGCATGGAATGGCATGGAATGTCATGGAATGGCATGGAATGTCATGGAATGGCATGCAATGGCATGCAATGGCATGGAATGGCATGGCACGGCATGGCACGGCATGGCACGGCATGGCACGGCATGGCACCGGCATGGCACCGGCATGGCACGGCATGGCACCGGCATGGCACGGCATGGCACGGCATGGCACCGGCATGGCACGGCATGGCACGGCATGGCACGGCATGGCACCGGCATGGCACGGCATGGCACCGGCATGGCACGGCATGGCTCGGCATGGCACGGCATGGCACGGCATGGCACGGCATGGCACGGCATGGCACGGCATGGCACGGCATGGCACGGCATGGCACGGCATGGCACGGCATGGCACGGCATGGCACGGCATGGCACGGCATGGCACGGCATGGCACGGCATGGCACGGCATGGCACGGCATGGCACGGCATGGCACGGCATGGAATGGCATGGAATGGCATGGCACCGGCATGGCACCGGCATTGCACGGAATGGCATGGAATGGCATGGAATGGCATGGCACCGGCATGGCACCGCCATGGCACCGGCATGGCACGGCATGGCACGGCATGGCACGGCATGGCACGGCATGGCACGGCATGGCACCAGCATGGCACGGCATGGCACCGGCATGGCACGGCATGGCACCGGCATGGCACGGCATGGCACCGGCATGGCACGGCATGGCACCGGCATGGCACGGCATGGCACCGGCATGGCACGGCATGGCACGGCATGGCACCGCATGGCACCGCATGGCACCGCATTGAATGGCATGGAATGGCATGGAATGGCATGGAATGGCACGGCATGGCATGGAATGGCACGGCATGGCACGGCATGGCACGGCATTGAATGGCATGGAATGGCATGGAATGGCATGGAATGTCATGGAATGGCATGGAATGGCATGGAATGGCATGGAATGGCATGGAATGGCATGGAATGTCATGGAATGGCATGGAATGTCATGGAATGGCATGCAATGGCATGCAATGGCATGGAATGGCATGGCACGGCATGGCACGGCATGGCACGGCATGGCACGGCATGGCACGGCATGGCACGGCATGGCACGGCATGGCACGGCATGGCACGGCATGGCACGGCATGGCACCGGCATGGCACCGGCATGGCACGGCATGGCACCGGCATGGCACGGCATGGCACCGGCATGGCACGGCATGGCACGGCATGGCACGGCATGGCACGGCATGGCACGGCATGGCACGGCATGGCACCGGCATGGCACGGCATGGCACGGCATGGCACGGCATGGCACCGGCATGGCACGGCATGGCACCGGCATGGCACCGGCATGGCACGGCATTGAATGGCATGGCACGGCATGGCACCGGCATGGCACCGGCATGGCACCGGCATGGCACCGGCATGGCACCGGCATGGCACGGCATGGCACCGGCATGGCACGGCATGGCACGGCATTGAAAGGCATGGAATGGCATGGAATGGCATGGAATGGCATGGAATGGCATGGAATGGCATGGAATGGCATGGAATGGCATGGAATGGCACGGAATGGCATGGAATGGCATGGAATGGCACGGCATGGCACGGCATGGCACGGCATGGCACGGCATGGCACGGCATGGCACCGGCATGGCACGGCATGGCACCGGCATGGCACGGCATGGCACCGGCATGGCACGGCATGGCACCGGCATGGCACGGCATGGCACCGGCATGGCACGGCATGGCACCGGCATGGCACGGCATGGCACCGGCATGGCACCGGCATGGCACGGCATGGCACCGGCATGGCACCGGCATGGCACCGGCATGGCACGGCATGGCACCGGCATGGCACCGGCATGGCACCGGCATGGCACGGCATGGCACCGGCATGGCACCGGCATGGCACGGCATGGCACCGGCATGGCACGGCATGGCACCGGCATGGCACGGCATGGCACCGGCATGGCACCGGCATGGCACGGCATGGCACCGGCATGGCACCGGCATGGCACGGCATGGCACCGGCATGGCACGGCATGGCACCGGCATGGCACCGGCATGGCACGGCATGGCACCGGCATGGCACGGCATGGCACCGGCATGGCACCGGCATGGCACGGCATGGCACCGGCATGGCACGGCATGGCACCGGCATGGCACCGGCATGGCACGGCATGGCACCGGCATGGCACGGCATGACACCGGCATGGCACGGCATGGCACGGCATGGCACGGCATGGCACGGCATGGCACGGCATGGCACGGCATGGCACGGCATGGCACGGCATGGCACGGCATGGCACGGCATGGCACGGCATGGCACGGCATGGCACGGCATGGCACGGCATGGAATGGCATGGAATGGCATGGCACCGGCATGGCACCGGCATTGCACGGAATGGCATGGAATGGCATGGAATGGCATGGCACCGGCATGGCACCGCCATGGCACCGGCATGGCACGGCATGGCACGGCATGGCACGGCATGGCACGGCATGGCACCAGCATGGCACGGCATGGCACCGGCATGGCACGGCATGGCACCGGCATGGCACGGCATGGCACCGGCATGGCACGGCATGGCACCGGCATGGCACGGCATGGCACGGCATGGCACCGCATGGCACCGCATGGCACCGCATTGAATGGCATGGAATGGCATGGAATGGCATGGAATGGCACGGCATGGCATGGAATGGCACGGCATGGCACGGCATGGCACGGCATTGAATGGCATGGAATGGCATGGAATGGCATGGAATGGCATGGAATGTCATGGAATGGCATGGAATGGCATGGAATGGCATGGAATGGCATGGAATGTCATGGAATGGCATGGAATGTCATGGAATGGCATGCAATGGCATGCAATGGCATGGAATGGCATGGCACGGCATGGCACGGCATGGCACGGCATGGCACGGCATGGCACGGCATGGCACGGCATGGCACGGCATGGCACGGCATGGCACCGGCATGGCACCGGCATGGCACCGGCATGGCACGGCATGGCACCGGCATGGCACGGCATGGCACGGCATGGCACGGCATGGCACGGCATGGCACGGCATGGCACGGCATGGCACGGCATGGCACGGCATGGCACCGGCATGGCACGGCATGGCACGGCATGGCACGGCATGGCACCGGCATGGCACGGCATGGCACCGGCATGGCACCGGCATGGCACGGCATTGAATGGCATGGCACGGCATGGCACCGGCATGGCACCGGCATGGCACCGGCATGGCACCGGCATGGCACCGGCATGGCACGGCATGGCACCGGCATGGCACGGCATGGCACGGCATTGAAAGGCATGGAATGGCATGGAATGGCATGGAATGGCATGGAATGGCATGGAATGGCACGGAATGGCATGGAATGGCATGGAATGGCACGGCATGGCACGGCATGGCACGGCATGGCACGGCATGGCACGGCATGGCACCGGCATGGCACCGGCATGGCACGGCATGGCACGGCATGGCACGGCATGGCACCGGCATGGCACGGCATGGCACCGGCATGGCACCGGCATGGCACGGCATTGAATGGCATGGCACGGCATGGCACCGGCATGGCACCGGCATGGCACCGGCATGGCACCGGCATGGCACCGGCATGGCACGGCATGGCACCGGCATGGCACGGCATGGCACGGCATTGAAAGGCATGGAATGGCATGGAATGGCATGGAATGGCATGGAATGGCATGGAATGGCACGGAATGGCATGGAATGGCATGGAATGGCACGGCATGGCACGGCATGGCACGGCATGGCACGGCATGGCACGGCATGGCACCGGCATGGCACCGGCATGGCACGGCATGGCACCGGCATGGCACGGCATGGCACCGGCATGGCACGGCATGGCACCGGCATGGCACGGCATGGCACGGCATGGCACGGCATGGAATGGCATGGAATGGCATGGAATGGCATGGAATGGCATGGAATGGCATGGAATGGCATGGAATGGCATTGAATGGCATGGAATGGCATGGAATGGCATGGAATGGCATGGCACCGGCATGGCACGGCATGGCACCGGCATGGCACGGCATGGCACCGGCATGGCACGGCATGGCACCGGCATGGCACGGCATGGCACCGGCATGGCACGGCATGGCACCGGCATGGCACGGCATGGCACCGGCATGGCACCGGCATGGCACCGGCATGGCACCGGCATTGAATGGCATGGAATGGCATGGAATGGCATGGAATGGCATGGAATGGCATGGAATGGCATGGAATGTCATGGAATGGCATGGAATGGCATGGAATGGCATGGAATGGCATGGAATGGCATGGAATGGCATGGAATGGCATGGAATGGCATGGAATGGCATGGAATGGCATGGAATGGCATGGAATGGCATGGAATGGCATGGAATGGCATGGAATGGCATGGAATGGCATGGAATGGCATGGAATGGCATGGAATGGCATGGAATGGCATGGAATGGCATGGAATGGCATGGAATGGCATGGAATGGCATGGAATGGCATGGAATGGCATGGAATGGCATGGAATGGCATGGAATGGCATGGAATGGCATGGCACCGGCATGGCACCGGCATGGCACCGGCATGGCACCGGCATGGCACCGGCATGGCACCGGCATGGCACCGGCATGGCACCGGCATGGCACCGGCATGGCACCGGCATGGCACCGGCATTGCACGGAATGGCATGGAATGGTATGGAATGGCATGGCACCGGCATGGCACCGGCATGGCACCAGCATGGCACGGCATGGCACGGCATGGCACGGCATGGCACGGCATGGCACCAGCATGGCACGGCATGGCACCGGCATGGCACGGCATGGCACCGGCATGGCACGGCATGGCACCGGCATAGCACGGCATGGCACCGGCATGGCACGGCATGGCACCGGCATGGCACGGCATGGCACCGGCATGGCACGGCATGGCACCGCATGGCACCGCATGGCACCGCATTGAATGGCATGGAATGGCATGGAATGGCATGGAATGGCAAGGAATGGCATGGAATGGCACGGCATGGCATGGAATGGCACGGCATGGCACGGCATGGCACCGCATTGAATGGCATGGAATGGCATGGAATGGCATGGAATGTCATGGAATGGCATGGAATGGCATGGAATGGCATGGAATGGCATGGAATGTCATGGAATGTCATGGAATGGCATGCAATGGCATGCAATGGCATGGAATGGCATGGCACGGCATGGCACGGCATGGCACGGCATGGCACGGCATGGCACGGCATGGCACGGCATGGCACGGCATGGCACGGCATGGCACGGCATGGCACGGCATGGCACGGCATGGCACGGCATGGCACGGCATGGCACGGCATGGCACGGCATGGCACGGCATGGCACGGCATGGCACGGCATGGCACGGCATGGCACGGCATGGCACGGCATGGCACGGCATGGCACGGCATGGCACGGCATGGCACGGCATGGCACGGCATGGCACGGCATGGCACGGCATGGCACGGCATGGCACGGCATGGCACGGCATGGCACCGGCATTGCACGGAATGGCATGGAATGGAATGGAATGGCATTGAATGGCATGGAATGGCATGGAATGGCATGGAATGGCATGGAATGGCATGGCATGGAATGGCATGGCACCGGCATGGCACCGGCATGGCACCGGCATGGCACCGGCATGGCACCGGCATGGCACCGGCATGGCACCGGCATGGCACCGGCATGGCACGGCATGGCACGGCATGGCACCAGCATGGCACGGCATGGCACCGGCATGGCACCGGCATGGCACGGCATGGCACCGGCATGGCACCGGCATGGCACGGCATGGCACCGGCATGGCACGGCATGACACCGGCATGACACCGGCATGGCACGGCATGGCACCGGCATGGCACCGGCATGGCACCGGCATGGCACCGGCATGGCACCGGCATGGCACCGGCATGGCACCGGCATGGCACCGGCATGGCACCGGCATGGCACCGGCATGGCACCGGCATGGCACCGGCATGGCACCGGCATGGCACCGGCATGGCACCGGCATGGCACCGGCATGGCACCGGCATGGCACCGGCATGGCACCGGCATGGCACCGGCATGGCACCGGCATGGCACCGGCATGGCACCGGCATGGCACCGGCATGGCACCGGCATGGCACCGGCATGGCACCGGCATGGCACCGGCATGGCACCGGCATGGCACCGGCATGGCACCGGCATGGCACCGGCATGGCACCGGCATGGCACCGGCATGGCACCGGCATGGCACCGGCATGGCACCGGCATGGCACCGGCATGGCACCGGCATGGCACCGGCATGGCACCGGCATAGCACGGCATGGCACCGGCATGGCACGGCATGGCACCGGCATGGCACGGCATGGCACGGCATGGCACCGCATGGCACCGCATTGAATGGCATGGAATGGCATGGAATGGCATGGAATGGCATGGAATGGCAAGGAATGGCATGGAATGGCACGGCATGGCATGGAATGGCACGGCATGGCACGGCATGGCACCGCATTGAATGGCATGGAATGGCATGGAATGGCATGGAATGTCATGGAATGGCATGGAATGGCATGGAATGGCATGGAATGGCATGGAATGTCATGGAATGGCATGGAATGTCATGGAATGGCATGCAATGGCATGCAATGGCATGGAATGGCATGGCACGGCATGGCACGGCATGGCACGGCATGGCACGGCATGGCACCGGCATGGCACCGGCATGGCACGGCATGGCACCGGCATGGCACGGCATGGCACCGGCATGGCACGGCATGGCACGGCATGGCACGGCATGGCACGGCATGGCACGGCATGGCACGGCATGGAATGGCATGGAATGGCATGGCACCGGCATGGCACCGGCATTGCACGGAATGGCATGGAATGGCATGGAATGGCATGGCACCGGCATGGCACCGCCATGGCACCGGCATGGCACGGCATGGCACGGCATGGCACGGCATGGCACCAGCATGGCACGGCATGGCACCGGCATGGCACGGCATGGCACCGGCATGGCACGGCATGGCACCGGCATGGCACGGCATGGCACCGGCATGGCACGGCATGGCACCGGCATGGCACGGCATGGCACGGCATGGCACCGCATGGCACCGCATGGCACCGCATTGAATGGCATGGAATGGCATGGAATGGCATGGAATGGCACGGCATGGCATGGAATGGCACGGCATGGCACGGCATGGCACGGCATTGAATGGCATGGAATGGCATGGAATGGCATGGAATGGCATGGAATGGCATGGAATGGCATGGAATGTCATGGAATGGCATGGAATGTCATGGAATGGCATGCAATGGCATGCAATGGCATGGAATGGCATGGCACGGCATGGCACGGCATGGCACGGCATGGCACGGCATGGCACGGCATGGCACGGCATGGCACGGCATGGCACGGCATGGCACCGGCATGGCACCGGCATGGCACGGCATGGCACCGGCATGGCACGGCATGGCACCGGCATGGCACGGCATGGCACGGCATGGCACGGCATGGCACGGCATGGCACGGCATGGCACGGCATGGCACCGGCATGGCACGGCATGGCACGGCATGGCACCGGCATGGCACGGCATGGCACCGGCATGGCACCGGCATGGCACGGCATTGAATGGCATGGCACGGCATGGCACCGGCATGGCACCGGCATGGCACCGGCATGGCACCGGCATGGCACCGGCATGGCACCGGCATGGCACGGCATGGCACCGGCATGGCACGGCATGGCACGGCATTGAAAGGCATGGAATGGCATGGAATGGCATGGAATGGCATGGAATGGCATGGAATGGCATGGAATGGCATGGAATGGCACGGAATGGCATGGAATGGCACGGAATGGCATGGAATGGCATGGAATGGCACGGCATGGCACGGCATGGCACGGCATGGCACGGCATGGCACGGCATGGCACCGGCATGGCACGGCATGGCACCGGCATGGCACGGCATGGCACCGGCATGGCACGGCATGGCACCGGCATGGCACGGCATGGCACCGGCATGGCACGGCATGGCACCGGCATGGCACGGCATGGCACCGGCATGGCACCGGCATGGCACGGCATGGCACCGGCATGGCACCGGCATGGCACCGGCATGGCACGGCATGGCACCGGCATGGCACCGGCATGGCACCGGCATGGCACGGCATGGCACCGGCATGGCACCGGCATGGCACGGCATGGCACCGGCATGGCACGGCATGGCACCGGCATGGCACCGGCATGGCACGGCATGGCACCGGCATGGCACCGGCATGGCACGGCATGGCACCGGCATGGCACGGCATGGCACCGGCATGGCACCGGCATGGCACGGCATGGCACCGGCATGGCACCGGCATGGCACGGCATGGCACCGGCATGGCACGGCATGGCACCGGCATGGCACCGGCATGGCACGGCATGGCACCGGCATGGCACGGCATGACACCGGCATGGCACGGCATGGCACGGCATGGCACGGCATGGCACGGCATGGCACGGCATGGCACGGCATGGCACGGCATGGCACGGCATGGCACGGCATGGCACGGCATGGCACGGCATGGCACGGCATGGCACGGCATGGCACGGCATGGCACGGCATGGCACGGCATGGCACGGCATGGCACGGCATGGCACGGCATGGAATGGCATGGAATGGCATGGCACCGGCATGGCACCGGCATTGCACGGAATGGCATGGAATGGCATGGAATGGCATGGCACCGGCATGGCACCGCCATGGCACCGGCATGGCACGGCATGGCACGGCATGGCACGGCATGGCACGGCATGGCACGGCATGGCACCAGCATGGCACGGCATGGCACCGGCATGGCACGGCATGGCACCGGCATGGCACGGCATGGCACCGGCATGGCACGGCATGGCACCGGCATGGCACGGCATGGCACCGGCATGGCACGGCATGGCACGGCATGGCACCGCATGGCACCGCATGGCACCGCATTGAATGGCATGGAATGGCATGGAATGGCATGGAATGGCACGGCATGGCATGGAATGGCACGGCATGGCACGGCATGGCACGGCATTGAATGGCATGGAATGGCATGGAATGGCATGGAATGTCATGGAATGGCATGGAATGGCATGGAATGGCATGGAATGGCATGGAATGTCATGGAATGGCATGGAATGTCATGGAATGGCATGCAATGGCATGCAATGGCATGGAATGGCATGGCACGGCATGGCACGGCATGGCACGGCATGGCACGGCATGGCACGGCATGGCACGGCATGGCACGGCATGGCACCGGCATGGCACCGGCATGGCACGGCATGGCACCGGCATGGCACGGCATGGCACCGGCATGGCACGGCATGGCACGGCATGGCACGGCATGGCACGGCATGGCACGGCATGGCACCGGCATGGCACGGCATGGCACGGCATGGCACGGCATGGCACCGGCATGGCTCGGCATGGCACCGGCATGGCACCGGCATGGCACGGCATTGAATGGCATGGCACGGCATGGCACCGGCATGGCACCGGCATGGCACCGGCATGGCACCGGCATGGCACCGGCATGGCACGGCATGGCACCGGCATGGCACGGCATGGCACGGCATTGAAAGGCATGGAATGGCATGGAATGGCATGGAATGGCATGGAATGGCATGGAATGGCATGGAATGGCATGGAATGGCATGGAATGGCATGGCACGGCATGGCACGGCATGGCACGGCATGGCACGGCATGGCACGGCATGGCACGGCATGGCACCGGCATGGCACCGGCATGGCACGGCATGGCACCGGCATGGCACGGCATGGCACCGGCATGGCACGGCATGGCACGGCATGGCACGGCATGGCACGGCATGGCACGGCATGGCACGGCATGGCACCGGCATGGCACGGCATGGCACGGCATGGCACGGCATGGCACCGGCATGGCACGGCATGGCACCGGCATGGCACCGGCATGGCACGGCATTGAATGGCATGGCACGGCATGGCACCGGCATGGCACCGGCATGGCACCGGCATGGCACCGGCATGGCACCGGCATGGCACCGGCATGGCACGGCATGGCACCGGCATGGCACGGCATGGCACGGCATTGAAAGGCATGGAATGGCATGGAATGGCATGGAATGGCATGGAATGGCATGGAATGGCATGGAATGGCATGGAATGGCATGGAATGGCATGGAATGGCATGGAATGGCACGGAATGGCATGGAATGGCATGGAATGGCACGGCATGGCACGGCATGGCACGGCATGGCACGGCATGGCACGGCATGGCACCGGCATGGCACGGCATGGCACCGGCATGGCACGGCATGGCACCGGCATGGCACGGCATGGCACCGGCATGGCACGGCATGGCACCGGCATGGCACGGCATGGCACCGGCATGGCACGGCATGGCACCGGCATGGCACGGCATGGCACCGGCATGGCACGGCATGGCACCGGCATGGCACCGGCATGGCACGGCATGGCACCGGCATGGCACGGCATGGCACCGGCATGGCACCGGCATGGCACCGGCATGGCACGGCATGGCACCGGCATGGCACCGGCATGGCACCGGCATGGCACGGCATGGCACCGGCATGGCACCGGCATGGCACGGCATGGCACCGGCATGGCACGGCATGGCACCGGCATGGCACCGGCATGGCACGGCATGGCACCGGCATGGCACCGGCATGGCACGGCATGGCACCGGCATGGCACGGCATGGCACCGGCATGGCACGGCATGGCACCGGCATGGCACGGCATGGCACCGGCATGGCACGGCATGGCACCGGCATGGCACCGGCATGGCACGGCATGGCACCGGCATGGCACCGGCATGGCACCGGCATGGCACGGCATGGCACCGGCATGGCACCGGCATGGCACCGGCATGGCACGGCATGGCACCGGCATGGCACCGGCATGGCACGGCATGGCACCGGCATGGCACGGCATGGCACCGGCATGGCACCGGCATGGCACGGCATGGCACCGGCATGGCACCGGCATGGCACGGCATGGCACCGGCATGGCACGGCATGGCACCGGCATGGCACCGGCATGGCACGGCATGGCACCGGCATGGCACCGGCATGGCACGGCATGGCACCGGCATGGCACGGCATGGCACCGGCATGGCACCGGCATGGCACGGCATGGCACCGGCATGGCACGGCATGACACCGGCATGGCACGGCATGGCACGGCATGGCACGGCATGGCACGGCATGGCACGGCATGGCACGGCATGGCACGGCATGGCACGGCATGGAATGGCATGGAATGGCATGGCACCGGCATGGCACCGGCATTGCACGGAATGGCATGGAATGGCATGGAATGGCATGGCACCGGCATGGCACCGCCATGGCACCGGCATGGCACGGCATGGCACGGCATGGCACGGCATGGCACGGCATGGCACGGCATGGCACGGCATGGCACGGCATGGCACCAGCATGGCACGGCATGGCACCGGCATGGCACGGCATGGCACCGGCATGGCACGGCATGGCACCGGCATGGCACGGCATGGCACCGGCATGGCACGGCATGGCACGGCATGGCACCGCATGGCACCGCATGGCACCGCATTGAATGGCATGGAATGGCATGGAATGGCATGGAATGGCACGGCATGGCATGGAATGGCACGGCATGGCACGGCATGGCACGGCATTGAATGGCATGGAATGGCATGGAATGGCATGGAATGTCATGGAATGGCATGGAATGGCATGGAATGGCATGGAATGGCATGGAATGTCATGGAATGGCATGGAATGTCATGGAATGGCATGCAATGGCATGCAATGGCATGGAATGGCATGGCACGGCATGGCACGGCATGGCACGGCATGGCACGGCATGGCACGGCATGGCACGGCATGGCACGGCATGGCACCGGCATGGCACCGGCATGGCACGGCATGGCACCGGCATGGCACGGCATGGCACCGGCATGGCACGGCATGGCACGGCATGGCACGGCATGGCACCGGCATGGCACGGCATGGCACGGCATGGCACGGCATGGCACCGGCATGGCACGGCATGGCACCGGCATGGCACCGGCATGGCACGGCATTGAATGGCATGGCACGGCATGGCACCGGCATGGCACCGGCATGGCACCGGCATGGCACCGGCATGGCACCGGCATGGCACGGCATGGCACCGGCATGGCACGGCATGGCACGGCATTGAAAGGCATGGAATGGCATGGAATGGCATGGAATGGCATGGAATGGCATGGAATGGCATGGAATGGCATGGAATGGCATGGAATGGCATGGAATGGCATGGCACCGGCATGGCACCGGCATGGCACCGGCATGGCACCGGCATGGCACCGGCATGGCACCGGCATGGCACCGGCATGGCACCGGCATGGCACCGGCATGGCACCGGCATGGCACCGGCATGGCACCGGCATGGCACCGGCATGGCACCGGCATGGCACCGGCATGGCACCGGCATGGCACCGGCATGGCACCGGCATGGCACCGGCATGGCACCGGCATGGCACCGGCATGGCACCGGCATGGCACCGGCATGGCACCGGCATGGCACCGGCATGGCACCGGCATGGCACCGGCATGGCACCGGCATGGCACCGGCATGGCACCGGCATGGCACCGGCATGGCACCGGCATGGCACCGGCATGGCACCGGCATGGCACCGGCATGGCACCGGCATGGCACCGGCATGGCACCGGCATGGCACCGGCATGGCACCGGCATGGCACCGGCATGGCACCGGCATGGCACCGGCATGGCACCGGCATGGCACCGGCATGGCACCGGCATGGCACCGGCATGGCACCGGCATGGCACCGGCATGGCACCGGCATGGCACCGGCATGGCACCGGCATGGCACCGGCATGGCACCGGCATGGCACCGGCATGGCACCGGCATGGCACCGGCATGGCACCGGCATGGCACCGGCATGGCACCGGCATGGCACCGGCATGGCACCGGCATGGCACCGGCATGGCACCGGCATGGCACCGGCATGGCACCGGCATGGCACCGGCATTGCACGGAATGGCATGGAATGGTATGGAATGGCATGGCACCGGCATGGCACCGGCATGGCACCAGCATGGCACGGCATGGCACGGCATGGCACGGCATGGCACGGCATGGCACCAGCATGGCACGGCATGGCACCGGCATGGCACGGCATGGCACCGGCATGGCACGGCATGGCACCGGCATAGCACGGCATGGCACCGGCATGGCACGGCATGGCACCGGCATGGCACGGCATGGCACCGGCATGGCACGGCATGGCACCGCATGGCACCGCATGGCACCGCATTGAATGGCATGGAATGGCATGGAATGGCATGGAATGGCAAGGAATGGCATGGAATGGCACGGCATGGCATGGAATGGCACGGCATGGCACGGCATGGCACCGCATTGAATGGCATGGAATGGCATGGAATGGCATGGAATGTCATGGAATGGCATGGAATGGCATGGAATGGCATGGAATGGCATGGAATGTCATGGAATGTCATGGAATGGCATGCAATGGCATGCAATGGCATGGAATGGCATGGCACGGCATGGCACGGCATGGCACGGCATGGCACGGCATGGCACGGCATGGCACGGCATGGCACGGCATGGCACGGCATGGCACCGGCATGGCACCGGCATGGCACGGCATGGCACCGGCATGGCACGGCATGGCACCGGCATGGCACGGCATGGCACGGCATGGCACGGCATGGCACGGCATGGCACGGCATGGCACGGCATGGCACCGGCATGGCACGGCATGGCACGGCATGGCACGGCATGGCACCGGCATGGCACGGCATGGCACCGGCATGGCACCGGCATGGCACGGCATTGAATGGCATGGCACGGCATTGAATGGCATGGCACCGGCATGGCACCGGCATGGCACCGGCATGGCACCGGCATGGCACGGCATGGCACCGGCATGGCACGGCATGGCACGGCATTGAAAGGCATGGAATGGCATGGAATGGCATGGAATGGCATGGAATGGCATGGAATGGCATGGAATGGCATGGAATGGCATGGAATGGCATGGAATGGCATGGAATGGCATGGAATGGCATGGAATAGCATGGAATGGCATGGAATGGCATGGAATGGCATGGAATGGCATGGAATGGCATGGAATGGCATGGAATGGCATGGAATGGCATGGAATGGCATGGAATGGCATGGAATGGCATGGAATGGCATGGAATGGCATGGAATGGCATGGAATGGCATGGAATGGCATGGAATGGCATGGAATGGCATGGAATGGCATGGAATGGCATGGAATGGCATGGAATGGCATGGAATGGCATGGAATGGCATGGAATGGCATGGAATGGCATGGAATGGCATGGAATGGCATGGAATGGCATGGAATGGCATGGAATGGCATGAAATGGCATGGAATGGCATGGAATGGCATGGAATGGCATGGAATGGCATGGAATGGCATGGAATGGCATGGAATGGCATGGAATGGCATGGAATGGCATGGAATGGCATGGAATGGCATGGAATGGCATGGAATGGCATGGAATGGCATGGAATGGCATGGAATGGCATGGAATGGCATGGAATGGCATGGAATGGCATGGAATGGCATGGAATGGCATGGAATGGCATGGAATGGCATGGAATGGCATGGAATGGCATGGAATGGCATGGAATGGCATGGAATGGCATGGAATGGCATGGAATGGCATGGAATGGCATGGAATGGCATGGAATGGCATGGAATGGCATGGAATGGCATGGAATGGCATGGAATGGCATGGAATGGCATGGAATGGCATGGAATGGCATGGAATGGCATGGAATGGCATGGAATGGCATGGAATGGCATGGAATGGCATGGAATGGCATGGAATGGCATGGAATGGCATGGAATGGCATGGAATGGCATGGAATGGCATGGAATGGCATGGAATGGCATGGAATGGCATGGAATGGCATGGAAGGGCATGGCACGGCATGGCACGGCATGGCACGGCATGGCACCGGCATGGCACGGCATGGCACCGGCATGGCACGGCATGGCACCGGCATGGCACGGCATGGCACCGGCATGGCACGGCATGGCACCGGCATGGCACGGCATGGCACCGGCATGGCACGGCATGGCACCGGCATGGCACGGCATGGCACCGGCATGGCACGGCATGGCACCGGCATGGCACGGCATGGCACCGGCATGGCACGGCATGGCACCGGCATGGCACGGCATGGCACGGCATGGCACCGGCATGGCACGGCATGGCACCGGCATGGCACGGCATGGCACGGCATGGCACGGCATGGCACCGGCATGGCACGGCATGGCACCGGCATGGCACGGCATGGCACCGGCATGGCACGGCATGGCACCGGCATGGCACGGCATGGCACCGGCATGGCACCGGCATGGCACCGGCATGGCACCGGCATGGCACCGGCATGGCACCGGCATGGCACCGGCATGGCACCGGCATGGCACCGGCATGGCACCGGCATGGCACCGGCATGGCACCGGCATGGCACCGGCATGGCACCGGCATGGCACCGGCATGGCACCGGCATGGCACCGGCATGGCACCGGCATGGCACCGGCATGGCACCGGCATGGCACCGGCATGGCACCGGCATGGCACCGGCATGGCACCGGCATGGCACCGGCATGGCACCGGCATGGCACCGGCATGGCACCGGCATGGCACCGGCATGGCACCGGCATGGCACCGGCATGGCACCGGCATGGCACCGGCATGGCACCGGCATGGCACCGGCATGGCACCGGCATGGCACCGGCATGGCACCGGCATGGCACCGGCATGGCACCGGCATGGCACCGGCATGGCACCGGCATGGCACCGGCATGGCACCGGCATGGCACCGGCATGGCACCGGCATGGCACCGGCATGGCACCGGCATGGCACCGGCATGGCACCGGCATGGCACCGGCATGGCACCGGCATTGCACGGAATGGCATGGAATGGTATGGAATGGCATGGCACCGGCATGGCACCGGCATGGCACCAGCATGGCACGGCATGGCACGGCATGGCACGGCATGGCACGGCATGGCACCAGCATGGCACGGCATGGCACCGGCATGGCACGGCATGGCACCGGCATGGCACGGCATGGCACCGGCATAGCACGGCATGGCACCGGCATGGCACGGCATGGCACCGGCATGGCACGGCATGGCACCGGCATGGCACGGCATGGCACCGCATGGCACCGCATGGCACCGCATTGAATGGCATGGAATGGCATGGAATGGCATGGAATGGCAAGGAATGGCATGGAATGGCACGGCATGGCATGGAATGGCACGGCATGGCACGGCATGGCACCGCATTGAATGGCATGGAATGGCATGGAATGGCATGGAATGTCATGGAATGGCATGGAATGGCATGGAATGGCATGGAATGGCATGG
This sequence comes from Cryptus armator, assembly GCA_963971235.1. Taxonomy (NCBI): domain Eukaryota; kingdom Metazoa; phylum Arthropoda; class Insecta; order Hymenoptera; family Ichneumonidae; genus Cryptus; species Cryptus armator. Next base: position 766,792 of record CAXARG010000008.1, read on the forward strand.
AATGTCATGGAATGTCATGGAATGGCATGCAATGGCATGCAATGGCATGGAATGGCATGGCACGGCATGGCACGGCATGGCACGGCATGGCACGGCATGGCACGGCATGGCACGGCATGGCACGGCATGGCACGGCATGGCACGGCATGGCACGGCATGGCACGGCATGGCACGGCATGGCACCGGCATGGCACCGGCATGGCACGGCATGGCACCGGCATGGCACGGCATGGCACCGGCATGGCACGGCATGGCACGGCATGGCACGGCATGGCACGGCATGGCACGGCATGGCACGGCATGGCACCGGCATGGCACGGCATGGCACGGCATGGCACGGCATGGCACCGGCATGGCACGGCATGGCACCGGCATGGCACGGCATGGCACCGGCATGGCACGGCATGGCACGGCATGGCACGGCATGGCACCGGCATGGCACGGCATGGCACCGGCATGGCACCGGCATGGCACGGCATTGAATGGCATGGCACGGCATGGCACCGGCATGGCACCGGCATGGCACCGGCATGGCACCGGCATGGCACCGGCATGGCACCGGCATGGCACGGCATGGCACCGGCATGGCACGGCATGGCACGGCATTGAAAGGCATGGAATGGCATGGAATGGCATGGAATGGCATGGAATGGCATGGAATGGCATGGAATGGCATGGAATGGCATGGAATGGCATGGAATGGCATGGAATGGCATGGAATGGCATGGAATGTCATGGAATGTCATGGAATGGCATGCAATGGCATGCAATGGCATGGAATGGCATGGCACGGCATGGCACGGCATGGCACGGCATGGCACGGCATGGCACGGCATGGCACGGCATGGCACGGCATGGCACGGCATGGCACGGCATGGCACGGCATGGCACGGCATGGCACGGCATGGCACCGGCATGGCACCGGCATGGCACGGCATGGCACCGGCATGGCACGGCATGGCACCGGCATGGCACGGCATGGCACGGCATGGCACGGCATGGCACGGCATGGCACGGCATGGCACGGCATGGCACCGGCATGGCACGGCATGGCACGGCATGGCACGGCATGGCACCGGCATGGCACGGCATGGCACCGGCATGGCACGGCATGGCACCGGCATGGCACGGCATGGCACGGCATGGCACGGCATGGCACCGGCATGGCACGGCATGGCACCGGCATGGCACCGGCATGGCACGGCATTGAATGGCATGGCACGGCATGGCACCGGCATGGCACCGGCATGGCACCGGCATGGCACCGGCATGGCACCGGCATGGCACCGGCATGGCACGGCATGGCACCGGCATGGCACGGCATGGCACGGCATTGAAAGGCATGGAATGGCATGGAATGGCATGGAATGGCATGGAATGGCATGGAATGGCATGGAATGGCATGGAATGGCATGGAATGGCATGGAATGGCATGGAATGGCACGGAATGGCATGGAATGGCATGGAATGGCACGGCATGGCACGGCATGGCACGGCATGGCACGGCATGGCACGGCATGGCACCGGCATGGCACGGCATGGCACCGGCATGGCACGGCATGGCACCGGCATGGCACGGCATGGCACGGCATTGAAAGGCATGGAATGGCATGGAATGGCATGGAATGGCATGGAATGGCATGGAATGGCATGGAATGGCATGGAATGGCATGGAATGGCATGGCACGGCATGGCACGGCATGGCACGGCATGGCACGGCATGGCACGGCATGGCACGGCATGGCACCGGCATGGCACCGGCATGGCACGGCATGGCACCGGCATGGCACGGCATGGCACCGGCATGGCACGGCATGGCACGGCATGGCACGGCATGGCACGGCATGGCACGGCATGGCACGGCATGGCACCGGCATGGCACGGCATGGCACGGCATGGCACGGCATGGCACCGGCATGGCACGGCATGGCACCGGCATGGCACCGGCATGGCACGGCATTGAATGGCATGGCACGGCATGGCACCGGCATGGCACCGGCATGGCACCGGCATGGCACCGGCATGGCACCGGCATGGCACCGGCATGGCACGGCATGGCACCGGCATGGCACGGCATGGCACGGCATTGAAAGGCATGGAATGGCATGGAATGGCATGGAATGGCATGGAATGGCATGGAATGGCATGGAATGGCATGGAATGGCATGGAATGGCATGGAATGGCATGGAATGGCACGGAATGGCATGGAATGGCATGGAATGGCACGGCATGGCACGGCATGGCACGGCATGGCACGGCATGGCACGGCATGGCACCGGCATGGCACGGCATGGCACCGGCATGGCACGGCATGGCACCGGCATGGCACGGCATGGCACCGGCATGGCACGGCATGGCACCGGCATGGCACGGCATGGCACCGGCATGGCACGGCATGGCACCGGCATGGCACCGGCATGGCACGGCATGGCACCGGCATGGCACGGCATGGCACCGGCATGGCACCGGCATGGCACCGGCATGGCACGGCATGGCACCGGCATGGCACCGGCATGGCACCGGCATGGCACGGCATGGCACCGGCATGGCACCGGCATGGCACGGCATGGCACCGGCATGGCACGGCATGGCACCGGCATGGCACCGGCATGGCACGGCATGGCACCGGCATGGCACCGGCATGGCACGGCATGGCACCGGCATGGCACGGCATGGCACCGGCATGGCACGGCATGGCACCGGCATGGCACCGGCATGGCACGGCATGGCACCGGCATGGCACGGCATGGCACCGGCATGGCACCGGCATGGCACCGGCATGGCACGGCATGGCACCGGCATGGCACCGGCATGGCACCGGCATGGCACGGCATGGCACCGGCATGGCACCGGCATGGCACGGCATGGCACCGGCATGGCACGGCATGGCACCGGCATGGCACCGGCATGGCACGGCATGGCACCGGCATGGCACCGGCATGGCACGGCATGGCACCGGCATGGCACGGCATGGCACCGGCATGGCACCGGCATGGCACGGCATGGCACCGGCATGGCACCGGCATGGCACGGCATGGCACCGGCATGGCACGGCATGGCACCGGCATGGCACCGGCATGGCACGGCATGGCACCGGCATGGCACGGCATGACACCGGCATGGCACGGCATGGCACGGCATGGCACGGCATGGCACGGCATGGCACGGCATGGCACGGCATGGCACGGCATGGCACGGCATGGCACGGCATGGAATGGCATGGAATGGCATGGCACCGGCATGGCACCGGCATTGCACGGAATGGCATGGAATGGCATGGAATGGCATGGCACCGGCATGGCACCGCCATGGCACCGGCATGGCACGGCATGGCACGGCATGGCACGGCATGGCACGGCATGGCACGGCATGGCACGGCATGGCACGGCATGGCACCAGCATGGCACGGCATGGCACCGGCATGGCACGGCATGGCACCGGCATGGCACGGCATGGCACCGGCATGGCACGGCATGGCACCGGCATGGCACGGCATGGCACGGCATGGCACCGCATGGCACCGCATGGCACCGCATTGAATGGCATGGAATGGCATGGAATGGCATGGAATGGCACGGCATGGCATGGAATGGCACGGCATGGCACGGCATGGCACGGCATTGAATGGCATGGAATGGCATGGAATGGCATGGAATGTCATGGAATGGCATGGAATGGCATGGAATGGCATGGAATGGCATGGAATGTCATGGAATGGCATGGAATGTCATGGAATGGCATGCAATGGCATGCAATGGCATGGAATGGCATGGCACGGCATGGCACGGCATGGCACGGCATGGCACGGCATGGCACGGCATGGCACGGCATGGCACGGCATGGCACCGGCATGGCACCGGCATGGCACGGCATGGCACCGGCATGGCACGGCATGGCACCGGCATGGCACGGCATGGCACGGCATGGCACGGCATGGCACCGGCATGGCACGGCATGGCACGGCATGGCACGGCATGGCACCGGCATGGCACGGCATTGAATGGCATGGCACGGCATGGCACCGGCATGGCACCGGCATGGCACCGGCATGGCACCGGCATGGCACCGGCATGGCACGGCATGGCACCGGCATGGCACGGCATGGCACGGCATTGAAAGGCATGGAATGGCATGGAATGGCATGGAATGGCATGGAATGGCATGGAATGGCATGGAATGGCATGGAATGGCATGGAATGGCATGGAATGGCATGGAATGGCATGGAATGGCATGGCACCGGCATGGCACCGGCATGGCACCGGCATGGCACCGGCATGGCACCGGCATGGCACCGGCATGGCACCGGCATGGCACCGGCATGGCACCGGCATGGCACCGGCATGGCACCGGCATGGCACCGGCATGGCACCGGCATGGCACCGGCATGGCACCGGCATGGCACCGGCATGGCACCGGCATGGCACCGGCATGGCACCGGCATGGCACCGGCATGGCACCGGCATGGCACCGGCATGGCACCGGCATGGCACCGGCATGGCACCGGCATGGCACCGGCATGGCACCGGCATGGCACCGGCATGGCACCGGCATGGCACCGGCATGGCACCGGCATGGCACCGGCATGGCACCGGCATGGCACCGGCATGGCACCGGCATGGCACCGGCATGGCACCGGCATGGCACCGGCATGGCACCGGCATGGCACCGGCATGGCACCGGCATGGCACCGGCATGGCACCGGCATGGCACCGGCATGGCACCGGCATGGCACCGGCATGGCACCGGCATGGCACCGGCATGGCACCGGCATGGCACCGGCATGGCACCGGCATGGCACCGGCATGGCACCGGCATGGCACCGGCATGGCACCGGCATGGCACCGGCATGGCACCGGCATGGCACCGGCATGGCACCGGCATGGCACCGGCATGGCACCGGCATGGCACCGGCATGGCACCGGCATGGCACCGGCATGGCACCGGCATGGCACCGGCATGGCACCGGCATGGCACCGGCATGGCACCGGCATGGCACCGGCATGGCACCGGCATGGCACCGGCATGGCACCGGCATGGCACCGGCATGGCACCGGCATGGCACCGGCATGGCACCGGCATGGCACCGGCATGGCACCGGCATGGCACCGGCATGGCACCGGCATGGCACCGGCATGGCACCGGCATTGCACGGAATGGCATGGAATGGTATGGAATGGCATGGCACCGGCATGGCACCGGCATGGCACCAGCATGGCACGGCATGGCACGGCATGGCACGGCATGGCACCAGCATGGCACGGCATGGCACCGGCATGGCACGGCATGGCACCGGCATGGCACGGCATGGCACGGCATGGCACCGGCATGGCACCGGCATGGCACGGCATGGCACCGGCATGGCACGGCATGGCACCGGCATGGCACGGCATGGCACCGGCATGGCACGGCATGGCACGGCATGGCACGGCATGGCACGGCATGGCACCGGCATGGCACGGCATGGCACCGGCATGGCACCGGCATGGCACGGCATTGAATGGCATGGCACGGCATGGCACCGGCATGGCACCGGCATGGCACCGGCATGGCACCGGCATGGCACCGGCATGGCACCGGCATGGCACGGCATGGCACCGGCATGGCACGGCATGGCACGGCATTGAAAGGCATGGAATGGCATGGAATGGCATGGAATGGCATGGAATGGCATGGAATGGCATGGAATGGCATGGAATGGCATGGAATGGCATGGAATGGCATGGAATGGCATGGAATGGCACGGAATGGCATGGAATGGCATGGAATGGCACGGCATGGCACGGCATGGCACGGCATGGCACGGCATGGCACGGCATGGCACCGGCATGGCACGGCATGGCACCGGCATGGCACGGCATGGCACCGGCATGGCACGGCATGGCACGGCATTGAAAGGCATGGAATGGCATGGAATGGCATGGAATGGCATGGAATGGCATGGAATGGCATGGAATGGCATGGAATGGCATGGAATGGCATGGCACGGCATGGCACGGCATGGCACGGCATGGCACGGCATGGCACGGCATGGCACGGCATGGCACCGGCATGGCACCGGCATGGCACGGCATGGCACCGGCATGGCACGGCATGGCACCGGCATGGCACGGCATGGCACGGCATGGCACGGCATGGCACGGCATGGCACGGCATGGCACGGCATGGCACCGGCATGGCACGGCATGGCACGGCATGGCACGGCATGGCACCGGCATGGCACGGCATGGCACCGGCATGGCACCGGCATGGCACGGCATTGAATGGCATGGCACGGCATGGCACCGGCATGGCACCGGCATGGCACCGGCATGGCACCGGCATGGCACCGGCATGGCACCGGCATGGCACGGCATGGCACCGGCATGGCACGGCATGGCACGGCATTGAAAGGCATGGAATGGCATGGAATGGCATGGAATGGCATGGAATGGCATGGAATGGCATGGAATGGCATGGAATGGCATGGAATGGCACGGAATGGCATGGAATGGCATGGAATGGCACGGCATGGCACGGCATGGCACGGCATGGCACGGCATGGCACGGCATGGCACCGGCATGGCACGGCATGGCACCGGCATGGCACGGCATGGCACCGGCATGGCACGGCATGGCACCGGCATGGCACGGCATGGCACCGGCATGGCACGGCATGGCACCGGCATGGCACGGCATGGCACCGGCATGGCACGGCATGGCACCGGCATGGCACGGCATGGCACCGGCATGGCACCGGCATGGCACGGCATGGCACCGGCATGGCACGGCATGGCACCGGCATGGCACCGGCATGGCACCGGCATGGCACGGCATGGCACCGGCATGGCACCGGCATGGCACCGGCATGGCACGGCATGGCACCGGCATGGCACCGGCATGGCACGGCATGGCACCGGCATGGCACGGCATGGCACCGGCATGGCACCGGCATGGCACGGCATGGCACCGGCATGGCACCGGCATGGCACGGCATGGCACCGGCATGGCACGGCATGGCACCGGCATGGCACGGCATGGCACCGGCATGGCACCGGCATGGCACGGCATGGCACCGGCATGGCACGGCATGGCACCGGCATGGCACCGGCATGGCACCGGCATGGCACGGCATGGCACCGGCATGGCACCGGCATGGCACCGGCATGGCACGGCATGGCACCGGCATGGCACCGGCATGGCACGGCATGGCACCGGCATGGCACGGCATGGCACCGGCATGGCACCGGCATGGCACGGCATGGCACCGGCATGGCACCGGCATGGCACGGCATGGCACCGGCATGGCACGGCATGGCACCGGCATGGCACCGGCATGGCACGGCATGGCACCGGCATGGCACCGGCATGGCACGGCATGGCACCGGCATGGCACGGCATGGCACCGGCATGGCACCGGCATGGCACGGCATGGCACCGGCATGGCACGGCATGACACCGGCATGGCACGGCATGGCACGGCATGGCACGGCATGGCACGGCATGGCACGGCATGGCACGGCATGGCACGGCATGGCACGGCATGGCACGGCATGGAATGGCATGGAATGGCATGGCACCGGCATGGCACCGGCATTGCACGGAATGGCATGGAATGGCATGGAATGGCATGGCACCGGCATGGCACCGCCATGGCACCGGCATGGCACGGCATGGCACGGCATGGCACGGCATGGCACGGCATGGCACGGCATGGCACGGCATGGCACGGCATGGCACCAGCATGGCACGGCATGGCACCGGCATGGCACGGCATGGCACCGGCATGGCACGGCATGGCACCGGCATGGCACGGCATGGCACCGGCATGGCACGGCATGGCACGGCATGGCACCGCATGGCACCGCATGGCACCGCATTGAATGGCATGGAATGGCATGGAATGGCATGGAATGGCACGGCATGGCATGGAATGGCACGGCATGGCACGGCATGGCACGGCATTGAATGGCATGGAATGGCATGGAATGGCATGGAATGTCATGGAATGGCATGGAATGGCATGGAATGGCATGGAATGGCATGGAATGTCATGGAATGGCATGGAATGTCATGGAATGGCATGCAATGGCATGCAATGGCATGGAATGGCATGGCACGGCATGGCACGGCATGGCACGGCATGGCACGGCATGGCACGGCATGGCACGGCATGGCACGGCATGGCACCGGCATGGCACCGGCATGGCACGGCATGGCACCGGCATGGCACGGCATGGCACCGGCATGGCACGGCATGGCACGGCATGGCACGGCATGGCACCGGCATGGCACGGCATGGCACGGCATGGCACGGCATGGCACCGGCATGGCACGGCATTGAATGGCATGGCACGGCATGGCACCGGCATGGCACCGGCATGGCACCGGCATGGCACCGGCATGGCACCGGCATGGCACGGCATGGCACCGGCATGGCACGGCATGGCACGGCATTGAAAGGCATGGAATGGCATGGAATGGCATGGAATGGCATGGAATGGCATGGAATGGCATGGAATGGCATGGAATGGCATGGAATGGCATGGAATGGCATGGAATGGCATGGAATGGCATGGAATGGCATGGAATGGCATGGCACCGGCATGGCACCGGCATGGCACCGGCATGGCACCGGCATGGCACCGGCATGGCACCGGCATGGCACCGGCATGGCACCGGCATGGCACCGGCATGGCACCGGCATGGCACCGGCATGGCACCGGCATGGCACCGGCATGGCACCGGCATGGCACCGGCATGGCACCGGCATGGCACCGGCATGGCACCGGCATGGCACCGGCATGGCACCGGCATGGCACCGGCATGGCACCGGCATGGCACCGGCATGGCACCGGCATGGCACCGGCATGGCACCGGCATGGCACCGGCATGGCACCGGCATGGCACCGGCATGGCACCGGCATGGCACCGGCATGGCACCGGCATGGCACCGGCATGGCACCGGCATGGCACCGGCATGGCACCGGCATGGCACCGGCATGGCACCGGCATGGCACCGGCATGGCACCGGCATGGCACCGGCATGGCACCGGCATGGCACCGGCATGGCACCGGCATGGCACCGGCATGGCACCGGCATGGCACCGGCATGGCACCGGCATGGCACCGGCATGGCACCGGCATGGCACCGGCATGGCACCGGCATGGCACCGGCATGGCACCGGCATGGCACCGGCATGGCACCGGCATGGCACCGGCATGGCACCGGCATGGCACCGGCATGGCACCGGCATGGCACCGGCATGGCACCGGCATGGCACCGGCATGGCACCGGCATGGCACCGGCATGGCACCGGCATGGCACCGGCATGGCACCGGCATGGCACCGGCATGGCACCGGCATGGCACCGGCATGGCACCGGCATGGCACCGGCATGGCACCGGCATGGCACCGGCATGGCACCGGCATTGCACGGAATGGCATGGAATGGTATGGAATGGCATGGCACCGGCATGGCACCGGCATGGCACCAGCATGGCACGGCATGGCACGGCATGGCACGGCATGGCACCAGCATGGCACGGCATGGCACCGGCATGGCACGGCATGGCACCGGCATGGCACGGCATGGCACCGGCATAGCACGGCATGGCACCGGCATGGCACGGCATGGCACCGGCATGGCACGGCATGGCACCGGCATGGCACGGCATGGCACCGGCATGGCACGGCATGGCACCGCATGGCACCGCATGGCACCGCATTGAATGGCATGGAATGGCATGGAATGGCATGGAATGGCAAGGAATGGCATGGAATGGCACGGCATGGCATGGAATGGCACGGCATGGCACGGCATGGCACCGCATTGAATGGCATGGAATGGCATGGAATGGCATGGAATGTCATGGAATGGCATGGAATGGCATGGAATGGCATGGAATGGCATGGAATGTCATGGAATGTCATGGAATGGCATGCAATGGCATGCAATGGCATGGAATGGCATGGCACGGCATGGCACGGCATGGCACGGCATGGCACGGCATGGCACGGCATGGCACGGCATGGCACGGCATGGCACGGCATGGCACCGGCATGGCACCGGCATGGCACGGCATGGCACCGGCATGGCACGGCATGGCACCGGCATGGCACGGCATGGCACGGCATGGCACGGCATGGCACGGCATGGCACGGCATGGCACGGCATGGCACCGGCATGGCACGGCATGGCACGGCATGGCACGGCATGGCACCGGCATGGCACGGCATGGCACCGGCATGGCACCGGCATGGCACGGCATTGAATGGCATGGCACGGCATTGAATGGCATGGCACCGGCATGGCACCGGCATGGCACCGGCATGGCACCGGCATGGCACCGGCATGGCACGGCATGGCACCGGCATGGCACGGCATGGCACGGCATTGAAAGGCATGGAATGGCATGGAATGGCATGGAATGGCATGGAATGGCATGGAATGGCATGGAATGGCATGGAATGGCATGGAATGGCATGGAATGGCATGGAATGGCATGGAATAGCATGGAATGGCATGGAATGGCATGGAATGGCATGGAATGGCATGGAATGGCATGGAATGGCATGGAATGGCATGGAATGGCATGGAATGGCATGGAATGGCATGGAATGGCATGGAATGGCATGGAATGGCATGAAATGGCATGGAATGGCATGGAATGGCATGGAATGGCATGGAATGGCATGGAATGGCATGGAATGGCATGGAATGGCATGGAATGGCATGGAATGGCATGGAATGGCATGGAATGGCATGGAATGGCATGGAATGGCATGGAATGGCATGGAATGGCATGGAATGGCATGGAATGGCATGGAATGGCATGGAATGGCATGGAATGGCATGGAATGGCATGGAATGGCATGGAATGGCATGGAATGGCATGGAATGGCATGGAATGGCATGGAATGGCATGGAATGGCATGGAATGGCATGGAATGGCATGGAATGGCATGGAATGGCATGGAATGGCATGGAATGGCATGGAATGGCATGGAATGGCATGGAATGGCATGGAATGGCATGGAATGGCATGGAATGGCATGGAATGGCATGGAATGGCATGGAATGGCATGGAATGGCATGGAATGGCATGGAATGGCATGGAATGGCATGGAATGGCATGGAATGGCATGGAATGGCATGGAATGGCATGGAATGGCATGGAATGGCATGGAATGGCATGGAAGGGCATGGCACGGCATGGCACGGCATGGCACGGCATGGCACCGGCATGGCACGGCATGGCACCGGCATGGCACGGCATGGCACCGGCATGGCACGGCATGGCACCGGCATGGCACGGCATGGCACCGGCATGGCACGGCATGGCACCGGCATGGCACGGCATGGCACCGGCATGGCACGGCATGGCACCGGCATGGCACGGCATGGCACCGGCATGGCACGGCATGGCACGGCATGGCACCGGCATGGCACGGCATGGCACCGGCATGGCACGGCATGGCACCGGCATGGCACGGCATGGCACCGGCATGGCACGGCATGGCACCGGCATGGCACCGGCATGGCACCGGCATGGCACCGGCATGGCACCGGCATGGCACCGGCATGGCACCGGCATGGCACCGGCATGGCACCGGCATGGCACCGGCATGGCACCGGCATGGCACCGGCATGGCACCGGCATGGCACCGGCATGGCACCGGCATGGCACCGGCATGGCACCGGCATGGCACCGGCATGGCACCGGCATGGCACCGGCATGGCACCGGCATGGCACCGGCATGGCACCGGCATGGCACCGGCATGGCACCGGCATGGCACCGGCATGGCACCGGCATGGCACCGGCATGGCACCGGCATGGCACCGGCATGGCACCGGCATGGCACCGGCATGGCACCGGCATGGCACCGGCATGGCACCGGCATGGCACCGGCATGGCACCGGCATGGCACCGGCATGGCACCGGCATGGCACCGGCATGGCACCGGCATGGCACCGGCATGGCACCGGCATGGCACCGGCATGGCACCGGCATGGCACCGGCATGGCACCGGCATGGCACCGGCATGGCACCGGCATTGCACGGAATGGCATGGAATGGTATGGAATGGCATGGCACCGGCATGGCACCGGCATGGCACCAGCATGGCACGGCATGGCACGGCATGGCACGGCATGGCACGGCATGGCACCAGCATGGCACGGCATGGCACCGGCATGGCACGGCATGGCACCGGCATGGCACGGCATGGCACCGGCATAGCACGGCATGGCACCGGCATGGCACGGCATGGCACCGGCATGGCACGGCATGGCACCGGCATGGCACGGCATGGCACCGCATGGCACCGCATGGCACCGCATTGAATGGCATGGAATGGCATGGAATGGCATGGAATGGCAAGGAATGGCATGGAATGGCACGGCATGGCATGGAATGGCACGGCATGGCACGGCATGGCACCGCATTGAATGGCATGGAATGGCATGGAATGGCATGGAATGTCATGGAATGGCATGGAATGGCATGGAATGGCATGGAATGGCATGGAATGTCATGGAATGTCATGGAATGGCATGCAATGGCATGCAATGGCATGGAATGGCATGGCACGGCATGGCACGGCATGGCACGGCATGGCACGGCATGGCACGGCATGGCACGGCATGGCACGGCATGGCACGGCATGGCACGGCATGGCACGGCATGGCACGGCATGGCACGGCATGGCACGGCATGGCACCGGCATGGCACCGGCATGGCACGGCATGGCACCGGCATGGCACGGCATGGCACCGGCATGGCACGGCATGGCACGGCATGGCACGGCATGGCACGGCATGGCACGGCATGGCACGGCATGGCACCGGCATGGCACGGCATGGCACGGCATGGCACGGCATGGCACCGGCATGGCACGGCATGGCACCGGCATGGCACCGGCATGGCACGGCATTGAATGGCATGGCACGGCATTGAATGGCATGGCACCGGCATGGCACCGGCATGGCACCGGCATGGCACGGCATGGCACGGCATTGAAAGGCATGGAATGGCATGGAATGGCATGGAATGGCATGGAATGGCATGGAATGGCATGGAATGGCATGGAATGGCATGGAATGGCATGGAATGGCATGGAATGGCATGGAATAGCATGGAATGGCATGGAATGGCATGGAATGGCATGGAATGGCATGGAATGGCATGGAATGGCATGGAATGGCATGGAATGGCATGGAATGGCATGGAATGGCATGGAATGGCATGGAATGGCATGGAATGGCATGGAATGGCATGGAATGGCATGGAATGGCATGGAATGGCATGGAATGGCATGGAATGGCATGGAATGGCATGGAATGGCATGGAATGGCATGGAATGGCATGGAATGGCATGGAATGGCATGGAATGGCATGGAATGGCATGGAATGGCATGGAATGGCATGGAATGGCATGGAATGGCATGGAATGGCATGGAATGGCATGAAATGGCATGGAATGGCATGGAATGGCATGGAATGGCATGGAATGGCATGGAATGGCATGGAATGGCATGGAATGGCATGGAATGGCATGGAATGGCATGGAATGGCATGGAATGGCATGGAATGGCATGGAATGGCATGGAATGGCATGGAATGGCATGGAATGGCATGGAATGGCATGGAATGGCATGGAATGGCATGGAATGGCATGGAATGGCATGGAATGGCATGGAATGGCATGGAATGGCATGGAATGGCATGGAATGGCATGGAATGGCATGGAATGGCATGGAATGGCATGGAATGGCATGGAATGGCATGGAATGGCATGGAATGGCATGGAATGGCATGGAATGGCATGGAATGGCATGGAATGGCATGGAATGGCATGGAATGGCATGGAATGGCATGGAATGGCATGGAATGGCATGGAATGGCATGGAATGGCATGGAATGGCATGGAATGGCATGGAATGGCATGGAATGGCATGGAATGGCATGGAATGGCATGGAATGGCATGGAATGGCATGGAATGGCATGGAATGGCATGGAAGGGCATGGCACGGCATGGCACGGCATGGCACGGCATGGCACCGGCATGGCACGGCATGGCACCGGCATGGCACGGCATGGCACCGGCATGGCACGGCATGGCACCGGCATGGCACGGCATGGCACCGGCATGGCACGGCATGGCACCGGCATGGCACGGCATGGCACCGGCATGGCACGGCATGGCACCGGCATGGCACGGCATGGCACCGGCATGGCACGGCATGGCACCGGCATGGCACGGCATGGCACCGGCATGGCACGGCATGGCACCGGCATGGCACGGCATGGCACGGCATGGCACCGGCATGGCACGGCATGGCACCGGCATGGCACGGCATGGCACCGGCATGGCACGGCATGGCACCGGCATGGCACGGCATGGCACCGGCATGGCACCGGCATGGCACCGGCATGGCACCGGCATGGCACCGGCATGGCACCGGCATGGCACCGGCATGGCACCGGCATGGCACCGGCATGGCACCGGCATGGCACCGGCATGGCACCGGCATGGCACCGGCATGGCACCGGCATGGCACCGGCATGGCACCGGCATGGCACCGGCATGGCACCGGCATGGCACCGGCATGGCACCGGCATGGCACCGGCATGGCACCGGCATGGCACGGCATGGCACGGCATGGCACCAGCATGGCACGGCATGGCACCGGCATGGCACGGCATGGCACGGCATGGCACGGCATGGCACCGGCATGGCACGGCATGACACCGGCATGACACCGGCATGGCACGGCATGGCACCGGCATGGCACCGGCATGGCACCGGCATGGCACCGGCATGGCACGGCATGGCACGGCATGGCACGGCATGGCACCGGCATGGCACCGGCATGGCACCGGCATGGCACCGGCATGGCACCGGCATGGCACCGGCATGGCACCGGCATGGCACCGGCATGGCACCGGCATGGCACCGGCATGGCACCGGCATGGCACCGGCATGGCACCGGCATGGCACCGGCATGGCACCGGCATGGCACCGGCATGGCACCGGCATGGCACCGGCATGGCACCGGCATGGCACCGGCATGGCACCGGCATGGCACCGGCATGGCACCGGCATGGCACCGGCATGGCACCGGCATGGCACCGGCATGGCACCGGCATGGCACCGGCATGGCACCGGCATGGCACCGGCATGGCACCGGCATGGCACCGGCATGGCACCGGCATGGCACCGGCATGGCACCGGCATGGCACCGGCATGGCACCGGCATGGCACCGGCATGGCACCGGCATGGCACCGGCATGGCACCGGCATGGCACCGGCATGGCACCGGCATGGAATGGCATGGAATGGCATGGAATGGCACGGAATGGCATGGAATGGCATGGAATGGCATGGAATGGCATGGCACGGCATGGAATGGCATGGCACGGCATGGCACGGCATGGCACCGCATTGAGTGGCATGGAATGGCATGGAATGGCATGGAATGGCATGGAATGGCATGGAATGGCATGGAATGGCATGGAATGGCATGGAATGGCATGGAATGGCATGGAATGGCATGGAATGGCATGGAATGGCATGGAATGGCATGGAATGGCATGGAATGGCATGGAATGGCATGGAATGGCATGGAATGGCATGGAATGGCATGGAATGGCATGGAATGGCATGGAATGGCATGGAATGGCATGGAATGGCATGGAATGGCATGGAATGGCATGGAATGGCATGGAATGGCATGGAATGGCATGGAATGGCATGGAATGGCATGGAATGGCATGGAATGGCATGGAATGGCATGGAATGGCATGGAATGGCATGGAATGGCATGGAATGGCATGGAATGGCATGGAATGGCATGGAATGGCATGGAATGGCATGGAATGGCATGGAATGGCATGGAATGGCATGGAATGGCATGGAATGGCATGGAATGGCATGGAATGGCATGGAATGGCATGGAATGGCATGGAATGGCATGGAATGGCATGGAAGGGCATGGCACGGCATGGCACGGCATGGCACGGCATGGCACCGGCATGGCACGGCATGGCACCGGCATGGCACCGGCATGGCACGGCATGGCACCGGCATGGCACGGCATGGCACCGGCATGGCACGGCATGGCACCGGCATGGCACGGCATGGCACCGGCATGGCACGGCATGGCACCGGCATGGCACGGCATGGCACCGGCATGGCACGGCATGGCACCGGCATGGCACGGCATGGCACCGGCATGGCACGGCATGGCACCGGCATGGCACGGCATGGCACCGGCATGGCACGGCATGGCACCGGCATGGCACGGCATGGCACCGGCATGGCACGGCATGGCACCGGCATGGCACGGCATGGCACCGGCATGGCACGGCATGGCACCGGCATGGCACGGCATGGCACCGGCATGGCACCGGCATGGCACGGCATGGCACCGGCATGGCACGGCATGGCACCGGCATGGCACGGCATGGCACCGGCATGGCACGGCATGGCACCGGCATGGCACGGCATGGCACCGGCATGGCACCGGCATGGCACCGGCATGGCACCGGCATGGCACCGGCATGGCACCGGCATGGCACCGGCATGGCACCGGCATGGCACCGGCATGGCACCGGCATGGCACCGGCATGGCACCGGCATGGCACCGGCATGGCACCGGCATGGCACCGGCATGGCACGGCATGGCACGGCATGGCACCAGCATGGCACGGCATGGCACCGGCATGGCACGGCATGGCACGGCATGGCACGGCATGGCACCGGCATGGCACGGCATGACACCGGCATGACACCGGCATGACACCGGCATGGCACGGCATGGCACCGGCATGGCACCGGCATGGCACCGGCATGGCACCGGCATGGCACCGGCATGGCACGGCATGGCACGGCATGGCACGGCATGGCACGGCATGGCACCGGCATGGCACCGGCATGGCACCGGCATGGCACCGGCATGGCACCGGCATGGCACCGGCATGGCACCGGCATGGCACCGGCATGGCACCGGCATGGCACCGGCATGGCACCGGCATGGCACCGGCATGGCACCGGCATGGCACCGGCATGGCACCGGCATGGCACCGGCATGGCACCGGCATGGCACCGGCATGGCACCGGCATGGCACCGGCATGGCACCGGCATGGCACCGGCATGGCACCGGCATGGCACCGGCATGGCACCGGCATGGCACCGGCATGGCACCGGCATGGCACCGGCATGGCACCGGCATGGCACCGGCATGGCACCGGCATGGCACCGGCATGGCACCGGCATGGCACCGGCATGGCACCGGCATGGCACCGGCATGGCACCGGCATGGCACCGGCATGGCACCGGCATGGCACCGGCATGGCACCGGCATGGCACCGGCATGGCACCGGCATGGCACCGGCATGGCACCGGCATGGCACCGGCATGGCACCGGCATGGCACCGGCATGGCACCGGCATGGCACCGGCATGGCACCGGCATGGCACCGGCATGGCACCGGCATGGCACCGGCATGGCACCGGCATGGCACCGGCATGGCACCGGCATGGCACCGGCATGGCACCGGCATGGCACCGGCATGGCACCGGCATGGCACCGGCATGGCACCGGCATGGCACCGGCATGGCACCGGCATGGCACCGGCATGGCACCGGCATGGCACCGGCATGGCACCGGCATGGCACCGGCATGGCACCGGCATGGCACCGGCATGGCACCGGCATGGCACCGGCATGGCACCGGCATGGCACCGGCATGGCACCGGCATGGCACCGGCATGGCACCGGCATGGCACCGGCATGGCACCGGCATGGCACCGGCATGGCACCGGCATGGCACCGGCATGGCACCGGCATGGCACCGGCATGGCACCGGCATGGCACCGGCATGGCACCGGCATGGCACCGGCATGGCACCGGCATGGCACCGGCATGGCACCGGCATGGCACCGGCATGGCACCGGCATGGCACCGGCATGGCACCGGCATGGCACCGGCATGGAATGGCACGGAATGGCATGGAATGGCATGGAATGGCATGGAATGGCATGGCACGGCATGGAATGGCATGGCACGGCATGGCACGGCATGGCACCGCATTGAGTGGCATGGAATGGCATGGAATGGCATGGAATGGCATGGACTGGCATGGACTGGCATGGAAAGGCATGGAATGGCATGGCACCGCATGGCACCGGCATGGCACCGGCATGGCACGGCATGGCACCGGCATGGCACGGCATGGCACCGGCATGGCACGGCATTGAATGGCATGGAATGGCATGGAATGGCATGGAATGGCATGGAATGGCATGGAATGGCATGGAATGGCATGGAATGGCATGGAATGGCATGGAATGGCATGGAATGGCATGGAATGGCATGGAATGGCATGGAATGGCATGGAATGGCATGGAATGGCATGGAATGGCATGGAATGGCATGGAATGGCATGGAATGGCATGGAATGGCATGGAATGGCATGGAATGGCATGGAATGGCATGGAATGGCATGGAATGGCATGGAATGGCATGGAATGGCATGGAATGGCATGGAATGGCATGGAATGGCATGGAATGGCATGGAATGGCATGGAATGGCATGGAATGGCATGGAATGGCATGGAATGGCATGGAATGGCATGGAATGGCATGGAATGGCATGGAATGGCATGGAATGGCATGGAATGGCATGGAAGGGCATGGCACGGCATGGCACGGCATGGCACGGCATGGCACCGGCATGGCACGGCATGGCACCGGCATGGCACGGCATGGCACCGGCATGGCACGGCATGGCACCGGCATGGCACGGCATGGCACCGGCATGGCACGGCATGGCACCGGCATGGCACGGCATGGCACCGGCATGGCACGGCATGGCACCGGCATGGCACGGCATGGCACCGGCATGGCACGGCATGGCACCGGCATGGCACGGCATGGCACCGGCATGGCACGGCATGGCACCGGCATGGCACGGCATGGCACCGGCATGGCACGGCATGGCACCGGCATGGCACGGCATGGCACCGGCATGGCACGGCATGGCACCGGCATGGCACGGCATGGCACCGGCATGGCACGGCATGGCACCGGCATGGCACGGCATGGCACCGGCATGGCACCGGCATGGCACGGCATGGCACCGGCATGGCACGGCATGGCACCGGCATGGCACCGGCATGGCACCGGCATGGCACCGGCATGGCACGGCATGGCACGGCATGGCACCGGCATGGCACCGGCATGGCACCGGCATGGCACCGGCATGGCACCGGCATGGCACCGGCATGGCACCGGCATGGCACCGGCATGGCACCGGCATGGCACCGGCATGGCACCGGCATGGCACCGGCATGGCACCGGCATGGCACCGGCATGGCACCGGCATGGCACCGGCATGGCACCGGCATGGCACCGGCATGGCACCGGCATGGCACCGGCATGGCACCGGCATGGCACCGGCATGGCACCGGCATGGCACCGGCATGGCACCGGCATGGCACCGGCATGGCACCGGCATGGCACCGGCATGGCACCGGCATGGCACCGGCATGGCACCGGCATGGCACCGGCATGGCACCGGCATGGCACCGGCATGGCACCGGCATGGCACCGGCATGGCACCGGCATGGCACCGGCATGGCACCGGCATGGCACCGGCATGGCACCGGCATGGCACCGGCATGGCACCGGCATGGCACCGGCATGGCACCGGCATGGCACCGGCATGGCACCGGCATGGCACCGGCATGGCACCGGCATGGCACCGGCATGGCACCGGCATGGCACCGGCATGGCACCGGCATGGCACCGGCATGGCACCGGCATGGCACCGGCATGGCACCGGCATGGCACCGGCATGGCACCGGCATGGCACCGGCATGGCACCGGCATGGCACCGGCATGGCACCGGCATGGCACCGGCATGGCACCGGCATGGCACCGGCATGGCACCGGCATGGCACCGGCATGGCACCGGCATGGCACCGGCATGGCACCGGCATGGCACCGGCATGGCACCGGCATGGCACCGGCATGGCACCGGCATGGCACCGGCATGGCACCGGCATGGCACCGGCATGGCACCGGCATGGCACCGG
Organism: Cryptus armator; assembly: GCA_963971235.1. Taxonomy (NCBI): domain Eukaryota; kingdom Metazoa; phylum Arthropoda; class Insecta; order Hymenoptera; family Ichneumonidae; genus Cryptus; species Cryptus armator. Next base: position 786,875 of record CAXARG010000008.1, read on the forward strand.
CATGGCACCGGCATGGAATGGCATGGAATGGCATGGAATGGCACGGAATGGCATGGAATGGCATAGAATGGCATGGAATGGCATGGCACGGCATGGAATGGCATGGCACGGCATGGCACGGCATGGCACCGCATTGAGTGGCATGGAATGGCATGGAATGGCATGGAATGGCATGGAATGGCATGGACTGGCATGGACTGGCATGGAAAGGCATGGAATGGCATGGCACCGCATGGCACCGGCATGGCACCGGCATGGCACCGGCATGGCACGGCATGGCACCGGCATGGCACGGCATGGCACCGGCATGGCACGGCATTGAATGGCATGGAATGGCATGGAATGGCATGGAATGGCATGGAATGGCATGGAATGGCATGGAATGGCATGGAATGGCATGGAATGGCATGGAATGGCATGGAATGGCATGGAATGGCATGGAATGGCATGGAATGGCATGGAATGGCATGGAATGGCATGGAATGGCATGGAATGGCATGGAATGGCATGGAATGGCATGGAATGGCATGGAATGGCATGGAATGGCATGGAATGGCATGGAATGGCATGGAATGGCATGGAATGGCATGGAATGGCATGGAATGGCATGGAATGGCATGGAATGGCATGGAATGGCATGGAATGGCATGGAATGGCATGGAATGGCATGGAATGGCATGGAATGGCATGGAATGGCATGGAATGGCATGGAATGGCATGGAATGGCATGGAATGGCATGGAATGGCATGGAATGGCATGGAATGGCATGGAATGGCATGGAATGGCATGGAATGGCATGGAAGGGCATGGCACGGCATGGCACCGGCATGGCACGGCATGGCACCGGCATGGCACGGCATGGCACGGCATGGCACCGGCATGGCACGGCATGGCACCGGCATGGCACGGCATGGCACCGGCATGGCACGGCATGGCACCGGCATGGCACGGCATGGCACCGGCATGGCACGGCATGGCACCGGCATGGCACGGCATGGCACCGGCATGGCACGGCATGGCACCGGCATGGCACGGCATGGCACCGGCATGGCACGGCATGGCACCGGCATGGCACCGGCATGGCACGGCATGGCACCGGCATGGCACGGCATGGCACCGGCATGGCACGGCATGGCACCGGCATGGCACGGCATGGCACCGGCATGGCACCGGCATGGCACCGGCATGGCACCGGCATGGCACCGGCATGGCACCGGCATGGCACCGGCATGGCACCGGCATGGCACCGGCATGGCACCGGCATGGCACCGGCATGGCACCGGCATGGCACCGGCATGGCACCGGCATGGCACCGGCATGGCACCGGCATGGCACCGGCATGGCACCGGCATGGCACCGGCATGGCACCGGCATGGCACCGGCATGGCACCGGCATGGCACCGGCATGGCACCGGCATGGCACCGGCATGGCACCGGCATGGCACCGGCATGGCACCGGCATGGCACCGGCATGGCACCGGCATGGCACCGGCATGGCACCGGCATGGCACCGGCATGGCACCGGCATGGCACCGGCATGGCACCGGCATGGCACCGGCATGGCACCGGCATGGCACCGGCATGGCACCGGCATGGCACCGGCATGGCACCGGCATGGCACCGGCATGGCACCGGCATGGCACCGGCATGGCACCGGCATGGCACCGGCATGGCACCGGCATGGCACCGGCATGGCACCGGCATGGCACCGGCATGGCACCGGCATGGCACCGGCATGGCACCGGCATGGCACCGGCATGGCACCGGCATGGCACCGGCATGGCACCGGCATGGCACCGGCATGGCACCGGCATGGCACCGGCATGGCACCGGCATGGCACCGGCATGGCACCGGCATGGCACCGGCATGGCACCGGCATGGCACCGGCATGGCACCGGCATGGCACCGGCATGGCACCGGCATTGAATGGCATGGAATGGCATGGAATGGCATGGAATGGCATGGAATGGCATGGAATGGCATGGAATGGCATGGAATGGCATGGAATGGCATGGAATGGCATGGAATGGCATGGAATGGCATGGAATGGCATGGAATGGCATGGAATGGCATGGAATGGCATGGAATGGCATGGAATGGCATGGAATGGCATGGAATGGCATGGAATGGCATGGAATGGCATGGAATGGCATGGAATGGCATGGAATGGCATGGCACCGGCATGGCACCGGCATGGCACCGGCATGGCACCGGCATGGCACCGGCATTGCACGGAATGGCATGGAATGGCATGGAATGGCATGGCACCGGCATGGCACCGGCATGGCACCGGCATGGCACGGCATGGCACGGCATGGCACGGCATGGCACGGCATGGCACCAGCATGGCACGGCATGGCACCGGCATGGCACGGCATGGCACCGGCATGGCACGGCATGGCACCGGCATAGCACGGCATGGCACCGGCATGGCACGGCATGGCACGGCATGGCACCGGCATGGCACGGCATGGCACGGCATGGCACCGCATTGAATGGCATGGAATGGCATGGAATGGCATGGAATGGCAAGGAATGGCATGGAATGGCACGGCATGGCACCGGCATGGCACGGCATGGCACCGGCATGGCACGGCATGGCACCGGCATGGCACGGCATGGCACCGGCATGGCACGGCATGGCACCGGCATGGCACGGCATGGCACCGGCATGGCACGGCATGGCACCGGCATGGCACCGGCATGGCACGGCATGGCACCGGCATGGCACGGCATGGCACCGGCATGGCACGGCATGGCACGGCATGGCACCGGCATGGCACGGCATGGCACCGGCATGGCACGGCATGGCACGGCATGGCACCGGCATGGCACGGCATGGCACCGGCATGGCACGGCATGGCACCGGCATGGCACGGCATGGCACCGGCATGGCACGGCATGGCACCGGCATGGCACGGCATGGCACCGGCATGGCACGGCATGGCACCGGCATGGCACGGCATGGCACCGGCATGGCACGGCATGGCACCGGCATGGCACGGCATGGCACCGGCATGGCACGGCATGGCACCGGCATGGCACGGCATGGCACCGGCATGGCACGGCATGGCACCGGCATGGCACGGCATGGCACCGGCATGGCACGGCATGGCACCGGCATGGCACGGCATGGCACCGGCATGGCACGGCATGGCACCGGCATGGCACGGCATGGCACCGGCATGGCACGGCATGGCACCGGCATGGCACGGCATGGCACCGGCATGGCACGGCATGGCACCGGCATGGCACGGCATGGCACCGGCATGGCACGGCATGGCACCGGCATGGCACGGCATGGCACCGGCATGGCACGGCATGGCACCGGCATGGCACGGCATGGCACCGGCATGGCACGGCATGGCACCGGCATGGCACGGCATGGCACCGGCATGGCACGGCATGGCACCGGCATGGCACGGCATGGCACCGGCATGGCACGGCATGGCACCGGCATGGCACGGCATGGCACCGGCATGGCACGGCATGGCACCGGCATGGCACGGCATGGCACCGGCATGGCACGGCATGGCACCGGCATGGCACGGCATGGCACCGGCATGGCACGGCATGGCACCGGCATGGCACGGCATGGCACCGGCATGGCACGGCATGGCACCGGCATGGCACGGCATGGCACCGGCATGGCACGGCATGGCACCGGCATGGCACGGCATGGCACCGGCATGGCACGGCATGGCACCGGCATGGCACGGCATGGCACCGGCATGGCACGGCATGGCACCGGCATGGCACGGCATGGCACCGGCATGGCACGGCATGGCACCGGCATGGCACGGCATGGCACCGGCATGGCACGGCATGGCACCGGCATGGCACGGCATGGCACCGGCATGGCACGGCATGGCACCGGCATGGCACGGCATGGCACCGGCATGGCACGGCATGGCACCGGCATGGCACGGCATGGCACCGGCATGGCACGGCATGGCACCGGCATGGCACGGCATGGCACCGGCATGGCACGGCATGGCACCGGCATGGCACGGCATGGCACCGGCATGGCACGGCATGGCACCGGCATGGCACGGCATGGCACCGGCATGGCACGGCATGGCACCGGCATGGCACGGCATGGCACCGGCATGGCACGGCATGGCACCGGCATGGCACGGCATGGCACCGGCATGGCACGGCATGGCACCGGCATGGCACGGCATGGCACGGCATGGCACCGGCATGGCACGGCATGGCACGGCATGGCACCGGCATGGCACCGGCATGGCACGGCATGGCACCGGCATGGAATGGCATGGAATGGCATGGAATGGCATGGAATGGCATGGCACCGGCATGGCACCGGCATGGCACCGGCATGGCACGGCATGGCACCGGCATGGCACGGCATGGCACCGGCATGGCACGGCATTGAATGGCATGGAATGGCATGGAATGGCATGGAATGGCATGGAATGGCATGGAATGGCATGGAATGGCATGGAATGGCATGGAATGGCATGGAATGGCATGGAATGGCATGGAATGGCATGGAATGGCATGGAATGGCATGGAATGGCATGGAATGGCATGGAATGGCATGGAATGGCATGGAATGGCATGGAAGGGCATGGCACCGCATGGCACGGCATGGCACGGCATGGCACGGCATGGCACGGCATGGCACGGCATGGCACGGCATGGCACGGCATGGCACGGCATGGCACGGCATGGCACGGCATGGCACGGCATGGCACGGCATGGCACGGCATGGCACGGCATGGCACGGCATGGCACGGCATGGCACGGCATGGCACGGCATGGCACGGCATGGCACGGCATGGCACGGCATGGCACGGCATGGCACGGCATGGCACGGCATGGCACGGCATGGCACGGCATGGCACGGCATGGCACGGCATGGCACGGCATGGCACGGCATGGCACGGCATGACACGGCATGGCACGGCATGGCACGGCATGGCACGGCATGGCACGGCATGGCACCGGCATGGCACGGCATGGCACCGGCATGGCACCGGCATGGCACGGCATGGCACCGGCATGGCACGGCATGGCACGGCATGGCACCGGCATGGCACGGCATGGCACCGGCATGGCACGGCATGGCACCGGCATGGCACGGCATGGCACCGGCATGGCACGGCATGGCACGGCATGGCACCGGCATGGCACGGCATGGCACCGGCATGGCACGGCATGGCACCGGCATGGCACGGCATGGCACCGGCATGGCACGGCATGGCACCGGCATGGCACGGCATGGCACCGGCATGGCACGGCATGGCACCGGCATGGCACGGCATGGCACCGGCATGGCACGGCATGGCACCGGCATGGCACGGCATGGCACCGGCATGGCACGGCATGGCACCGGCATGGCACGGCATGGCACCGGCATGGCACGGCATGGCACCGGCATGGCACGGCATGGCACCGGCATGGCACGGCATGGCACCGGCATGGCACGGCATGGCACCGGCATGGCACGGCATGGCACCGGCATGGCACGGCATGGCACCGGCATGGCACGGCATGGCACCGGCATGGCACGGCATGGCACCGGCATGGCACCGGCATGGCACCGGCATGGCACCGGCATGGCACCGGCATTGAATGGCATGGAATGGCATGGAATGGCATGGAATGGCATGGAATGGCATGGAATGGCATGGAATGGCATGGAATGGCATGGAATGGCATGGAATGGCATGGAATGGCATGGAATGGCATGGAATGGCATGGAATGGCATGGAATGGCATGGAATGGCATGGAATGGCATGGAATGGCATGGAATGGCATGGAATGGCATGGAATGGCATGGCACCGGCATGGCACCGGTACGGCACCGGCATGGCACCGGCATTGCACGGAATGGCATGGAATGGCATGGAATGGCATGGCACCGGCATGGCACCGGCATGGCACCGGCATGGCACGGCATGGCACGGCATGGCACGGCATGGCACGGCATGGCACCAGCATGGCACGGCATGGCACCGGCATGGCACGGCATGGCACCGGCATGGCACGGCATGGCACCGGCATGGCACGGCATGGCACCGGCATGGCACGGCATGGCACCGGCATGGCACGGCATGGCACGGCATGGCACCGGCATGGCATGGCATGGCATGGCATGGCACGGCATGGCACCGGCATGGCACGGCATGGCACCGGCATGGCACGGCATGGCACCGGCATGGCACGGCATGGCACCGGCATGGCACGGCATGGCACCGGCATGGCACGGCATGGCACCGGCATGGCACGGCATGGCACCGGCATGGCACGGCATGGCACCGGCATGGCACCGGCATGGCACCGGCATGGCACGGCATGGCACCGGCATGGCACGGCATGGCACCGGCATGGCACGGCATGGCACCGGCATGGCACGGCATGGCACCGGCATGGCACGGCATGGCACCGGCATGGCACGGCATGGCACCGGCATGGCACGGCATGGCACCGGCATGGCACGGCATGGCACCGGCATGGCACCGCCATGGCACGGCATGGCACCGGCATGGCACCGGCATGGCACGGCATGGCACGGCATGGCACGGCATGGCACGGCATGGCACGGCATGGCACGGCATGGCACGGCATGGCACGGCATGGCACGGCATGGCACGGCATGGCACGGCATGGCACGGCATGGCACGGCATGGCACGGCATGGCACCGGCATGGCACCGCATTGAGTGGCATGGAATGGCATGGAATGGCATGGAATGGCATGGAATGGCATGGAATGGCATGGAATGGCATGGAATGGCATGGAATGGCATGGAATGGCATGGAATGGCATGGAATGGCATGGAATGGCATGGAATGGCATGGAATGGCATGGAATGGCATGGAATGGCATGGAATGGCATGGAATGGCATGGAATGGCATGGAATGGCATGGAATGGCATGGAATGGCATGGAATGGCATGGAATGGCATGGAATGGCATGGAATGGCATGGAATGGCATGGAATGGCATGGAATGGCATGGAATGGCATGGAATGGCATGGAATGGCATGGAATGGCATGGAATGGCATGGAATGGCATGGAATGGCATGGAATGGCATGGAATAGCATGGAAGGGCATGGCACCGCATGGCACGGCATGGCACGGCATGGCACGGCATGGCACGGCATGGCACGGCATGGCACCGGCATGGCACGGCATGGCACCGGCATGGCACGGCATGGCACCGGCATGGAATGGCATGGAATGGCATGGAATGGCATGGAATGGCATGGAATGGCATGGAATGGCATGGAATGGCATGGAATGGCATGGAATGGCATGGAATGGCATGGAATGGCATGGCACCGGCATGGCACCGGCATGGCACGGCATGGCACGGCATGGCATGGCACGGCATGGCACGGCATGGCACGGCATGGCACGGCATGGCACGGCATGGCACGGCATGGCACGGCATGGCACGGCATGGCACGGCATGGCACGGCATGGCACCGGCATTGCACGGAATGGCATGGAATGGAATGGAATGGCATTGAATGGCATGGAATGGCATGGAATGGCATGGAATGGCATGGAATGGCATGGAATGGCATGGAATGGCATGGAATGGCATGGAATGGCATGGAATAGCATGGAATGGCATGGAATGGCATGGAATGGCATGGAATGGCATGGAATGGCATGGAATGGCATGGAATGGCATGGAATGGCATGGAATGGCATGGAATGGCATGGAATGGCATGGAATGGCATGGAATGGCATGGAATGGCATGGAATGGCATGGAATGGCATGGAATGGCATGGAATGGCATGGAATGGCATGGAATGGCATGGAATGGCATGGAATGGCATGGAATGGCATGGAATGGCATGGAATGGCATGGAATGGCATGGAATGGCATGGAATGGCATGGAATGGCATGGAATGGCATGGAATGGCATGGAATGGCATGGAATGGCATGGAATGGCATGGCACCGGCATGGCACCGGCATGGCACCGGCATGGCACCGGCATTGCACGGAATGGCATGGAATGGCATGGAATGGCATGGCACCGGCATGGCACCGGCATGGCACCGGCATGGCACGGCATGGCACGGCATGGCACGGCATGGCACCAGCATGGCACGGCATGGCACCGGCATGGCACGGCATGGCACCGGCATGGCACGGCATGGCACCGGCATAGCACGGCATGGCACCGGCATGGCACGGCATGGCACGGCATGGCACCGCATTGAATGGCATGGAATGGCATGGAATGGCATGGAATGGCAAGGAATGGCATGGAATGGCACGGCATGGCACCGGCATGGCACGGCATGGCACCGGCATGGCACGGCATGGCACCGGCATGGCACGGCATGGCACCGGCATGGCACGGCATGGCACCGGCATGGCACGGCATGGCACCGGCATGGCACGGCATGGCACCGGCATGGCACGGCATGGCACCGGCATGGCACGGCATGGCACCGGCATGGCACCGGCATGGCACGGCATGGCACCGGCATGGCACGGCATGGCACCGGCATGGCACGGCATGGCACGGCATGGCACCGGCATGGCACGGCATGGCACCGGCATGGCACCGGCATGGCACGGCATGGCACGGCATGGCACCGGCATGGCATGGCATGGCATGGCATGGCACGGCATGGCACCGGCATGGCACGGCATGGCACCGGCATGGCACGGCATGGCACCGGCATGGCACGGCATGGCACCGGCATGGCACGGCATGGCACCGGCATGGCACGGCATGGCACCGGCATGGCACGGCATGGCACCGGCATGGCACGGCATGGCACCGGCATGGCACCGGCATGGCACCGGCATGGCACGGCATGGCACCGGCATGGCACGGCATGGCACCGGCATGGCACGGCATGGCACCGGCATGGCACGGCATGGCACCGGCATGGCACGGCATGGCACCGGCATGGCACGGCATGGCACCGGCATGGCACGGCATGGCACCGGCATGGCACGGCATGGCACCGGCATGGCACCGCCATGGCACGGCATGGCACCGGCATGGCACCGGCATGGCACGGCATGGCACGGCATGGCACGGCATGGCACGGCATGGCACGGCATGGCACGGCATGGCACGGCATGGCACGGCATGGCACGGCATGGCACGGCATGGCACGGCATGGCACGGCATGGCACGGCATGGCACGGCATGGCACGGCATGGCACCGGCATGGCACCGCATTGAGTGGCATGGAATGGCATGGAATGGCATGGAATGGCATGGAATGGCATGGAATGGCATGGAATGGCATGGAATGGCATGGAATGGCATGGAATGGCATGGAATGGCATGGAATGGCATGGAATGGCATGGAATGGCATGGAATGGCATGGAATGGCATGGAATGGCATGGAATGGCATGGAATGGCATGGAATGGCATGGAATGGCATGGAATGGCATGGAATGGCATGGAATGGCATGGAATGGCATGGAATGGCATGGAATGGCATGGAATGGCATGGAATGGCATGGAATGGCATGGAATGGCATGGAATGGCATGGAATGGCATGGAATGGCATGGAATGGCATGGAATAGCATGGAAGGGCATGGCACCGCATGGCACGGCATGGCACGGCATGGCACGGCATGGCACGGCATGGCACGGCATGGCACCGGCATGGCACGGCATGGCACCGGCATGGCACGGCATGGCACCGGCATGGAATGGCATGGAATGGCATGGAATGGCATGGAATGGCATGGAATGGCATGGAATGGCATGGAATGGCATGGAATGGCATGGAATGGCATGGCACCGGCATGGCACCGGCATGGCACGGCATGGCACGGCATGGCATGGCACGGCATGGCACGGCATGGCACGGCATGGCACGGCATGGCACGGCATGGCACGGCATGGCACGGCATGGCACGGCATGGCACGGCATGGCACGGCATGGCACCGGCATTGCACGGAATGGCATGGAATGGAATGGAATGGCATTGAATGGCATGGAATGGCATGGAATGGCATGGAATGGCATGGAATGGCATGGAATGGCATGGAATGGCATGGAATGGCATGGAATGGCATGGAATAGCATGGAATGGCATGGAATGGCATGGAATGGCATGGAATGGCATGGAATGGCATGGAATGGCATGGAATGGCATGGAATGGCATGGAATGGCATGGAATGGCATGGAATGGCATGGAATGGCATGGAATGGCATGGAATGGCATGGAATGGCATGGAATGGCATGGAATGGCATGGAATGGCATGGAATGGCATGGAATGGCATGGAATGGCATGGAATGGCATGGAATGGCATGGAATGGCATGGAATGGCATGGAATGGCATGGAATGGCATGGAATGGCATGGAATGGCATGGAATGGCATGGAATGGCATGGAATGGCATGGAATGGCATGGAATGGCATGGAATGGCATGGAATGGCATGGAATGGCATGGCACCGGCATGGCACCGGCATGGCACCGGCATGGCACCGGCATGGCACCGGCATGGCACCGGCATGGCACCGGCATTGCACGGAATGGCATGGAATGGCATGGAATGGCATGGCACCGGCATGGCACCGGCATGGCACCGGCATGGCACGGCATGGCACGGCATGGCACGGCATGGCACGGCATGGCACCAGCATGGCACGGCATGGCACCGGCATGGCACGGCATGGCACCGGCATGGCACGGCATGGCACCGGCATAGCACGGCATGGCACCGGCATGGCACGGCATGGCACGGCATGGAATGGCATGGAATGGCATGGAATGGCATGGAATGGCATGGAATGGCAAGGAATGGCATGGAATGGCACGGCATGGCACCGGCATGGCACGGCATGGCACCGGCATGGCACGGCATGGCACCGGCATGGCACGGCATGGCACCGGCATGGCACGGCATGGCACCGGCATGGCACGGCATGGCACCGGCATGGCACGGCATGGCACCGGCATGGCACGGCATGGCACCGGCATGGCACCGGCATGGCACGGCATGGCACCGGCATGGCACGGCATGGCACCGGCATGGCACGGCATGGCACGGCATGGCACCGGCATGGCACGGCATGGCACCGGCATGGCACGGCATGGCACGGCATGGCACCGGCATGGCACGGCATGGCACCGGCATGGCACGGCATGGCACCGGCATGGCACGGCATGGCACCGGCATGGCACGGCATGGCACCGGCATGGCACGGCATGGCACCGGCATGGCACGGCATGGCACCGGCATGGCACGGCATGGCACCGGCATGGCACGGCATGGCACCGGCATGGCACGGCATGGCACCGGCATGGCACGGCATGGCACCGGCATGGCACGGCATGGCACCGGCATGGCACGGCATGGCACCGGCATGGCACGGCATGGCACCGGCATGGCACGGCATGGCACCGGCATGGCACGGCATGGCACCGGCATGGCACGGCATGGCACCGGCATGGCACGGCATGGCACCGGCATGGCACGGCATGGCACCGGCATGGCACGGCATGGCACCGGCATGGCACGGCATGGCACCGGCATGGCACGGCATGGCACCGGCATGGCACGGCATGGCACCGGCATGGCACGGCATGGCACCGGCATGGCACGGCATGGCACCGGCATGGCACGGCATGGCACCGGCATGGCACGGCATGGCACCGGCATGGCACGGCATGGCACCGGCATGGCACGGCATGGCACCGGCATGGCACGGCATGGCACGGCATGGCACCGGCATGGCACGGCATGGCACCGGCATGGCACGGCATGGCACCGGCATGGCACGGCATGGCACCGGCATGGCACGGCATGGCACCGGCATGGCACGGCATGGCACCGGCATGGCACGGCATGGCACCGGCATGGCACGGCATGGCACCGGCATGGCACGGCATGGCACCGGCATGGCACGGCATGGCACCGGCATGGCACGGCATGGCACCGGCATGGCACGGCATGGCACCGGCATGGCACGGCATGGCACCGGCATGGCACGGCATGGCACCGGCATGGCACGGCATGGCACCGGCATGGCACGGCATGGCACCGGCATGGCACGGCATGGCACCGGCATGGCACGGCATGGCACCGGCATGGCACGGCATGGCACCGGCATGGCACGGCATGGCACCGGCATGGCACGGCATGGCACCGGCATGGCACGGCATGGCACCGGCATGGCACGGCATGGCACCGGCATGGCACGGCATGGCACCGGCATGGCACGGCATGGCACCGGCATGGCACGGCATGGCACCGGCATGGCACGGCATGGCACCGGCATGGCACGGCATGGCACCGGCATGGCACGGCATGGCACCGGCATGGCACGGCATGGCACCGGCATGGCACGGCATGGCACGGCATGGCACCGGCATGGCACGGCATGGCACGGCATGGCACCGGCATGGCACCGGCATGGCACGGCATGGCACCGGCATGGAATGGCATGGAATGGCATGGAATGGCATGGAATGGCATGGCACCGGCATGGCACCGGCATGGCACCGGCATGGCACGGCATGGCACCGGCATGGCACCGGCATGGCACCGGCATGGCACCGGCATGGCACCGGCATGGCACCGGCATGGCACCGGCATGGCACCGGCATGGCACCGGCATGGCACCGGCATGGCACCGGCATGGCACCGGCATGGCACCGGCATGGCACCGGCATGGCACCGGCATGGCACCGGCATGGCACCGGCATGGCACCGGCATGGCACCGGCATGGCACCGGCATGGCACCGGCATGGCACCGGCATGGCACCGGCATGGCACCGGCATGGCACCGGCATGGCACCGGCATGGCACCGGCATGGCACCGGCATGGCACCGGCATGGCACCGGCATGGCACCGGCATGGCACCGGCATGGCACCGGCATGGCACCGGCATGGCACCGGCATGGCACCGGCATGGCACCGGCATGGCACCGGCATGGCACCGGCATGGCACCGGCATGGCACCGGCATGGCACCGGCATGGCACCGGCATGGCACCGGCATGGCACCGGCATGGCACCGGCATGGCACCGGCATGGCACCGGCATGGCACCGGCATGGCACCGGCATGGCACCGGCATGGCACCGGCATGGCACCGGCATGGCACCGGCATGGCACCGGCATGGCACCGGCATGGCACCGGCATGGCACGGCATGGCACGGCATGGCACGGCATGGCACGGCATGGCACGGCATGGCACGGCATGGCACGGCATGGCACGGCATGGCACGGCATGGCACGGCATGGCACGGCATGGCACGGCATGGCACGGCATGGCACGGCATGGCACGGCATGGCACGGCATGGCACGGCATGGCACGGCATGACACGGCATGGCACGGCATGGCACGGCATGGCACGGCATGGCACGGCATGGCACGGCATGGCACCGGCATGGCACGGCATGGCACCGGCATGGCACCGGCATGGCACGGCATGGCACCGGCATGGCACGGCATGGCACCGGCATGGCACGGCATGGCACCGGCATGGCACGGCATGGCACCGGCATGGCACGGCATGGCACGGCATGGCACCGGCATGGCACGGCATGGCACCGGCATGGCACGGCATGGCACCGGCATGGCACGGCATGGCACCGGCATGGCACGGCATGGCACCGGCATGGCACGGCATGGCACCGGCATGGCACGGCATGGCACCGGCATGGCACGGCATGGCACCGGCATGGCACGGCATGGCACCGGCATGGCACCGGCATGGCACGGCATGGCACCGGCATGGCACGGCATGGCACCGGCATGGCACGGCATGGCACCGGCATGGCACGGCATGGCACCGGCATGGCACGGCATGGCACCGGCATGGCACGGCATGGCACCGGCATGGCACGGCATGGCACCGGCATGGCACGGCATGGCACCGGCATGGCACGGCATGGCACCGGCATGGCACCGGCATGGCACGGCATGGCACCGGCATGGCACGGCATGGCACCGGCATGGCACGGCATGGCACCGGCATGGCACGGCATGGCACCGGCATGGCACGGCATGGCACCGGCATGGCACGGCATGGCACCGGCATGGCACCGGCATGGCACCGGCATGGCACCGGCATGGCACCGGCATGGCACCGGCATGGCACCGGCATGGCACCGGCATGGCACCGGCATGGCACCGGCATGGCACCGGCATGGCACCGGCATGGCACCGGCATGGCACCGGCATGGCACCGGCATGGCACCGGCATGGCACGGCATGGCACGGCATGGCACCAGCATGGCACGGCATGGCACCGGCATGGCACGGCATGGCACGGCATGGCACGGCATGGCACCGGCATGGCACGGCATGACACCGGCATGACACCGGCATGACACCGGCATGGCACGGCATGGCACCGGCATGGCACCGGCATGGCACCGGCATGGCACCGGCATGGCACGGCATGGCACGGCATGGCACGGCATGGCACGGCATGGCACCGGCATGGCACCGGCATGGCACCGGCATGGCACCGGCATGGCACCGGCATGGCACCGGCATGGCACCGGCATGGCACCGGCATGGCACCGGCATGGCACCGGCATGGCACCGGCATGGCACCGGCATGGCACCGGCATGGCACCGGCATGGCACCGGCATGGCACCGGCATGGCACCGGCATGGCACCGGCATGGCACCGGCATGGCACCGGCATGGCACCGGCATGGCACCGGCATGGCACCGGCATGGCACCGGCATGGCACCGGCATGGCACCGGCATGGCACCGGCATGGCACCGGCATGGCACCGGCATGGCACCGGCATGGCACCGGCATGGCACCGGCATGGCACCGGCATGGCACCGGCATGGCACCGGCATGGCACCGGCATGGCACCGGCATGGCACCGGCATGGCACCGGCATGGCACCGGCATGGCACCGGCATGGCACCGGCATGGCACCGGCATGGCACCGGCATGGCACCGGCATGGCACCGGCATGGCACCGGCATGGCACCGGCATGGCACCGGCATGGCACCGGCATGGCACCGGCATGGCACCGGCATGGCACCGGCATGGCACCGGCATGGCACCGGCATGGCACCGGCATGGCACCGGCATGGCACCGGCATGGCACCGGCATGGCACCGGCATGGCACCGGCATGGCACCGGCATGGCACCGGCATGGCACCGGCATGGCACCGGCATGGCACCGGCATGGCACCGGCATGGCACCGGCATGGCACCGGCATGGCACCGGCATGGCACCGGCATGGCACCGGCATGGCACCGGCATGGCACCGGCATGGCACCGGCATGGCACCGGCATGGCACCGGCATGGCACCGGCATGGCACCGGCATGGCACCGGCATGGCACCGGCATGGCACCGGCATGGCACCGGCATGGCACCGGCATGGCACCGGCATGGCACCGGCATGGCACCGGCATGGCACCGGCATGGCACCGGCATGGCACCGGCATGGCACCGGCATGGCACCGGCATGGAATGGCACGGAATGGCATGGAATGGCATGGAATGGCATGGAATGGCATGGCACGGCATGGAATGGCATGGCACGGCATGGCACGGCATGGCACCGCATTGAGTGGCATGGAATGGCATGGAATGGCATGGAATGGCATGGACTGGCATGGACTGGCATGGAAAGGCATGGAATGGCATGGCACCGCATGGCACCGGCATGGCACCGGCATGGCACGGCATGGCACCGGCATGGCACGGCATGGCACCGGCATGGCACGGCATTGAATGGCATGGAATGGCATGGAATGGCATGGAATGGCATGGAATGGCATGGAATGGCATGGAATGGCATGGAATGGCATGGAATGGCATGGAATGGCATGGAATGGCATGGAATGGCATGGAATGGCATGGAATGGCATGGAATGGCATGGAATGGCATGGAATGGCATGGAAGGGCATGGCACGGCATGGCACGGCATGGCACGGCATGGCACCGGCATGGCACGGCATGGCACCGGCATGGCACGGCATGGCACCGGCATGGCACGGCATGGCACCGGCATGGCACGGCATGGCACCGGCATGGCACGGCATGGCACGGCATGGCACCGGCATGGCACGGCATGGCACCGGCATGGCACGGCATGGCACCGGCATGGCACGGCATGGCACCGGCATGGCACGGCATGGCACCGGCATGGCACGGCATGGCACCGGCATGGCACGGCATGGCACCGGCATGGCACGGCATGGCACCGGCATGGCACGGCATGGCACCGGCATGGCACGGCATGGCACCGGCATGGCACGGCATGGCACCGGCATGGCACGGCATGGCACCGGCATGGCACGGCATGGCACCGGCATGGCACGGCATGGCACCGGCATGGCACGGCATGGCACCGGCATGGCACGGCATGGCACCGGCATGGCACCGGCATGGCACGGCATGGCACCGGCATGGCACGGCATGGCACCGGCATGGCACGGCATGGCACCGGCATGGCACGGCATGGCACCGGCATGGCACGGCATGGCACCGGCATGGCACGGCATGGCACGGCATGGCACGGCATGGCACGGCATGGCACCAGCATGGCACGGCATGGCACCGGCATGGCACGGCATGGCACCGGCATGGCACGGCATGGCACCGGCATGGCACGGCATGGCACCGGCATGGCACGGCATGGCACCGGCATGGCACGGCATGGCACGGCATGGCACCGGCATGGCATGGCATGGCATGGCATGGCACGGCATGGCACCGGCATGGCACGGCATGGCACCGGCATGGCACGGCATGGCACCGGCATGGCACGGCATGGCACCGGCATGGCACGGCATGGCACCGGCATGGCACGGCATGGCACCGGCATGGCACGGCATGGCACCGGCATGGCACGGCATGGCACCGGCATGGCACCGGCATGGCACCGGCATGGCACGGCATGGCACCGGCATGGCACGGCATGGCACCGGCATGGCACGGCATGGCACCGGCATGGCACGGCATGGCACCGGCATGGCACGGCATGGCACCGGCATGGCACGGCATGGCACCGGCATGGCACGGCATGGCACCGGCATGGCACGGCATGGCACCGGCATGGCACGGCATGGCACCGGCATGGCACCGCCATGGCACGGCATGGCACCGGCATGGCACCGGCATGGCACGGCATGGCACGGCATGGCACGGCATGGCACGGCATGGCACGGCATGGCACGGCATGGCACGGCATGGCACGGCATGGCACGGCATGGCACGGCATGGCACGGCATGGCACGGCATGGCACGGCATGGCACGGCATGGCACGGCATGGCACGGCATGGCACGGCATGGCACCGGCATGGCACCGCATTGAGTGGCATGGAATGGCATGGAATGGCATGGAATGGCATGGAATGGCATGGAATGGCATGGAATGGCATGGAATGGCATGGAATGGCATGGAATGGCATGGAATGGCATGGAATGGCATGGAATGGCATGGAATGGCATGGAATGGCATGGAATGGCATGGAATGGCATGGAATGGCATGGAATGGCATGGAATGGCATGGAATGGCATGGAATGGCATGGAATGGCATGGAATGGCATGGAATGGCATGGAATGGCATGGAATGGCATGGAATGGCATGGAATGGCATGGAATGGCATGGAATGGCATGGAATGGCATGGAATGGCATGGAATGGCATGGAATGGCATGGAATGGCATGGAATGGCATGGAATGGCATGGAATGGCATGGAATGGCATGGAATGGCATGGAATGGCATGGAATGGCATGGAATGGCATGGAATGGCATGGAATGGCATGGAATAGCATGGAAGGGCATGGCACCGCATGGCACGGCATGGCACGGCATGGCACGGCATGGCACGGCATGGCACGGCATGGCACCGGCATGGCACGGCATGGCACCGGCATGGCACGGCATGGCACCGGCATGGAATGGCATGGAATGGCATGGAATGGCATGGAATGGCATGGAATGGCATGGAATGGCATGGAATGGCATGGAATGGCATGGAATGGCATGGCACCGGCATGGCACCGGCATGGCACGGCATGGCACGGCATGGCATGGCACGGCATGGCACGGCATGGCACGGCATGGCACGGCATGGCACGGCATGGCACGGCATGGCACGGCATGGCACGGCATGGCACGGCATGGCACGGCATGGCACCGGCATTGCACGGAATGGCATGGAATGGAATGGAATGGCATTGAATGGCATGGAATGGCATGGAATGGCATGGAATGGCATGGAATGGCATGGAATGGCATGGAATGGCATGGAATGGCATGGAATGGCATGGAATGGCATGGAATGGCATGGAATGGCATGGAAGGGCATGGAATGGCATGGAATGGCATGGAATGGCATGGAATGGCATGGAATGGCATGGAATGGCATGGAATGGCATGGAATGGCATGGAATGGCATGGAATGGCATGGAATGGCATGGAATGGCATGGAATGGCATGGAATGGCATGGAATGGCATGGAATGGCATGGAATGGCATGGAATGGCATGGAATGGCATGGAATGGCATGGAATGGCATGGAATGGCATGGAATGGCATGGAATGGCATGGAATGGCATGGAATGGCATGGAATGGCATGGAATGGCATGGAATGGCATGGAATGGCATGGAATGGCATGGAATGGCATGGAATAGCATGGAAGGGCATGGCACCGCATGGCACGGCATGGCACGGCATGGCACGGCATGGCACGGCATGGCACGGCATGGCACCGGCATGGCACGGCATGGCACCGGCATGGCACGGCATGGCACCGGCATGGCACGGCATAGCACCGGCATGGAATGGCATGGAATGGCATGGAATGGCATGGAATGGCATGGAATGGCATGGAATGGCATGGAATGGCATGGAATGGCATGGAATGGCATGGAATGGCATGGAATGGCATGGAATGGCATGGAATGGCATGGAATGGCATGGAATGGCATGGAATGGCATGGAATGGCATGGAATGGCATGGAATGGCATGGAATGGCATGGAATGGCATGGAATGGCATGGCACGGCATGGCACGGCATGGCACGGCATGGCACGGCATGGCACGGCATGGCACGGCATGGCACGGCATGGCACGGCATGACACGGCATGGCACGGCATGGCACGGCATGGCACGGCATGGCACGGCATGGCACGGCATGGCACGGCATGGCACCGGCATGGCACGGCATGGCACCGGCATGGCACCGGCATGGCACGGCATGGCACCGGCATGGCACGGCATGGCACCGGCATGGCACGGCATGGCACCGGCATGGCACGGCATGGCACCGGCATGGCACGGCATGGCACGGCATGGCACCGGCATGGCACGGCATGGCACCGGCATGGCACGGCATGGCACCGGCATGGCACGGCATGGCACCGGCATGGCACGGCATGGCACCGGCATGGCACGGCATGGCACCGGCATGGCACGGCATGGCACCGGCATGGCACGGCATGGCACCGGCATGGCACGGCATGGCACCGGCATGGCACGGCATGGCACCGGCATGGCACGGCATGGCACCGGCATGGCACGGCATGGCACCGGCATGGCACGGCATGGCACCGGCATGGCACGGCATGGCACCGGCATGGCACGGCATGGCACCGGCATGGCACGGCATGGCACCGGCATGGCACGGCATGGCACCGGCATGGCACGGCATGGCACCGGCATGGCACGGCATGGCACCGGCATGGCACGGCATGGCACCGGCATGGCACGGCATGGCACCGGCATGGCACGGCATGGCACCGGCATGGCACGGCATGGCACCGGCATGGCACGGCATGGCACCGGCATGGCACGGCATGGCACCGGCATGGCACGGCATGGCACCGGCATGGCACGGCATGGCACCGGCATGGCACGGCATGGCACCGGCATGGCACGGCATGGCACCGGCATGGCACGGCATGGCACCGGCATGGCACGGCATGGCACCGGCATGGCACGGCATGGCACCGGCATGGCACGGCATGGCACCGGCATGGCACGGCATGGCACCGGCATGGCACGGCATGGCACCGGCATGGCACGGCATGGCACCGGCATGGCACGGCATGGCACCGGCATGGCACGGCATGGCACCGGCATGGCACGGCATGGCACCGGCATGGCACGGCATGGCACCGGCATGGCACGGCATGGCACCGGCATGGCACGGCATGGCACCGGCATGGCACGGCATGGCACCGGCATGGCACGGCATGGCACCGGCATGGCACGGCATGGCACCGGCATGGCACGGCATGGCACCGGCATGGCACGGCATGGCACCGGCATGGCACGGCATGGCACCGGCATGGCACGGCATGGCACCGGCATGGCACGGCATGGCACCGGCATGGCACGGGCATGGCACCGGCATGGCACCGGCATGGCACCGGCATGGCACCGGCATGGCACGGCATGGCACGGCATGGCACCGGCATGGCACCGGCATGGCACCGGCATGGCACCGGCATGGCACCGGCATGGCACGGCATGGCACCGGCATGGAATGGCATGGAATGGCATGGCACCGGCATGGCACCGGCATGGCACCGGCATGGCACCGGCATGGCACCGGCATGGAATGGCACGGAATGGCATGGAATGGCACGGAATGGCATGGACTGGCATGGAATGGCATGGAATGGCATGGAATGGCATGGAATGGCATGGCACGGCATGGAATGGCATGGCACGGCATGGCACGGCATGGCACCGCATTGAGTGGCATGGAATGGCATGGAATGGCATGGAATGGCATGGACTGGCATGGACTGGCATGGAAAGGCATGGAATGGCATGGCACCGCATGGCCCGGCATGGCACCGGCATGGCACCGGCATGGCACGGCATGGCACCGGCATGGCACGGCATGGCACCGGCATGGCACGGCATTGAATGGCATGGAATGGCATGGAATGGCATGGAATGGCATGGAATGGCATGGAATGGCATGGAATGGCATGGAATGGCATGGAATGGCATGGAATGGCATGGAATGGCATGGAATGGCATGGAATGGCATGGAATGGCATGGAAGGGCATGGCACCGCATGGCACGGCATGGCACGGCATGGCACGGCATGGCACGGCATGGCACGGCATGGCACGGCATGGCACGGCATGGCACGGCATGGCACGGCATGGCACGGCATGGCACGGCATGGCACGGCATGGCACGGCATGGCACGGCATGGCACGGCATGGCACGGCATGGCACGGCATGGCACGGCATGGCACGGCATGGCACGGCATGGCACGGCATGGCACGGCATGGCACGGCATGGCACGGCATGGCACGGCATGGCACGGCATGGCACGGCATGGCACGGCATGGCACGGCATGGCACGGCATGGCACGGCATGGCACGGCATGGCACGGCATGGCACGGCATGGCACGGCATGGCACGGCATGGCACCGGCATGGCACGGCATGGCACCGGCATGGCACCGGCATGGCACGGCATGGCACCGGCATGGCACGGCATGGCACCGGCATGGCACGGCATGGCACCGGCATGGCACGGCATGGCACCGGCATGGCACGGCATGGCACGGCATGGCACCGGCATGGCACGGCATGGCACCGGCATGGCACGGCATGGCACCGGCATGGCACGGCATGGCACCGGCATGGCACGGCATGGCACCGGCATGGCACGGCATGGCACCGGCATGGCACGGCATGGCACCGGCATGGCACGGCATGGCACCGGCATGGCACGGCATGGCACCGGCATGGCACGGCATGGCACCGGCATGGCACGGCATGGCACCGGCATGGCACGGCATGGCACGGCATGGCACCGGCATGGCACGGCATGGCACGGCATGGCACCGGCATGGCACGGCATGGCACCGGCATGGCACCGGCATGGCACGGCATGGCACCGGCATGGAATGGCATGGAATGGCATGGAATGGCATGGAATGGCATGGCACCGGCATGGCACCGGCATGGCACCGGCATGGCACGGCATGGCACCGGCATGGCACGGCATGGCACCGGCATGGCACGGCATGGCACCGGCATGGCACGGCATGGCACCGGCATGGCACGGCATGGCACCGGCATGGCACGGCATGGCACCGGCATGGCACGGCATGGCACCGGCATGGCACCGGCATGGCACCGGCATGGCACCGGCATTGAATGGCATGGAATGGCATGGAATGGCATGGAATGGCATGGAATGGCATGGAATGGCATGGAATGGCATGGAATGGCATGGAATGGCATGGAATGGCATGGAATGGCATGGAATGGCATGGAATGGCATGGAATGGCATGGAATGGCATGGAATGGCATGGAATGGCATGGAATGGCATGGAATGGCATGGAATGGCATGGAATGGCATGGAATGGCATGGAATGGCATGGAATGGCATGGAATGGCATGGCACCGGCATGGCACCGGTATGGCACCGGCATGGCACCGGCATTGCACGGAATGGCATGGAATGGCATGGAATGGCATGGCACCGGCATGGCACCGGCATGGCACCGGCATGGCACGGCATGGCACGGCATGGCACGGCATGGCACCAGCATGGCACGGCATGGCACCGGCATGGCACGGCATGGCACCGGCATGGCACGGCATGGCACCGGCATGGCACGGCATGGCACCGGCATGGCACGGCATGGCACCGGCATGGCACGGCATGGCACCGGCATGGCACCGCATTGAGTGGCATGGAATGGCATGGAATGGCATGGAATGGCATGGAATGGCATGGAATGGCATGGAATGGCATGGAATGGCATGGAATGGCATGGAATGGCATGGAATGGCATGGAATGGCATGGAATGGCATGGAATGGCATGGAATGGCATGGAATGGCATGGAATGGCATGGAATGGCATGGAATGGCATGGAATGGCATGGAATGGCATGGAATGGCATGGAATGGCATGGAATGGCATGGAATGGCATGGAATGGCATGGAATGGCATGGAATGGCATGGAATGGCATGGAATGGCATGGAATGGCATGGAATGGCATGGAATGGCATGGAATGGCATGGAATGGCATGGAATGGCATGGAATGGCATGGAATAGCATGGAAGGGCATGGCACCGCATGGCACGGCATGGCACGGCATGGCACGGCATGGCACGGCATGGCACGGCATGGCACCGGCATGGCACGGCATGGCACCGGCATGGCACGGCATGGCACCGGCATGGCACGGCATAGCACCGGCATGGAATGGCATGGAATGGCATGGAATGGCATGGAATGGCATGGAATGGCATGGAATGGCATGGAATGGCATGGCACCGGCATGGCACCGGCATGGCACGGCATGGCACGGCATGGCATGGCACGGCATGGCACGGCATGGCACGGCATGGCACGGCATGGCACGGCATGGCACGGCATGGCACGGCATGGCACGGCATGGCACGGCATGGCACGGCATGGCACCGGCATGGCACCGGCATGGCACCGGCATTGCACGGAATGGCATGGAATGGAATGGAATGGCATTGAATGGCATGGAATGGCATGGAATGGCATGGAATGGCATGGAATGGCATGGAATGGCATGGAATGGCATGGAATAGCATGGAATGGCATGGAATGGCATGGAATGGCATGGAATGGCATGGAATGGCATGGAATGGCATGGAATGGCATGGAATGGCATGGAATGGCATGGAATGGCATGGAATGGCATGGAATGGCATGGAATGGCATGGAATGGCATGGAATGGCATGGAATGGCATGGAATGGCATGGAATGGCATGGAATGGCATGGAATGGCATGGAATGGCATGGAATGGCATGGAATGGCATGGAATGGCATGGAATGGCATGGAATGGCATGGAATGGCATGGAATGGCATGGAATGGCATGGAATGGCATGGAATGGCATGGAATGGCATGGAATGGCATGGAATGGCATGGAATGGCATGGAATGGCATGGAATGGCATGGAATGGCATGGAATGGCATGGAATGGCATGGAATGGCATGGAATGGCATGGAATGGCATGGAATGGCATGGAATGGCATGGAATGGCATGGAATGGCATGGAATGGCATGGAATGGCATGGAATGGCATGGAATGGCATGGAATGGCATGGAATGGCATGGAATGGCATGGAATGGCATGGAATGGCATGGAATGGCATGGAATGGCATGGAATGGCATGGAATGGCATGGAATGGCATGGAATGGCATGGAATGGCATGGAATGGCATGGAATGGCATGGAATGGCATGGAATGGCATGGCACCGGCATGGCACCGGCATGGCACCGGCATGGCACCGGCATGGCACCGGCATTGCACGGAATGGCATGGAATGGCATGGAATGGCATGGCACCGGCATGGCACCGGCATGGCACCGGCATGGCACGGCATGGCACGGCATGGCACGGCATGGCACGGCATGGCACCAGCATGGCACGGCATGGCACCGGCATGGCACGGCATGGCACCGGCATGGCACGGCATGGCACCGGCATAGCACGGCATGGCACCGGCATGGCACGGCATGGCACCGGCATGGCACGGCATGGCACGGCATGGCACCGCATTGAATGGCATGGAATGGCATGGAATGGCATGGAATGGCAAGGAATGGCATGGAATGGCACGGCATGGCATGGAATGGCACGGCATGGCACGGCATGGCACCGCATTGAATGGCATGGAATGGCATGGAATGGCATGGAATGGCATGGAATGTCATGGAATGGCATGGAATGGCATGGAATGGCATGGAATGGCATGGAATGGCATGGAATGTCATGGAATGGCATGGAATGTCATGGAATGGCATGCAATGGCATGGCACGGCATGGCACGGCATGGCACGGCATGGAACGGCATGGCACGGCATGGCACCGGCATGGCACGGCATGGCACCGGCATGGCACGGCATGGCACCGGCATGGCACGGCATGGCACCGGCATGGCACGGCATGGCACCGGCATGGCACGGCATGGCACCGGCATGGCACGGCATGGCACCGGCATGGCACGGCATGGCACCGGCATGGCACGGCATGGCACCGGCATGGCACGGCATGGCACCGGCATGGCACGGCATGGCACCGGCATGGCACGGCATGGCACCGGCATGGCACGGCATGGCACCGGCATGGCACGGCATGGCACCGGCATGGCACGGCATGGCACCGGCATGGCACGGCATGGCACCGGCATGGCACGGCATGGCACCGGCATGGCACGGCATGGCACCGGCATGGCACGGCATGGCACCGGCATGGCACGGCATGGCACCGGCATGGCACGGCATGGCACCGGCATGGCACGGCATGGCACCGGCATGGCACGGCATGGCACCGGCATGGCACCGGCATGGCACGGCATGGCACCGGCATGGCACGGCATGGCACCGGCATGGCACGGCATGGCACGGCATGGCACGGCATGGCACCGGCATGGCACGGCATGGCACCGGCATGGCACGGCATGGCACGGCATGGCACCGGCATGGCACGGCATGGCACCGGCATGGCACGGCATGGCACCGGCATGGCACGGCATGGCACCGGCATGGCACGGCATGGCACCGGCATGGCACGGCATGGCACCGGCATGGCACGGCATGGCACCGGCATGGCACGGCATGGCACCGGCATGGCACGGCATGGCACCGGCATGGCACGGCATGGCACCGGCATGGCACGGCATGGCACCGGCATGGCACGGCATGGCACCGGCATGGCACCGGCATGGCACGGCATGGCACCGGCATGGCACGGCATGGCACCGGCATGGCACGGCATGGCACCGGCATGGCACGGCATGGCACCGGCATGGCACGGCATGGCACCGGCATGGCACGGCATGGCACCGGCATGGCACGGCATGGCACCGGCATGGCACGGCATGGCACCGGCATGGCACGGCATGGCACCGGCATGGCACGGCATGGCACCGGCATGGCACGGCATGGCACCGGCATGGCACGGCATGGCACCGGCATGGCACGGCATGGCACCGGCATGGCACGGCATGGCACCGGCATGGCACGGCATGGCACCGGCATGGCACGGCATGGCACCGGCATGGCACGGCATGGCACCGGCATGGCACGGCATGGCACCGGCATGGCACGGCATGGCACCGGCATGGCACGGCATGGCACCGGCATGGCACGGCATGGCACCGGCATGGCACGGCATGGCACGGCATGGCACGGCATGGCACGGCATGGCACGGCATGGCACGGCATGGCACGGCATGGCACGGCATGGCACGGCATGGCACCGGCATGGCACCGCATTGAGTGGCATGGAATGGCATGGAATGGCATGGAATGGCATGGAATGGCATGGAATGGCATGGAATGGCATGGAATGGCATGGAATGGCATGGAATGGCATGGAATGGCATGGAATGGCATGGAATGGCATGGAATGGCATGGAATGGCATGGAATGGCATGGAATGGCATGGAATGGCATGGAATGGCATGGAATGGCATGGAATGGCATGGAATGGCATGGAATGGCATGGAATGGCATGGAATGGCATGGAATGGCATGGAATGGCATGGAATGGCATGGAATGGCATGGAATGGCATGGAATGGCATGGAATGGCATGGAATGGCATGGAATGGCATGGAATGGCATGGAATGGCATGGAATGGCATGGAATAGCATGGAAGGGCATGGCACCGCATGGCACGGCATGGCACGGCATGGCACGGCATGGCACGGCATGGCACGGCATGGCACCGGCATGGCACGGCATGGCACCGGCATGGCACGGCATGGCACCGGCATGGCACGGCATGGAATGGCATGGAATGGCATGGAATGGCATGGAATGGCATGGAATGGCATGGAATGGCATGGCACCGGCATGGCACCGGCATGGCACGGCATGGCACGGCATGGCACGGCATGGCACGGCATGGCACGGCATGGCACGGCATGGCACGGCATGGCACCGGCATGGCACGGCATGGCACCGGCATGGCACGGCATGGCACCGGCATGGCACGGCATGGCACCGGCATGGCACGGCATGGCACCGGCATGGCACGGCATGGCACCGGCATGGCACGGCATGGCACCGGCATGGCACGGCATGGCACCGGCATGGCACGGCATGGCACCGGCATGGCACGGCATGGCACCGGCATGGCACGGCATGGCACCGGCATGGCACGGCATGGCACCGGCATGGCACGGCATGGCACCGGCATGGCACGGCATGGCACCGGCATGGCACGGCATGGCACCGGCATGGCACGGCATGGCACCGGCATGGCACGGCATGGCACCGGCATGGCACGGCATGGCACCGGCATGGCACGGCATGGCACCGGCATGGCACGGCATGGCACCGGCATGGCACGGCATGGCACCGGCATGGCACGGCATGGCACCGGCATGGCACGGCATGGCACCGGCATGGCACGGCATGGCACCGGCATGGCACGGCATGGCACCGGCATGGCACGGCATGGCACCGGCATGGCACGGCATGGCACCGGCATGGCACGGCATGGCACCGGCATGGCACGGCATGGCACCGGCATGGCACGGCATGGCACCGGCATGGCACGGCATGGCACCGGCATGGCACGGCATGGCACCGGCATGGCACGGCATGGCACCGGCATGGCACGGCATGGCACCGGCATGGCACGGCATGGCACCGGCATGGCACGGCATGGCACCGGCATGGCACCGGCATGGCACGGCATGGCACCGGCATGGCACGGCATGGCACCGGCATGGCACGGCATGGCACCGGCATGGCACGGCATGGCACCGGCATGGCACGGCATGGCACCGGCATGGCACCGGCATGGCACCGGCATGGCACCGGCATGGAATGGCATGGAATGGCATGGAATGGCATGGAATGGCATGGAATGGCATGGAATGGCATGGAATGGCATGGAATGGCATGGAATGGCATGGAATGGCATGGAATGGCATGGAATGGCATGGAATGGCATGGAATGGCATGGAATGGCATGGAATGGCATGGAATGGCATGGAATGGCATGGAATGGCATGGAATGGCATGGAATGGCATGGAATGGCATGGAATGGCATGGAATGGCATGGAATGGCATGGCACCGGCATGGCACCGGCATGGCACCGGCATGGCACCGGCATTGCACGGAATGGCATGGAATGGCATGGAATGGCATGGCACCGGCATGGCACCGGCATGGCACCGGCATGGCACGGCATGGCACGGCATGGCACCGGCATGGCACGGCATGGCACCGGCATGGCACGGCATGGCACCGGCATGGCACGGCATGGCACCGGCATGGCACGGCATGGCACCGGCATGGCACGGCATGGCACCGGCATGGCACGGCATGGCACCGGCATGGCACGGCATGGCACCGGCATGGCACGGCATGGCACCGGCATGGCACGGCATGGCACCGGCATGGCACGGCATGGCACCGGCATGGCACGGCATGGCACCGGCATGGCACGGCATGGCACCGGCATGGCACGGCATGGCACGGCATGGCACCGGCATGGCACGGCATGGCACCGGCATGGCACGGCATGGCACCGGCATGGCACGGCATGGCACCGGCATGGCACGGCATGGCACCGGCATGGCACGGCATGGCACCGGCATGGCACGGCATGGCACCGGCATGGCACGGCATGGCACCGGCATGGCACGGCATGGCACCGGCATGGCACGGCATGGCACCGGCATGGCACGGCATGGCACCGGCATGGCACGGCATGGCACCGGCATGGCACGGCATGGCACCGGCATGGCACGGCATGGCACCGGCATGGCACGGCATGGCACCGGCATGGCACGGCATGGCACCGGCATGGCACGGCATGGCACCGGCATGGCACGGCATGGCACCGGCATGGCACGGCATGGCACCGGCATGGCACGGCATGGCACCGGCATGGCACGGCATGGCACCGGCATGGCACGGCATGGCACCGGCATGGCACGGCATGGCACCGGCATGGCACGGCATGGCACCGGCATGGCACGGCATGGCACCGGCATGGCACGGCATGGCACCGGCATGGCACGGCATGGCACCGGCATGGCACGGCATGGCACCGGCATGGCACGGCATGGCACCGGCATGGCACGGCATGGCACCGGCATGGCACGGCATGGCACCGGCATGGCACGGCATGGCACCGGCATGGCACGGCATGGCACCGGCATGGCACGGCATGGCACCGGCATGGCACGGCATGGCACCGGCATGGCACGGCATGGCACCGGCATGGCACGGCATGGCACCGGCATGGCACGGCATGGCACCGGCATGGCACGGCATGGCACCGGCATGGCACGGCATGGCACCGGCATGGCACGGCATGGCACCGGCATGGCACGGCATGGCACCGGCATGGCACGGCATGGCACCGGCATGGCACCGGCATGGCACCGGCATGGCACCGGCATGGCACCGGCATGGCACCGGCATGGCACCGGCATGGCACCGGCATTGAATGGCATGGAATGGCATGGAATGGCATGGAATGGCATGGAATGGCATGGAATGGCATGGAATGGCATGGAATGGCATGGAATGGCATGGAATGGCATGGAATGGCATGGAATGGCATGGAATGGCATGGAATGGCATGGAATGGCATGGAATGGCATGGAATGGCATGGAATGGCATGGAATGGCATGGAATGGCATGGAATGGCATGGAATGGCATGGAATGGCATGGAATGGCATGGAATGGCATGGAATGGCATGGAATGGCATGGAATGGCATGGAATGGCATGGAATGGCATGGAATGGCATGGAATGGCATGGAATGGCATGGAATGGCATGGAATGGCATGGAATGGCATGGAATGGCATGGAATGGCATGGAATGGCATGGAATGGCATGGAATGGCATGGAATGGCATGGCACCGGCATGGCACCGGCATGGCACCGGCATGGCACCGGCATGGCACCGGCATTGCACGGAATGGCATGGAATGGCATGGAATGGCATGGAATAGCATGGAAGGGCATGGCACCGCATGGCACGGCATGGCACGGCATGGCACGGCATGGCACGGCATGGCACGGCATGGCACCGGCATGGCACGGCATGGCACCGGCATGGCACGGCATGGCACCGGCATGGCACGGCATAGCACCGGCATGGAATGGCATGGAATGGCATGGAATGGCATGGAATGGCATGGAATGGCATGGAATGGCATGGAATGGCATGGCACCGGCATGGCACCGGCATGGCACGGCATGGCACGGCATGGCACGGCATGGCACGGCATGGCACGGCATGGCACGGCATGGCACGGCATGGCACGGCATGGCACGGCATGGCACGGCATGGCACGGCATGGCACGGCATGGCACCGGCATGGCACCGGCATGGCACCGGCATTGCACGGAATGGCATGGAATGGAATGGAATGGCATTGAATGGCATGGAATGGCATGGAATGGCATGGAATGGCATGGAATGGCATGGAATGGCATGGAATGGCATGGAATGGCATGGAATGGCATGGAATAGCATGGAATGGCATGGAATGGCATGGAATGGCATGGAATGGCATGGAATGCATGGAATGGCATGGAATGGCATGGAATGGCATGGAATGGCATGGAATGGCATGGAATGGCATGGAATGGCATGGAATGGCATGGAATGGCATGGAATGGCATGGAATGGCATGGAATGGCATGGAATGGCATGGAATGGCATGGAATGGCATGGAATGGCATGGAATGGCATGGAATGGCATGGAATGGCATGGAATGGCATGGAATGGCATGGAATGGCATGGAATGGCATGGAATGGCATGGAATGGCATGGAATGGCATGGAATGGCATGGAATGGCATGGAATGGCATGGAATGGCATGGAATGGCATGGAATGGCATGGAATGGCATGGAATGGCATGGAATGGCATGGAATGGCATGGAATGGCATGGAATGGCATGGAATGGCATGGAATGGCATGGAATGGCATGGAATGGCATGGAATGGCATGGAATGGCATGGAATGGCATGGAATGGCATGGAATGGCATGGAATGGCATGGAATGGCATGGAATGGCATGGAATGGCATGGAATGGCATGGAATGGCATGGAATGGCATGGAAGGGCATGGCACCGCATGGCACGGCATGGCACGGCATGGCACGGCATGGCACGGCATGGCACGGCATGGCACGGCATGGCACCGGCATGGCACGGCATGGCACCGGCATGGCACGGCATGGCACCGGCATGGCACGGCATGGCACCGGCATGGCACGGCATGGCACCGGCATGGCACGGCATGGCACCGGCATGGCACGGCATGGCACCGGCATGGCACGGCATGGCACCGGCATGGCACGGCATGGCACCGGCATGGCACGGCATGGCACC
Source organism: Cryptus armator (assembly GCA_963971235.1). NCBI lineage: Eukaryota > Metazoa > Arthropoda > Insecta > Hymenoptera > Ichneumonidae > Cryptus > Cryptus armator. The sequence continues at coordinate 818,228 of CAXARG010000008.1, forward strand.
GGCATGGCACGGCATGGCACCGGCATGGCACGGCATGGCACCGGCATGGCACGGCATGGCACCGGCATGGCACGGCATGGCACCGGCATGGCACGGCATGGCACCGGCATGGCACGGCATGGCACCGGCATGGCACGGCATGGCACCGGCATGGCACGGCATGGCACCGGCATGGCACGGCATGGCACGGCATGGCACCGGCATGGCACGGCATGGCACCGGCATGGCACGGCATGGCACCGGCATGGCACGGCATGGCACCGGCATGGCACGGCATGGCACCGGCATGGCACGGCATGGCACCGGCATGGCACGGCATGGCACCGGCATGGCACGGCATGGCACCGGCATGGCACGGCATGGCACCGGCATGGCACGGCATGGCACCGGCATGGCACGGCATGGCACCGGCATGGCACGGCATGGCACCGGCATGGCACGGCATGGCACCGGCATGGCACGGCATGGCACGGCATGGCACGGCATGGCACGGCATGGCACGGCATGGCACGGCATGGCACGGCATGACACGGCATGGCACGGCATGGCACGGCATGGCACGGCATGGCACGGCATGGCACGGCATGGCACCGGCATGGCACGGCATGGCACCGGCATGGCACCGGCATGGCACGGCGTGGCACCGGCATGGCACGGCATGGCACCGGCATGGCACGGCATGGCACCGGCATGGCACGGCATGGCACCGGCATGGCACGGCATGGCACGGCATGGCACCGGCATGGCACGGCATGGCACCGGCATGGCACGGCATGGCACCGGCATGGCACCGGCATGGCACGGCATGGCACCGGCATGGCACGGCATGGCACCGGCATGGCACGGCATGGCACCGGCATGGCACGGCATGGCACCGGCATGGCACGGCATGGCACCGGCATGGCACGGCATGGCACCGGCATGGCACGGCATGGCACCGGCATGGCACGGCATGGCACCGGCATGGCACGGCATGGCACCGGCATGGCACGGCATGGCACCGCCATGGCACGGCATGGCACCGGCATGGCACGGCATGGCACCGGCATGGCACGGCATGGCACCGGCATGGCACGGCATGGCACCGGCATGGCACGGCATGGCACCGGCATGGCACGGCATGGCACCGGCATGGCACGGCATGGCACCGGCATGGCACGGCATGGCACCGGCATGGCACGGCATGGCACCGGCATGGCACGGCATGGCACCGGCATGGCACGGCATGGCACCGGCATGGCACGGCATGGCACCGGCATGGCACGGCATGGCACCGGCATGGCACGGCATGGCACCGGCATGGCACGGCATGGCACCGGCATGGCACGGCATGGCACCGGCATGGCACGGCATGGCACCGGCATGGCACGGCATGGCACCGGCATGGCACGGCATGGCACCGGCATGGCACGGCATGGCACCGGCATGGCACGGCATGGCACCGGCATGGCACGGCATGGCACCGGCATGGCACGGCATGGCACCGGCATGGCACGGCATGGCACCGGCATGGCACGGCATGGCACCGGCATGGCACGGCATGGCACCGGCATGGCACGGCATGGCACCGGCATGGCACGGCATGGCACCGGCATGGCACGGCATGGCACCGGCATGGCACGGCATGGCACCGGCATGGCACGGCATGGCACCGGCATGGCACGGCATGGCACCGGCATGGCACGGCATGGCACCGGCATGGCACGGCATGGCACCGGCATGGCACGGCATGGCACCGGCATGGCACGGCATGGCACCGGCATGGCACGGCATGGCACCGGCATGGCACGGCATGGCACCGGCATGGCACGGCATGGCACCGGCATGGCACGGCATGGCACCGGCATGGCACGGCATGGCACCGGCATGGCACGGCATGGCACCGGCATGGCACGGCATGGCACCGGCATGGCACGGCATGGCACCGGCATGGCACGGCATGGCACCGGCATGGCACGGCATGGCACCGGCATGGCACGGCATGGCACCGGCATGGCACGGCATGGCACGGCATGGCACCGGCATGGCACGGCATGGCACGGCATGGCACCGGCATGGCACCGGCATGGCACGGCATGGCACCGGCATGGAATGGCATGGAATGGCATGGAATGGCATGGAATGGCATGGAATGGCATGGCACCGGCATGGCACCGGCATGGCACCGGCATGGCACGGCATGGCACCGGCATGGCACCGGCATGGCACCGGCATGGCACCGGCATGGCACCGGCATGGCACCGGCATGGCACCGGCATGGCACCGGCATGGCACCGGCATGGCACCGGCATGGCACCGGCATGGCACCGGCATGGCACCGGCATGGCACCGGCATGGCACCGGCATGGCACCGGCATGGCACCGGCATGGCACCGGCATGGCACCGGCATGGCACCGGCATGGCACCGGCATGGCACGGCATGGCACCGGCATGGCACGGCATGGCACCGGCATGGCACGGCATGGCACCGGCATGGCACGGCATGGCACCGGCATGGCACGGCATGGCACCGGCATGGCACGGCATGGCACCGGCATGGCACGGCATGGCACCGGCATGGCACGGCATGGCACCGGCATGGCACGGCATGGCACCGGCATGGCACGGCATGGCACCGGCATGGCACGGCATGGCACCGGCATGGCACGGCATGGCACCGGCATGGCACGGCATGGCACCGGCATGGCACGGCATGGCACCGGCATGGCACGGCATGGCACCGGCATGGCACGGCATGGCACCGGCATGGCACGGCATGGCACCGGCATGGCACGGCATGGCACCGGCATGGCACGGCATGGCACCGGCATGGCACGGCATGGCACCGGCATGGCACGGCATGGCACCAGCATGGCACGGCATGGCACCGGCATGGCACGGCATGGCACCGGCATGGCACGGCATGGCACCGGCATAGCACGGCATGGCACCGGCATGGCACGGCATGGCACCGGCATGGCACGGCATGGCACGGCATGGCACCGCATTGAATGGCATGGAATGGCATGGAATGGCATGGAATGGCAAGGAATGGCATGGAATGGCACGGCATGGCATGGAATGGCACGGCATGGCACGGCATGGCACCGCATTGAATGGCATGGAATGGCATGGAATGGCATGGAATGGCATGGAATGTCATGGAATGGCATGGAATGGCATGGAATGGCATGGAATGGCATGGAATGGCATGGAATGTCATGGAATGGCATGGAATGTCATGGAATGGCATGCAATGGCATGGCACGGCATGGCACGGCATGGCACGGCATGGAACGGCATGGCACGGCATGGCACCGGCATGGCACGGCATGGCACCGGCATGGCACGGCATGGCACCGGCATGGCACGGCATGGCACCGGCATGGCACGGCATGGCACCGGCATGGCACGGCATGGCACCGGCATGGCACGGCATGGCACCGGCATGGCACGGCATGGCACCGGCATGGCACGGCATGGCACCGGCATGGCACGGCATGGCACCGGCATGGCACGGCATGGCACCGGCATGGCACGGCATGGCACCGGCATGGCACGGCATGGCACCGGCATGGCACGGCATGGCACCGGCATGGCACGGCATGGCACCGGCATGGCACGGCATGGCACCGGCATGGCACGGCATGGCACCGGCATGGCACGGCATGGCACCGGCATGGCACGGCATGGCACCGGCATGGCACGGCATGGCACCGGCATGGCACGGCATGGCACCGGCATGGCACGGCATGGCACCGGCATGGCACGGCATGGCACCGGCATGGCACGGCATGGCACCGGCATGGCACCGGCATGGCACGGCATGGCACCGGCATGGCACGGCATGGCACCGGCATGGCACGGCATGGCACGGCATGGCACGGCATGGCACCGGCATGGCACGGCATGGCACGGCATGGCACCGGCATGGCACGGCATGGCACCGGCATGGCACGGCATGGCACCGGCATGGCACGGCATGGCACCGGCATGGCACGGCATGGCACCGGCATGGCACGGCATGGCACCGGCATGGCACGGCATGGCACCGGCATGGCACGGCATGGCACCGGCATGGCACGGCATGGCACCGGCATGGCACGGCATGGCACCGGCATGGCACGGCATGGCACCGGCATGGCACGGCATGGCACCGGCATGGCACCGGCATGGCACGGCATGGCACCGGCATGGCACGGCATGGCACCGGCATGGCACGGCATGGCACCGGCATGGCACGGCATGGCACCGGCATGGCACGGCATGGCACCGGCATGGCACGGCATGGCACCGGCATGGCACGGCATGGCACCGGCATGGCACGGCATGGCACCGGCATGGCACGGCATGGCACCGGCATGGCACGGCATGGCACCGGCATGGCACGGCATGGCACCGGCATGGCACGGCATGGCACCGGCATGGCACGGCATGGCACCGGCATGGCACGGCATGGCACCGGCATGGCACGGCATGGCACCGGCATGGCACGGCATGGCACCGGCATGGCACGGCATGGCACCGGCATGGCACGGCATGGCACCGGCATGGCACGGCATGGCACCGGCATGGCACGGCATGGCACCGGCATGGCACGGCATGGCACCGGCATGGCACGGCATGGCACCGGCATGGCACGGCATGGCACCGGCATGGCACGGCATGGCACCGGCATGGCACGGCATGGCACCGGCATGGCACGGCATGGCACCGGCATGGCACGGCATGGCACCGGCATGGCACGGCATGGCACCGGCATGGCACGGCATGGCACGGCATGGCACGGCATGGCACGGCATGGCACGGCATGGCACGGCATGGCACGGCATGGCACGGCATGGCACGGCATGGCACCGGCATGGCACCGCATTGAGTGGCATGGAATGGCATGGAATGGCATGGAATGGCATGGAATGGCATGGAATGGCATGGAATGGCATGGAATGGCATGGAATGGCATGGAATGGCATGGAATGGCATGGAATGGCATGGAATGGCATGGAATGGCATGGAATGGCATGGAATGGCATGGAATGGCATGGAATGGCATGGAATGGCATGGAATGGCATGGAATGGCATGGAATGGCATGGAATGGCATGGAATGGCATGGAATGGCATGGAATGGCATGGAATGGCATGGAATGGCATGGAATGGCATGGAATGGCATGGAATGGCATGGAATGGCATGGAATGGCATGGAATGGCATGGAATGGCATGGAATAGCATGGAAGGGCATGGCACCGCATGGCACGGCATGGCACGGCATGGCACGGCATGGCACGGCATGGCACGGCATGGCACCGGCATGGCACGGCATGGCACCGGCATGGCACGGCATGGCACCGGCATGGCACGGCATGGAATGGCATGGAATGGCATGGAATGGCATGGAATGGCATGGAATGGCATGGAATGGCATGGCACCGGCATGGCACCGGCATGGCACGGCATGGCACGGCATGGCACGGCATGGCACGGCATGGCACGGCATGGCACGGCATGGCACGGCATGGCACCGGCATGGCACGGCATGGCACCGGCATGGCACGGCATGGCACCGGCATGGCACGGCATGGCACCGGCATGGCACGGCTGGCACCGGCATGGCACGGCATGGCACCGGCATGGCACGGCATGGCACCGGCATGGCACGGCATGGCACCGGCATGGCACGGCATGGCACCGGCATGGCACGGCATGGCACCGGCATGGCACGGCATGGCACCGGCATGGCACGGCATGGCACCGGCATGGCACGGCATGGCACCGGCATGGCACGGCATGGCACCGGCATGGCACGGCATGGGCACCGGCATGGCACGGCATGGCACCGGCATGGCACGGCATGGCACCGGCATGGCACGGCATGGCACCGGCATGGCACGGCATGGCACCGGCATGGCACGGCATGGCACCGGCATGGCACGGCATGGCACCGGCATGGCACGGCATGGCACCGGCATGGCACGGCATGGCACCGGCATGGCACGGCATGGCACCGGCATGGCACGGCATGGCACCGGCATGGCACGGCATGGCACCGGCATGGCACGGCATGGCACCGGCATGGCACGGCATGGCACCGGCATGGCACGGCATGGCACCGGCATGGCACGGCATGGCACCGGCAGGCACGGCATGGCACCGGCATGGCACGGCATGGCACCGGCATGGCACGGCATGGCACCGGCATGGCACGGCATGGCACCGGCATGGCACGGCATGGCACCGGCATGGCACGGCATGGCACCGGCATGGCACGGCATGGCACCGGCATGGCACCGGCATGGCACGGCATGGCACCGGCATGGCACGGCATGGCACCGGCATGGCACGGCATGGCACCGGCATGGCACGGCATGGCACCGGCATGGCACGGCATGGCACCGGCATGGCACGGCATGGCACCGGCATGGCACCGGCATGGCACCGGCATGGCACCGGCATTGAATGGCATGGAATGGCATGGAATGGCATGGAATGGCATGGAATGGCATGGAATGGCATGGAATGGCATGGAATGGCATGGAATGGCATGGAATGGCATGGAATGGCATGGAATGGCATGGAATGGCATGGAATGGCATGGAATGCATGGAATGGCATGGAATGGCATGGAATGGCATGGAATGGCATGGAATGGCATGGAATGCATGGAATGGCATGGAATGGCATGGCACCGGCATGGCACCGGCATGGCACCGGCATGGCACCGGCATTGCACGGAATGGCATGGAATGGCATGGAATGGCATGGCACCGGCATGGCACCGGCATGGCACCGGCATGGCACGGCATGGCACGGCATGGCACCGGCATGGCACGGCATGGCACCGGCATGGCACGGCATGGCACCGGCATGGCACGGCATGGCACCGGCATGGCACGGCATGGCACCGGCATGGCACGGCATGGCACCGGCATGGCACGGCATGGCACCGGCATGGCACGGCATGGCACCGGCATGGCACGGCATGGCACCGGCATGGCACGGCATGGCACCGGCATGGCACGGCATGGCACCGGCATGGCACGGCATGGCACCGGCATGGCACGGCATGGCACGGCATGGCACCGGCATGGCACGGCATGGCACCGGCATGGCACGGCATGGCACCGGCATGGCACGGCATGGCACCGGCATGGCACGGCATGGCACCGGCATGGCACGGCATGGCACCGGCATGGCACGGCATGGCACCGGCATGGCACGGCATGGCACCGGCATGGCACGGCATGGCACCGGCATGGCACGGCATGGCACCGGCATGGCACGGCATGGCAACCGGCATGGCACGGCATGGCACCGGCATGGCACGGCATGGCACCGGCATGGCACGGCATGGCACCGGCATGGCACGGCATGGCACCGGCATGGCACGGCATGGCACCGGCATGGCACGGCATGGCACCGGCATGGCACGGCATGGCACCGGCATGGCACGGCATGGCACCGGCATGGCACGGCATGGCACCGGCATGGCACGGCATGGCACCGGCATGGCACGGCATGGCACCGGCATGGCACGGCATGGCACCGGCATGGCACGGCATGGCACCGGCATGGCACGGCATGGCACCGGCATGGCACGGCATGGCACCGGCATGGCACGGCATGGCACCGGCATGGCACGGCATGGCACCGGCATGGCACGGCATGGCACCGGCATGGCACGGCATGGCACCGGCATGGCACGGCATGGCACCGGCATGGCACGGCATGGCACCGGCATGGCACGGCATGGCACCGGCATGGCACGGCATGGCACCGGCATGGCACGGCATGGCACCGGCATGGCACGGCATGGCACCGGCATGGCACGGCATGGCACCGGCATGGCACGGCATGGCACCGGCATGGCACGGCATGGCACCGGCATGGCACGGCATGGCACCGGCATGGCACGGCATGGCACCGGCATGGCACGGCATGGCACCGGCATGGCACGGCATGGCACCGGCATGGCACGGCATGGCACCGGCATGGCACGGCATGGCACCGCATGGCACGGCATGGCACCGGCATGGCACGGCATGGCACCGGCATGGCACCGGCATGGCACCGGCATGGCACCGGCATGGCACCGGCATGGCACGGCATTGAATGGCATGGAATGGCATGGAATGGCATGGAATGGCATGGAATGGCATGGAATGGCATGGAATGGCATGGAATGGCATGGAATGGCATGGAATGGCATGGAATGGCATGGAATGGCATGGAATGGCATGGAATGGCATGGAATGGCATGGAATGGCATGGAATGGCATGGAATGGCATGGAATGGCATGGAATGGCATGGAATGGCATGGAATGGCATGGAATGGCATGGAATGGCATGGAATGGCATGGAATGGCATGGAATGGCATGGAATGGCATGGAATGGCATGGAATGGCATGGAATGGCATGGAATGGCATGGAATGGCATGGAATGGCATGGAATGGCATGGAATGGCATGGAATGGCATGGAATGGCATGGAATGGCATGGAATGGCATGGAATGGCATGGAATGGCATGGAATGGCATGGAATGGCATGGAATGGCATGGCACCGGCATGGCACCGGCATGGCACCGGCATGGCACCGGCATGGCACCGGCATTGCACGGAATGGCATGGAATGGCATGGAATGGCATGGAATAGCATGGAAGGGCATGGCACCGCATGGCACGGCATGGCACGGCATGGCACGGCATGGCACGGCATGGCACGGCATGGCACCGGCATGGCACGGCATGGCACCGGCATGGCACGGCATGGCACCGGCATGGCACGGCATAGCACCGGCATGGAATGGCATGGAATGGCATGGAATGGCATGGAATGGCATGGAATGGCATGGAATGGCATGGAATGGCATGGCACCGGCATGGCACCGGCATGGCACGGCATGGCACGGCATGGCACGGCATGGCACGGCATGGCACGGCATGGCACGGCATGGCACGGCATGGCACGGCATGGCACCGGCATGGCACCGGCATGGCACCGGCATTGCACGGAATGGCATGGAATGGAATGGAATGGCATTGAATGGCATGGAATGGCATGGAATGGCATGGAATGGCATGGAATGGCATGGAATGGCATGGAATGGCATGGAATGGCATGGAATGGCATGGAATAGCATGGAATGGCATGGAATGGCATGGAATGGCATGGAATGGCATGGAATGGCATGGAATGGCATGGAATGGCATGGAATGGCATGGAATGGCATGGAATGGCATGGAATGGCATGGAATGGCATGGAATGGCATGGAATGGCATGGAATGGCATGGCACCGGCATGGCACCGGCATGGCACCGGCATGGCACCGGCATGGCACCGGCATTGCACGGAATGGCATGGAATGGCATGGAATGGCATGGAATAGCATGGAAGGGCATGGCACCGCATGGCACGGCATGGCACGGCATGGCACGGCATGGCACGGCATGGCACGGCATGGCACCGGCATGGCACGGCATGGCACCGGCATGGCACGGCATGGCACCGGCATGGCACGGCATAGCACCGGCATGGAATGGCATGGAATGGCATGGAATGGCATGGAATGGCATGGAATGGCATGGAATGGCATGGAATGGCATGGAATGGCATGGAATGGCATGGAATGGCATGGAATGGCATGGAATGGCATGGAATGGCATGGAATGGCATGGAATGGCATGGAATGGCATGGAATGGCATGGAATGGCATGGAATGGCATGGAATGGCATGGAATGGCATGGAATGGCATGGAATGGCATGGAATGGCATGGAATGGCATGGAATGGCATGGAATGGCATGGAATGGCATGGAATGGCATGGAATGGCATGGAATGGCATGGAATGGCATGGAAGGGCATGGCACCGCATGGCACGGCATGGCACGGCATGGCACGGCATGGCACGGCATGGCACGGCATGGCACGGCATGGCACCGGCATGGCACGGCATGGCACCGGCATGGCACGGCATGGCACCGGCATGGCACGGCATGGCACCGGCATGGCACGGCATGGCACCGGCATGGCACGGCATGGCACCGGCATGGCACGGCATGGCACCGGCATGGCACGGCATGGCACCGGCATGGCACGGCATGGCACCGGCATGGCACGGCATGGCACCGGCATGGCACGGCATGGCACCGGCATGGCACGGCATGGCACCGGCATGGCACGGCATGGCACCGGCATGGCACGGCATGGCACCGGCATGGCACGGCATGGCACCGGCATGGCACGGCATGGCACCGGCATGGCACGGCATGGCACCGGCATGGCACGGCATGGCACCGGCATGGCACGGCATGGCACCGGCATGGCACGGCATGGCACGGCATGGCACCGGCATGGCACGGCATGGCACCGGCATGGCACGGCATGGCACCGGCATGGCACGGCATGGCACCGGCATGGCACGGCATGGCACCGGCATGGCACGGCATGGCACCGGCATGGCACGGCATGGCACCGGCATGGCACGGCATGGCACCGGCATGGCACGGCATGGCACCGGCATGGCACGGCATGGCACCGGCATGGCACGGCATGGCACCGGCATGGCACGGCATGGCACCGGCATGGCACGGCATGGCACCGGCATGGCACGGCATGGCACGGCATGGCACGGCATGGCACGGCATGGCACGGCATGGCACGGCATGGCACGGCATGACACGGCATGGCACGGCATGGCACGGCATGGCACGGCATGGCACGGCATGGCACGGCATGGCACGGCATGGCACCGGCATGGCACGGCATGGCACCGGCATGGCACGGCATGGCACGGCATGGCACCGGCATGGCACGGCATGGCACCGGCATGGCACGGCATGGCACCGGCATGGCACGGCATGGCACCGGCATGGCACGGCATGGCACCGGCATGGCACGGCATGGCACCGGCATGGCACGGCATGGCACCGGCATGGCACGGCATGGCACCGGCATGGCACGGCATGGCACCGGCATGGCACGGCATGGCACCGGCATGGCACGGCATGGCACCGGCATGGCACGGCATGGCACCGGCATGGCACGGCATGGCACCGGCATGGCACGGCATGGCACCGCCATGGCACGGCATGGCACCGGCATGGCACGGCATGGCACCGGCATGGCACGGCATGGCACCGGCATGGCACGGCATGGCACCGGCATGGCACGGCATGGCACCGGCATGGCACGGCATGGCACCGGCATGGCACGGCATGGCACCGGCATGGCACGGCATGGCACCGGCATGGCACGGCATGGCACCGGCATGGCACGGCATGGCACCGGCATGGCACGGCATGGCACCGGCATGGCACGGCATGGCACCGGCATGGCACGGCATGGCACCGGCATGGCACGGCATGGCACCGGCATGGCACGGCATGGCACCGGCATGGCACGGCATGGCACCGGCATGGCACGGCATGGCACCGGCATGGCACGGCATGGCACCGGCATGGCACGGCATGGCACCGGCATGGCACGGCATGGCACCGGCATGGCACGGCATGGCACCGGCATGGCACGGCATGGCACCGGCATGGCACGGCATGGCACCGGCATGGCACGGCATGGCACCGGCATGGCACGGCATGGCACCGGCATGGCACGGCATGGCACCGGCATGGCACGGCATGGCACCGGCATGGCACGGCATGGCACCGGCATGGCACGGCATGGCACCGGCATGGCACGGCATGGCACCGGCATGGCACGGCATGGCACCGGCATGGCACGGCATGGCACCGGCATGGCACGGCATGGCACCGGCATGGCACGGCATGGCACCGGCATGGCACGGCATGGCACCGGCATGGCACGGCATGGCACCGGCATGGCACGGCATGGCACCGGCATGGCACGGCATGGGACCGGCATGGCACGGCATGGCACCGGCATGGCACGGCATGGCACCGGCATGGCACGGCATGGCACCGGCATGGCACGGCATGGCACCGGCATGGCACGGCATGGCACCGGCATGGCACGGCATGGCACGGCATGGCACCGGCATGGCACGGCATGGCACGGCATGGCACCGGCATGGCACCGGCATGGCACGGCATGGCACCGGCATGGAATGGCATGGAATGGCATGGAATGGCATGGAATGGCATGGAATGGCATGGCACCGGCATGGCACCGGCATGGCACCGGCATGGCACGGCATGGCACCGGCATGGCACCGGCATGGCACCGGCATGGCACCGGCATGGCACCGGCATGGCACCGGCATGGCACCGGCATGGCACCGGCATGGCACCGGCATGGCACCGGCATGGCACCGGCATGGCACCGGCATGGCACCGGCATGGCACCGGCATGGCACCGGCATGGCACCGGCATGGCACCGGCATGGCACCGGCATGGCACCGGCATGGCACCGGCATGGCACCGGCATGGCACGGCATGGCACCGGCATGGCACGGCATGGCACCGGCATGGCACGGCATGGCACCGGCATGGCACGGCATGGCACCGGCATGGCACGGCATGGCACCGGCATGGCACGGCATGGCACCGGCATGGCACGGCATGGCACCGGCATGGCACGGCATGGCACCGGCATGGCACGGCATGGCACCGGCATGGCACGGCATGGCACCGGCATGGCACGGCATGGCACCGGCATGGCACGGCATGGCACCGGCATGGCACGGCATGGCACCGGCATGGCACGGCATGGCACCGGCATGGCACGGCATGGCACCGGCATGGCACGGCATGGCACCGGCATGGCACGGCATGGCACCGGCATGGCACGGCATGGCACCGGCATGGCACGGCATGGCACCGGCATGGCACGGCATGGCACCGGCATGGCACGGCATGGCACCGGCATGGCACGGCATGGCACCGGCATGGCACGGCATGGCACCGGCATGGCACGGCATGGCACCGGCATGGCACGGCATGGCACCGGCATGGCACGGCATGGCACCGGCATGGCACGGCATGGCACCGGCATGGCACGGCATGGCACCGGCATGGCACGGCATGGCACCGGCATGGCACGGCATGGCACCGGCATGGCACGGCATGGCACCGGCATGGCACGGCATGGCACCGGCATGGCACGGCATGGCACCGGCATGGCACGGCATGGCACGGCATGGCACCGGCATGGCACGGCATGGCACGGCATGGCACCGGCATGGCACGGCATGGCACCGGCATGGCACCGGCATGGCACGGCATGGCACCGGCATGGAATGGCATGGAATGGCATGGAATGGCATGGAATGGCATGGCACCGGCATGGCACCGGCATGGCACCGGCATGGCACGGCATGGCACCGGCATGGCACGGCATGGCACCGGCATGGCACCGGCATGGCACCGGCATGGCACCGGCATGGCACCGGCATGGCACCGGCATGGCACCGGCATGGCACCGGCATGGCACCGGCATGGCACCGGCATGGCACCGGCATGGCACCGGCATGGCACCGGCATGGCACCGGCATGGCACCGGCATGGCACCGGCATGGCACCGGCATGGCACCGGCATGGCACCGGCATGGCACCGGCATGGCACCGGCATGGCACCGGCATGGAATGGCACGGAATGGCATGGAATGGCACGGAATGGCATGGACTGGCATGGAATGGCATGGAATGGCATGGAATGGCATGGAATGGCATGGAATGGCATGGAATGGCATGGCACGGCATGGAATGGCATGGCACGGCATGGCACGGCATGGCACCGCATTGAGTGGCATGGAATGGCATGGAATGGCATGGAATGGCATGGACTGGCATGGACTGGCATGGAAAGGCATGGAATGGCATGGCACCGCATGGCCCGGCATGGCACCGGCATGGCACCGGCATGGCACGGCATGGCACCGGCATGGCACGGCATGGCACCGGCATGGCACGGCATTGAATGGCATGGAATGGCATGGAATGGCATGGAATGGCATGGAATGGCATGGAATGGCATGGAATGGCATGGAATGGCATGGAATGGCATGGAATGGCATGGAATGGCATGGAATGGCATGGAATGGCATGGAATGGCATGGAAGGGCATGGCACCGCATGGCACGGCATGGCACGGCATGGCACGGCATGGCACGGCATGGCACGGCATGGCACGGCATGGCACGGCATGGCACGGCATGGCACGGCATGGCACGGCATGGCACGGCATGGCACGGCATGGCACGGCATGGCACGGCATGGCACGGCATGGCACGGCATGGCACGGCATGGCACGGCATGGCACGGCATGGCACGGCATGGCACGGCATGGCACGGCATGGCACGGCATGGCACGGCATGGCACGGCATGGCACGGCATGGCACGGCATGGCACGGCATGGCACGGCATGGCACGGCATGGCACGGCATGGCACGGCATGGCACGGCATGGCACCGGCATGGCACGGCATGGCACCGGCATGGCACGGCATGGCACCGGCATGGCACGGCATGGCACCGGCATGGCACGGCATGGCACCGGCATGGCACGGCATGGCACCGGCATGGCACGGCATGGCACGGCATGGCACCGGCATGGCACGGCATGGCACCGGCATGGCACGGCATGGCACCGGCATGGCACGGCATGGCACCGGCATGGCACGGCATGGCACCGGCATGGCACGGCATGGCACCGGCATGGCACGGCATGGCACCGGCATGGCACGGCATGGCACCGGCATGGCACGGCATGGCACCGGCATGGCACGGCATGGCACCGGCATGGCACGGCATGGCACCGGCATGGCACGGCATGGCACCGGCATGGCACGGCATGGCACGGCATGGCACCGGCATGGCACGGCATGGCACGGCATGGCACCGGCATGGCACGGCATGGCACCGGCATGGCACCGGCATGGAATGGCATGGAATGGCATGGAATGGCATGGAATGGCATGGCACCGGCATGGCACCGGCATGGCACCGGCATGGCACGGCATGGCACCGGCATGGCACGGCATGGCACCGGCATGGCACGGCATGGCACCGGCATGGCACGGCATGGCACCGGCATGGCACGGCATGGCACCGGCATGGCACGGCATGGCACCGGCATGGCACCGGCATGGCACCGGCATGGCACCGGCATTGAATGGCATGGAATGGCATGGAATGGCATGGAATGGCATGGAATGGCATGGAATGGCATGGAATGGCATGGAATGGCATGGAATGGCATGGAATGGCATGGAATGGCATGGAATGGCATGGAATGGCATGGAATGGCATGGAATGGCATGGAATGGCATGGAATGGCATGGAATGGCATGGAATGGCATGGCACCGGCATGGCACCGGTATGGCACCCATGGCACCGGTATGGCACCGGCATGGCACCGGCATTGCACGGAATGGCATGGAATGGCATGGAATGGCATGGCACCGGCATGGCACCGGCATGGCACCGGCATGGCACGGCATGGCACGGCATGGCACGGCATGGCACCAGCATGGCACGGCATGGCACCGGCATGGCACGGCATGGCACCGGCATGGCACGGCATGGCACCGGCATGGCACGGCATGGCACCGGCATGGCACGGCATGGCACCGGCATGGCACGGCATGGCACCGGCATGGCACCGCATTGAGTGGCATGGAATGGCATGGAATGGCATGGAATGGCATGGAATGGCATGGAATGGCATGGAATGGCATGGAATGGCATGGAATGGCATGGAATGGCATGGAATGGCATGGAATGGCATGGAATGGCATGGAATGGCATGGAATGGCATGGAATGGCATGGAATGGCATGGAATGGCATGGAATGGCATGGAATGGCATGGAATGGCATGGAATGGCATGGAATGGCATGGAATGGCATGGAATGGCATGGAATGGCATGGAATGGCATGGAATGGCATGGAATGGCATGGAATGGCATGGAATGGCATGGAATGGCATGGAATGGCATGGAATGGCATGGAATGGCATGGAATGGCATGGAATGGCATGGAATGGCATGGAATGGCATGGAATGGCATGGAATGGCATGGAATGGCATGGAATAGCATGGAAGGGCATGGCACCGCATGGCACGGCATGGCACGGCATGGCACGGCATGGCACGGCATGGCACGGCATGGCACCGGCATGGCACGGCATGGCACCGGCATGGCACGGCATGGCACCGGCATGGCACGGCATAGCACCGGCATGGAATGGCATGGAATGGCATGGAATGGCATGGAATGGCATGGAATGGCATGGAATGGCATGGAATGGCATGGCACCGGCATGGCACCGGCATGGCACGGCATGGCACGGCATGGCATGGCACGGCATGGCACGGCATGGCACGGCATGGCACGGCATGGCACGGCATGGCACGGCATGGCACGGCATGGCACGGCATGGCACGGCATGGCACCGGCATGGCACCGGCATGGCACCGGCATTGCACGGAATGGCATGGAATGGAATGGAATGGCATTGAATGGCATGGAATGGCATGGAATGGCATGGAATGGCATGGAATGGCATGGAATGGCATGGAATGGCATGGAATAGCATGGAATGGCATGGAATGGCATGGAATGGCATGGAATGGCATGGAATGGCATGGAATGGCATGGAATGGCATGGAATGGCATGGAATGGCATGGAATGGCATGGAATGGCATGGAATGGCATGGAATGGCATGGAATGGCATGGAATGGCATGGAATGGCATGGAATGGCATGGAATGGCATGGAATGGCATGGAATGGCATGGAATGGCATGGAATGGCATGGAATGGCATGGAATGGCATGGAATGGCATGGAATGGCATGGAATGGCATGGAATGGCATGGAATGGCATGGAATGGCATGGAATGGCATGGAATGGCATGGAATGGCATGGAATGGCATGGAATGGCATGGAATGGCATGGAATGGCATGGAATGGCATGGAATGGCATGGAATGGCATGGAATGGCATGGAATGGCATGGAATGGCATGGAATGGCATGGAATGGCATGGAATGGCATGGAATGGCATGGAATGGCATGGAATGGCATGGAATGGCATGGAATGGCATGGAATGGCATGGAATGGCATGGAATGGCATGGAATGGCATGGAATGGCATGGAATGGCATGGAATGGCATGGAATGGCATGGAATGGCATGGAATGGCATGGAATGGCATGGAATGGCATGGAATGGCATGGAATGGCATGGAATGGCATGGAATGGCATGGAATGGCATGGAATGGCATGGAATGGCATGGAATGGCATGGAATGGCATGGCACCGGCATGGCACCGGTATGGCACCGGCATGGCACCGGCATTGCACGGAATGGCATGGAATGGCATGGAATGGCATGGCACCGGCATGGCACCGGCATGGCACCGGCATGGCACGGCATGGCACGGCATGGCACGGCATGGCACCAGCATGGCACGGCATGGCACCGGCATGGCACGGCATGGCACCGGCATGGCACGGCATGGCACCGGCATGGCACGGCATGGCACCGGCATGGCACGGCATGGCACCGGCATGGCACGGCATGGCACCGGCATGGCACCGCATTGAGTGGCATGGAATGGCATGGAATGGCATGGAATGGCATGGAATGGCATGGAATGGCATGGAATGGCATGGAATGGCATGGAATGGCATGGAATGGCATGGAATGGCATGGAATGGCATGGAATGGCATGGAATGGCATGGAATGGCATGGAATGGCATGGAATGGCATGGAATGGCATGGAATGGCATGGAATGGCATGGAATGGCATGGAATGGCATGGAATGGCATGGAATGGCATGGAATGGCATGGAATGGCATGGAATGGCATGGAATGGCATGGAATGGCATGGAATGGCATGGAATGGCATGGAATGGCATGGAATGGCATGGAATGGCATGGAATGGCATGGAATGGCATGGAATGGCATGGAATGGCATGGAATGGCATGGAATGGCATGGAATGGCATGGAATGGCATGGAATAGCATGGAAGGGCATGGCACCGCATGGCACGGCATGGCACGGCATGGCACGGCATGGCACGGCATGGCACGGCATGGCACCGGCATGGCACGGCATGGCACCGGCATGGCACGGCATGGCACCGGCATGGCACGGCATAGCACCGGCATGGAATGGCATGGAATGGCATGGAATGGCATGGAATGGCATGGAATGGCATGGAATGGCATGGAATGGCATGGCACCGGCATGGCACCGGCATGGCACGGCATGGCACGGCATGGCATGGCACGGCATGGCACGGCATGGCACGGCATGGCACGGCATGGCACGGCATGGCACGGCATGGCACGGCATGGCACGGCATGGCACGGCATGGCACGGCATGGCACCGGCATGGCACCGGCATGGCACCGGCATTGCACGGAATGGCATGGAATGGAATGGAATGGCATTGAATGGCATGGAATGGCATGGAATGGCATGGAATGGCATGGAATGGCATGGAATGGCATGGAATGGCATGGAATAGCATGGAATGGCATGGAATGGCATGGAATGGCATGGAATGGCATGGAATGGCATGGAATGGCATGGAATGGCATGGAATGGCATGGAATGGCATGGAATGGCATGGAATGGCATGGAATGGCATGGAATGGCATGGAATGGCATGGAATGGCATGGAATGGCATGGAATGGCATGGAATGGCATGGAATGGCATGGAATGGCATGGAATGGCATGGAATGGCATGGAATGGCATGGAATGGCATGGAATGGCATGGAATGGCATGGAATGGCATGGAATGGCATGGAATGGCATGGAATGGCATGGAATGGCATGGAATGGCATGGAATGGCATGGAATGGCATGGAATGGCATGGAATGGCATGGAATGGCATGGAATGGCATGGAATGGCATGGAATGGCATGGAATGGCATGGAATGGCATGGAATGGCATGGAATGGCATGGAATGGCATGGAATGGCATGGAATGGCATGGAATGGCATGGAATGGCATGGAATGGCATGGAATGGCATGGAATGGCATGGAATGGCATGGAATGGCATGGAATGGCATGGAATGGCATGGAATGGCATGGAATGGCATGGAATGGCATGGAATGGCATGGAATGGCATGGAATGGCATGGAATGGCATGGAATGGCATGGAATGGCATGGAATGGCATGGAATGGCATGGAATGGCATGGAATGGCATGGAATGGCATGGAATGGCATGGAATGGCATGGAATGGCATGGAATGGCATGGCACCGGCATGGCACCGGCATGGCACCGGCATGGCACCGGCATGGCACCGGCATTGCACGGAATGGCATGGAATGGCATGGAATGGCATGGCACCGGCATGGCACCGGCATGGCACCGGCATGGCACGGCATGGCACGGCATGGCACGGCATGGCACGGCATGGCACCAGCATGGCACGGCATGGCACCGGCATGGCACGGCATGGCACCGGCATGGCACGGCATGGCACCGGCATAGCACGGCATGGCACCGGCATGGCACGGCATGGCACCGGCATGGCACGGCATGGCACGGCATGGCACCGCATTGAATGGCATGGAATGGCATGGAATGGCATGGAATGGCAAGGAATGGCATGGAATGGCACGGCATGGCATGGAATGGCACGGCATGGCACGGCATGGCACCGCATTGAATGGCATGGAATGGCATGGAATGGCATGGAATGGCATGGAATGTCATGGAATGGCATGGAATGGCATGGAATGGCATGGAATGGCATGGAATGGCATGGAATGTCATGGAATGGCATGGAATGTCATGGAATGGCATGCAATGGCATGGCACGGCATGGCACGGCATGGCACGGCATGGAACGGCATGGCACGGCATGGCACCGGCATGGCACGGCATGGCACCGGCATGGCACGGCATGGCACCGGCATGGCACGGCATGGCACCGGCATGGCACGGCATGGCACCGGCATGGCACGGCATGGCACCGGCATGGCACGGCATGGCACCGGCATGGCACGGCATGGCACCGGCATGGCACGGCATGGCACCGGCATGGCACGGCATGGCACCGGCATGGCACGGCATGGCACCGGCATGGCACGGCATGGCACCGGCATGGCACGGCATGGCACCGGCATGGCACGGCATGGCACCGGCATGGCACGGCATGGCACCGGCATGGCACGGCATGGCACCGGCATGGCACGGCATGGCACCGGCATGGCACGGCATGGCACCGGCATGGCACGGCATGGCACCGGCATGGCACGGCATGGCACCGGCATGGCACGGCATGGCACCGGCATGGCACGGCATGGCACCGGCATGGCACGGCATGGCACCGGCATGGCACCGGCATGGCACGGCATGGCACCGGCATGGCACGGCATGGCACCGGCATGGCACGGCATGGCACGGCATGGCACGGCATGGCACCGGCATGGCACGGCATGGCACCGGCATGGCACGGCATGGCACGGCATGGCACCGGCATGGCACGGCATGGCACCGGCATGGCACGGCATGGCACCGGCATGGCACGGCATGGCACCGGCATGGCACGGCATGGCACCGGCATGGCACGGCATGGCACCGGCATGGCACGGCATGGCACCGGCATGGCACGGCATGGCACCGGCATGGCACGGCATGGCACCGGCATGGCACGGCATGGCACCGGCATGGCACGGCATGGCACCGGCATGGCACGGCATGGCACCGGCATGGCACGGCATGGCACCGGCATGGCACCGGCATGGCACGGCATGGCACCGGCATGGCACGGCATGGCACCGGCATGGCACGGCATGGCACCGGCATGGCACGGCATGGCACCGGCATGGCACGGCATGGCACCGGCATGGCACGGCATGGCACCGGCATGGCACGGCATGGCACCGGCATGGCACGGCATGGCACCGGCATGGCACGGCATGGCACCGGCATGGCACGGCATGGCACCGGCATGGCACGGCATGGCACCGGCATGGCACGGCATGGCACCGGCATGGCACGGCATGGCACCGGCATGGCACGGCATGGCACCGGCATGGCACGGCATGGCACCGGCATGGCACGGCATGGCACCGGCATGGCACGGCATGGCACCGGCATGGCACGGCATGGCACCGGCATGGCACGGCATGGCACCGGCATGGCACGGCATGGCACCGGCATGGCACGGCATGGCACCGGCATGGCACGGCATGGCACCGGCATGGCACGGCATGGCACCGGCATGGCACGGCATGGCACCGGCATGGCACGGCATGGCACCGGCATGGCACGGCATGGCACCGGCATGGCACGGCATGGCACCGGCATGGCACGGCATGGCACCGGCATGGCACGGCATGGCACCGGCATGGCACGGCATGGCACCGGCATGGCACGGCATGGCACCGGCATGGCACGGCATGGCACGGCATGGCACGGCATGGCACGGCATGGCACGGCATGGCACGGCATGGCACGGCATGGCACGGCATGGCACGGCATGGCACGGCATGGCACGGCATGGCACGGCATGGCACGGCATGGCACCGGCATGGCACCGCATTGAGTGGCATGGAATGGCATGGAATGGCATGGAATGGCATGGAATGGCATGGAATGGCATGGAATGGCATGGAATGGCATGGAATGGCATGGAATGGCATGGAATGGCATGGAATGGCATGGAATGGCATGGAATGGCATGGAATGGCATGGAATGGCATGGAATGGCATGGAATAACATGGAATGGCATGGAATGGCATGGAATGGCATGGAATGGCATGGAATGGCATGGAATGGCATGGAATGGCATGGAATGGCATGGAATGGCATGGAATGGCATGGAATGGCATGGAATGGCATGGAATGGCATGGAATGGCATGGAATGGCATGGAATAGCATGGAAGGGCATGGCACCGCATGGCACGGCATGGCACGGCATGGCACGGCATGGCACGGCATGGCACGGCATGGCACCGGCATGGCACGGCATGGCACCGGCATGGCACGGCATGGCACCGGCATGGCACGGCATGGAATGGCATGGAATGGCATGGAATGGCATGGAATGGCATGGAATGGCATGGAATGGCATGGCACCGGCATGGCACCGGCATGGCACGGCATGGCACGGCATGGCACGGCATGGCACGGCATGGCACGGCATGGCACGGCATGGCACCGGCATGGCACGGCATGGCACCGGCATGGCACGGCATGGCACCGGCATGGCACGGCATGGCACCGGCATGGCACGGCATGGCACCGGCATGGCACGGCATGGCACCGGCATGGCACGGCATGGCACCGGCATGGCACGGCATGGCACCGGCATGGCACGGCATGGCACCGGCATGGCACGGCATGGCACCGGCATGGCACGGCATGGCACCGGCATGGCACGGCATGGCACCGGCATGGCACGGCATGGCACCGGCATGGCACGGCATGGCACCGGCATGGCACGGCATGGCACCGGCATGGCACGGCATGGCACCGGCATGGCACGGCATGGCACCGGCATGGCACGGCATGGCACCGGCATGGCACGGCATGGCACCGGCATGGCACGGCATGGCACCGGCATGGCACGGCATGGCACCGGCATGGCACGGCATGGCACCGGCATGGCACGGCATGGCACCGGCATGGCACGGCATGGCACCGGCATGGCACGGCATGGCACCGGCATGGCACGGCATGGCACCGGCATGGCACGGCATGGCACCGGCATGGCACGGCATGGCACCGGCATGGCACGGCATGGCACCGGCATGGCACGGCATGGCACCGGCATGGCACGGCATGGCACCGGCATGGCACCGGCATGGCACGGCATGGCACCGGCATGGCACGGCATGGCACCGGCATGGCACGGCATGGCACCGGCATGGCACGGCATGGCACCGGCATGGCACGGCATGGCACCGGCATGGCACGGCATGGCACCGGCATGGCACGGCATGGCACCGGCATGGCACGGCATGGCACCGGCATGGCACCGGCATGGCACCGGCATGGCACCGGCATTGAATGGCATGGAATGGCATGGAATGGCATGGAATGGCATGGAATGGCATGGAATGGCATGGAATGGCATGGAATGGCATGGAATGGCATGGAATGGCATGGAATGGCATGGAATGGCATGGAATGGCATGGAATGGCATGGAATGGCATGGAATGGCATGGAATGGCATGGAATGGCATGGAATGGCATGGAATGGCATGGAATGGCATGGAATGGCATGGAATGGCATGGCACCGGCATGGCACCGGCATGGCACCGGCATGGCACCGGCATTGCACGGAATGGCATGGAATGGCATGGAATGGCATGGCACCGGCATGGCACCGGCATGGCACCGGCATGGCACGGCATGGCACGGCATGGCACCGGCATGGCACGGCATGGCACCGGCATGGCACGGCATGGCACCGGCATGGCACGGCATGGCACCGGCATGGCACGGCATGGCACCGGCATGGCACGGCATGGCACCGGCATGGCACGGCATGGCACCGGCATGGCACGGCATGGCACCGGCATGGCACGGCATGGCACCGGCATGGCACGGCATGGCACCGGCATGGCACGGCATGGCACCGGCATGGCACGGCATGGCACCGGCATGGCACGGCATGGCACGGCATGGCACCGGCATGGCACGGCATGGCACCGGCATGGCACGGCATGGCACCGGCATGGCACGGCATGGCACCGGCATGGCACGGCATGGCACCGGCATGGCACGGCATGGCACCGGCATGGCACGGCATGGCACCGGCATGGCACGGCATGGCACCGGCATGGCACGGCATGGCACCGGCATGGCACGGCATGGCACCGGCATGGCACGGCATGGCACCGGCATGGCACGGCATGGCACCGGCATGGCACGGCATGGCACCGGCATGGCACGGCATGGCACCGGCATGGCACGGCATGGCACCGGCATGGCACGGCATGGCACCGGCATGGCACGGCATGGCACCGGCATGGCACGGCATGGCACCGGCATGGCACGGCATGGCACCGGCATGGCACGGCATGGCACCGGCATGGCACGGCATGGCACCGGCATGGCACGGCATGGCACCGGCATGGCACGGCATGGCACCGGCATGGCACGGCATGGCACCGGCATGGCACGGCATGGCACCGGCATGGCACGGCATGGCACCGGCATGGCACGGCATGGCACCGGCATGGCACGGCATGGCACCGGCATGGCACGGCATGGCACCGGCATGGCACGGCATGGCACCGGCATGGCACGGCATGGCACCGGCATGGCACGGCATGGCACCGGCATGGCACGGCATGGCACCGGCATGGCACGGCATGGCACCGGCATGGCACGGCATGGCACCGGCATGGCACGGCATGGCACCGGCATGGCACCGGCATGGCACCGGCATGGCACCGGCATGGCACCGGCATGGCACCGGCATGGCACCGGCATGGCACCGGCATTGAATGGCATGGAATGGCATGGAATGGCATGGAATGGCATGGAATGGCATGGAATGGCATGGAATGGCATGGAATGGCATGGAATGGCATGGAATGGCATGGAATGGCATGGAATGGCATGGAATGGCATGGAATGGCATGGAATGGCATGGAATGGCATGGAATGGCATGGAATGGCATGGAATGGCATGGAATGGCATGGAATGGCATGGAATGGCATGGAATGGCATGGAATGGCATGGAATGGCATGGAATGGCATGGAATGGCATGGAATGGCATGGAATGGCATGGCACCGGCATGGCACCGGCATGGCACCGGCATGGCACCGGCATGGCACCGGCATGGCACCGGCATTGCACGGAATGGCATGGAATGGCATGGAATGGCATGGAATAGCATGGAAGGGCATGGCACCGCATGGCACGGCATGGCACGGCATGGCACGGCATGGCACGGCATGGCACGGCATGGCACCGGCATGGCACGGCATGGCACCGGCATGGCACGGCATGGCACCGGCATGGCACGGCATAGCACCGGCATGGAATGGCATGGAATGGCATGGAATGGCATGGAATGGCATGGAATGGCATGGAATGGCATGGAATGGCATGGCACCGGCATGGCACCGGCATGGCACGGCATGGCACGGCATGGCACGGCATGGCACGGCATGGCACGGCATGGCACGGCATGGCACGGCATGGCACGGCATGGCACCGGCATGGCACCGGCATGGCACCGGCATTGCACGGAATGGCATGGAATGGAATGGAATGGCATTGAATGGCATGGAATGGCATGGAATGGCATGGAATGGCATGGAATGGCATGGAATGGCATGGAATGGCATGGAATGGCATGGAATGGCATGGAATAGCATGGAATGGCATGGAATGGCATGGAATGGCATGGAATGGCATGGAATGGCATGGAATGGCATGGAATGGCATGGAATGGCATGGAATGGCATGGAATGGCATGGAATGGCATGGAATGGCATGGAATGGCATGGAATGGCATGGAATGGCATGGAATGGCATGGAATGGCATGGAATGGCATGGAATGGCATGGAATGGCATGGAATGGCATGGAATGGCATGGAATGGCATGGAATGGCATGGAATGGCATGGAATGGCATGGAATGGCATGGAATGGCATGGAATGGCATGGAATGGCATGGAATGGCATGGAATGGCATGGAATGGCATGGAATGGCATGGAATGGCATGGAATGGCATGGAATGGCATGGAATGGCATGGAATGGCATGGAATGGCATGGAATGGCATGGAATGGCATGGAATGGCATGGAATGGCATGGAATGGCATGGAATGGCATGGAATGGCATGGAATGGCATGGAATGGCATGGAATGGCATGGAATGGCATGGAATGGCATGGAATGGCATGGAATGGCATGGAATGGCATGGAATGGCATGGAATGGCATGGAAGGGCATGGCACCGCATGGCACGGCATGGCACGGCATGGCACGGCATGGCACGGCATGGCACGGCATGGCACGGCATGGCACCGGCATGGCACGGCATGGCACCGGCATGGCACGGCATGGCACCGGCATGGCACGGCATGGCACCGGCATGGCACGGCATGGCACCGGCATGGCACGGCATGGCACCGGCATGGCACGGCATGGCACCGGCATGGCACGGCATGGCACCGGCATGGCACGGCATGGCACCGGCATGGCACGGCATGGCACCGGCATGGCACGGCATGGCACCGGCATGGCACGGCATGGCACCGGCATGGCACGGCATGGCACCGGCATGGCACGGCATGGCACCGTCATGGCACGGCATGGCACCGGCATGGCACGGCATGGCACCGGCATGGCACGGCATGGCACCGGCATGGCACGGCATGGCACCGGCATGGCACGGCATGGCACCGGCATGGCACGGCATGGCACGGCATGGCACCGGCATGGCACGGCATGGCACCGGCATGGCACGGCATGGCACCGGCATGGCACGGCATGGCACCGGCATGGCACGGCATGGCACCGGCATGGCACGGCATGGCACCGGCATGGCACGGCATGGCACCGGCATGGCACGGCATGGCACCGGCATGGCACGGCATGGCACCGGCATGGCACGGCATGGCACCGGCATGGCACGGCATGGCACCGGCATGGCACGGCATGGCACCGGCATGGCACGGCATGGCACCGGCATGGCACGGCATGGCACCGGCATGGCACGGCATGGCACCGGCATGGCACGGCATGGCACCGGCATGGCACGGCATGGCACCGGCATGGCACGGCATGGCACCGGCATGGCACGGCATGGCACGGCATGGCACGGCATGGCACGGCATGGCACGGCATGGCACGGCATGGCACGGCATGGCACGGCATGGCACGGCATGGCACCGGCATGGCACCGCATTGAGTGGCATGGAATGGCATGGAATGGCATGGAATGGCATGGAATGGCATGGAATGGCATGGAATGGCATGGAATGGCATGGAATGGCATGGAATGGCATGGAATGGCATGGAATGGCATGGAATGGCATGGAATGGCATGGAATGGCATGGAATGGCATGGAATGGCATGGAATGGCATGGAATGGCATGGAATGGCATGGAATGGCATGGAATGGCATGGAATGGCATGGAATGGCATGGAATGGCATGGAATGGCATGGAATGGCATGGAATGGCATGGAATGGCATGGAATGGCATGGAATGGCATGGAATGGCATGGAATGGCATGGAATGGCATGGAATGGCATGGAATGGCATGGAATGGCATGGAATGGCATGGAATGGCATGGAATGGCATGGAATGGCATGGAATGGCATGGAATAGCATGGAAGGGCATGGCACCGCATGGCACGGCATGGCACGGCATGGCACGGCATGGCACGGCATGGCACGGCATGGCACCGGCATGGCACGGCATGGCACCGGCATGGCACGGCATGGCACCGGCATGGCACGGCATAGCACCGGCATGGAATGGCATGGAATGGCATGGAATGGCATGGAATGGCATGGAATGGCATGGCACCGGCATGGCACCGGCATGGCACGGCATGGCACGGCATGGCACGGCATGGCACGGCATGGCACGGCATGGCACGGCATGGCACGGCATGGCACGGCATGGCACCGGCATGGCACGGCATGGCACCGGCATGGCACGGCATGGCACCGGCATGGCACGGCATGGCACCGGCATGGCACGGCATGGCACCGGCATGGCACGGCATGGCACCGGCATGGCACGGCATGGCACCGGCATGGCACGGCATGGCACCGGCATGGCACGGCATGGCACCGGCATGGCACGGCATGGCACCGGCATGGCACGGCATGGCACCGGCATGGCACGGCATGGCACCGGCATGGCACGGCATGGCACCGGCATGGCACGGCATGGCACCGGCATGGCACGGCATGGCACCGGCATGGCACGGCATGGCACCGGCATGGCACGGCATGGCACCGGCATGGCACGGCATGGCACCGGCATGGCACGGCATGGCACCGGCATGGCACGGCATGGCACCGGCATGGCACGGCATGGCACCGGCATGGCACGGCATGGCACCGGCATGGCACGGCATGGCACCGGCATGGCACGGCATGGCACCGGCATGGCACGGCATGGCACCGGCATGGCACGGCATGGCACCGGCATGGCACGGCATGGCACCGGCATGGCACGGCATGGCACCGGCATGGCACGGCATGGCACCGGCATGGCACGGCATGGCACCGGCATGGCACGGCATGGCACCGGCATGGCACGGCATGGCACGGCATGGCACCGGCATGGCACGGCATGGCACCGGCATGGCACGGCATGGCACCGGCATGGCACGGCATGGCACGGCATGGCACCGGCATGGCACGGCATGGCACCGGCATGGCACGGCATGGCACCGGCATGGCACGGCATGGCACCGGCATGGCACGGCATGGCACCGGCATGGCACGGCATGGCACCGGCATGGCACGGCATGGCACCGGCATGGCACGGCATGGCACCGGCATGGCACGGCATGGCACCGGCATGGCACGGCATGGCACCGGCATGGCACCGGCATGGCACCGGCATGGCACCGGCATGGCACCGGCATGGCACCGGCATTGAATGGCATGGAATGGCATGGAATGGCATGGAATGGCATGGAATGGCATGGAATGGCATGGAATGGCATGGAATGGCATGGAATGGCATGGAATGGCATGGAATGGCATGGAATGGCATGGAATGGCATGGAATGGCATGGAATGGCATGGAATGGCATGGAATGGCATGGAATGGCATGGAATGGCATGGAATGGCATGGAATGGCATGGAATGGCATGGCACCGGCATGGCACCGGCATGGCACCGGCATGGCACCGGCATGGCACCGGCATTGCACGGAATGGCATGGAATGGCATGGAATGGCATGGCACCGGCATGGCACCGGCATGGCACCGGCATGGCACGGCATGGCACGGCATGGCACCGGCATGGCACGGCATGGCACCGGCATGGCACGGCATGGCACCGGCATGGCACGGCATGGCACCGGCATGGCACGGCATGGCACCGGCATGGCACGGCATGGCACCGGCATGGCACGGCATGGCACCGGCATGGCACGGCATGGCACCGGCATGGCACGGCATGGCACCGGCATGGCACGGCATGGCACCGGCATGGCACGGCATGGCACCGGCATGGCACGGCATGGCACCGGCATGGCACGGCATGGCACGGCATGGCACCGGCATGGCACGGCATGGCACCGGCATGGCACGGCATGGCACCGGCATGGCACGGCATGGCACCGGCATGGCACGGCATGGCACCGGCATGGCACGGCATGGCACCGGCATGGCACGGCATGGCACCGGCATGGCACGGCATGGCACCGGCATGGCACGGCATGGCACCGGCATGGCACGGCATGGCACCGGCATGGCACGGCATGGCACCGGCATGGCACGGCATGGCACCGGCATGGCACGGCATGGCACCGGCATGGCACGGCATGGCACCGGCATGGCACGGCATGGCACCGGCATGGCACGGCATGGCACCGGCATGGCACGGCATGGCACCGGCATGGCACGGCATGGCACCGGCATGGCACGGCATGGCACCGGCATGGCACGGCATGGCACCGGCATGGCACGGCATGGCACCGGCATGGCACGGCATGGCACCGGCATGGCACGGCATGGCACCGGCATGGCACGGCATGGCACCGGCATGGCACGGCATGGCACCGGCATGGCACGGCATGGCACCGGCATGGCACGGCATGGCACCGGCATGGCACGGCATGGCACCGGCATGGCACGGCATGGCACCGGCATGGCACGGCATGGCACCGGCATGGCACGGCATGGCACCGGCATGGCACGGCATGGCACCGGCATGGCACGGCATGGCACCGGCATGGCACGGCATGGCACCGGCATGGCACGGCATGGCACCGGCATGGCACGGCATGGCACCGGCATGGCACGGCATGGCACCGGCATGGCACGGCATGGCACCGGCATGGCACGGCATGGCACCGGCATGGCACGGCATGGCACCGGCATGGCACGGCATGGCACCGGCATGGCACCGGCATGGCACCGGCATGGCACCGGCATGGCACCGGCATTGAATGGCATGGAATGGCATGGAATGGCATGGAATGGCATGGAATGGCATGGAATGGCATGGAATGGCATGGAATGGCATGGAATGGCATGGAATGGCATGGAATGGCATGGAATGGCATGGAATGGCATGGAATGGCATGGAATGGCATGGAATGGCATGGAATGGCATGGAATGGCATGGAATGGCATGGAATGGCATGGAATGGCATGGAATGGCATGGAATGGCATGGAATGGCATGGAATGGCATGGAATGGCATGGAATGGCATGGAATGGCATGGAATGGCATGGAATGGCATGGAATGGCATGGAATGGCATGGAATGGCATGGAATGGCATGGAATGGCATGGAATGGCATGGAATGGCATGGAATGGCATGGAATGGCATGGAATGGCATGGAATGGCATGGAATGGCATGGCACCGGCATGGCACCGGCATGGCACCGGCATGGCACCGGCATTGCACGGAATGGCATGGAATGGCATGGAATGGCATGGAATGGCATGGAATGGCATGGAATGGCATGGAATGGCATGGAATGGCATGGCACCGGCATGGCACCGGCATGGCACCGGCATGGCACCGGCATTGCACGGAATGGCATGGAATGGCATGGAATGGCATGGAATAGCATGGAAGGGCATGGCACCGCATGGCACGGCATGGCACGGCATGGCACGGCATGGCACGGCATGGCACGGCATGGCACCGGCATGGCACGGCATAGCACCGGCATGGAATGGCATGGAATGGCATGGAATGGCATGGAATGGCATGGAATGGCATGGAATGGCATGGAATGGCATGGAATGGCATGGCACCGGCATGGCACCGGCATGGCACGGCATGGCACGGCATGGCACGGCATGGCACGGCATGGCACGGCATGGCACGGCATGGCACGGCATGGCACGGCATGGCACGGCATGGCACCGGCATGGCACCGGCATGGCACCGGCATTGCACGGAATGGCATGGAATGGAATGGAATGGCATTGAATGGCATGGAATGGCATGGAATGGCATGGAATGGCATGGAATGGCATGGAATGGCATGGAATGGCATGGAATGGCATGGAATGGCATGGAATAGCATGGAATGGCATGGAATGGCATGGAATGGCATGGAATGGCATGGAATGGCATGGAATGGCATGGAATGGCATGGAATGGCATGGAATGGCATGGAATGGCATGGAATGGCATGGAATGGCATGGAATGGCATGGAATGGCATGGAATGGCATGGAATGGCATGGAATGGCATGGAATGGCATGGAATGGCATGGAATGGCATGGAATGGCATGGAATGGCATGGAATGGCATGGAATGGCATGGAATGGCATGGAATGGCATGGAATGGCATGGAATGGCATGGAATGGCATGGAATGGCATGGAATGGCATGGAATGGCATGGAATGGCATGGAATGGCATGGAATGGCATGGAATGGCATGGAATGGCATGGAATGGCATGGAATGGCATGGAATGGCATGGAATGGCATGGAATGGCATGGAATGGCATGGAATGGCATGGAATGGCATGGAATGGCATGGAATGGCATGGAATGGCATGGAATGGCATGGAATGGCATGGAATGGCATGGAATGGCATGGAATGGCATGGAATGGCATGGAATGGCATGGAATGGCATGGAATGGCATGGAATGGCATGGAATGGCATGGAATGGCATGGAATGGCATGGAATGGCATGGAAGGGCATGGCACCGCATGGCACGGCATGGCACGGCATGGCACGGCATGGCACGGCATGGCACGGCATGGCACGGCATGGCACCGGCATGGCACGGCATGGCACCGGCATGGCACGGCATGGCACCGGCATGGCACGGCATGGCACCGGCATGGCACGGCATGGCACCGGCATGGCACGGCATGGCACCGGCATGGCACGGCATGGCACCGGCATGGCACGGCATGGCACCGGCATGGCACCGGCATGGCACGGCATGGCACCGGCATGGCACGGCATGGCACCGGCATGGCACGGCATGGCACCGGCATGGCACGGCATGGCACCGGCATGGCACGGCATGGCACCGGCATGGCACGGCATGGCACCGGCATGGCACGGCATGGCACCGGCATGGCACGGCATGGCACCGGCATGGCACGGCATGGCACCGGCATGGCACGGCATGGCACCGGCATGGCACGGCATGGCACCGGCATGGCACGGCATGGCACCGGCATGGCACGGCATGGCACCGGCATGGCACGGCATGGCACCGGCATGGCACGGCATGGCACCGGCATGGCACGGCATGGCACCGGCATGGCACGGCATGGCACCGGCATGGCACGGCATGGCACCGGCATGGCACGGCATGGCACCGGCATGGCACGGCATGGCACCGGCATGGCACGGCATGGCACCGGCATGGCACGGCATGGCACCGGCATGGCACGGCATGGCACCGGCATGGCACGGCATGGCACCGGCATGGCACGGCATGGCACCGGCATGGCACGGCATGGCACGGCATGGCACCGGCATGGCACGGCATGGCACCGGCATGGCACGGCATGGCACCGGCATGGCACGGCATGGCACCGGCATGGCACGGCATGGCACCGGCATGGCACGGCATGGCACCGGCATGGCACGGCATGGCACCGGCATGGCACGGCATGGCACCGGCATGGCACGGCATGGCACCGGCATGGCACGGCATGGCACCGGCATGGCACGGCATGGCACCGGCATGGCACGGCATGGCACCGGCATGGCACGGCATGGCACCGGCATGGCACGGCATGGCACCGGCATGGCACGGCATGGCACCGGCATGGCACGGCATGGCACCGGCATGGCACGGCATGGCACCGGCATGGCACGGCATGGCACCGGCATGGCACGGCATGGCACCGGCATGGCACGGCATGGCACCGGCATGGCACGGCATGGCACCGGCATGGCACGGCATGGCACCGGCATGGCACGGCATGGCACCGGCATGGCACGGCATGGCACCGGCATGGCACGGCATGGCACCGGCATGGCACGGCATGGCACCGGCATGGCACGGCATGGCACCGGCATGGCACGGCATGGCACGGCATGGCACCGGCATGGCACGGCATGGCACCGGCATGGCACGGCATGGCACCGGCATGGCACGGCATGGCACCGGCATGGCACGGCATGGCACCGGCATGGCACGGCATGGCACCGGCATGGCACGGCATGGCACCGGCATGGCACGGCATGGCACCGGCATGGCACGGCATGGCACCGGCATGGCACGGCATGGCACCGGCATGGCACGGCATGGCACCGGCATGGCACGGCATGGCACCGGCATGGCACGGCATGGCACCGGCATGGCACGGCATGGCACCGGCATGGCACGGCATGGCACCGGCATGGCACGGCATGGCACCGGCATGGCACGGCATGGCACCGGCATGGCACGGCATGGCACCGGCATGGCACGGCATGGCACCGGCATGGCACGGCATGGCACCGGCATGGCACGGCATGGCACCGGCATGGCACGGCATGGCACCGGCATGGCACGGCATGGCACCGGCATGGCACGGCATGGCACCGGCATGGCACGGCATGGCACCGGCATGGCACGGCATGGCACCGGCATGGCACGGCATGGCACCGGCATGGCACGGCATGGCACCGGCATGGCACGGCATGGCACCGGCATGGCACGGCATGGCACCGGCATGGCACGGCATGGCACCGGCATGGCACGGCATGGCACCGGCATGGCACGGCATGGCACCGGCATGGCACGGCATGGCACCGGCATGGCACGGCATGGCACCGGCATGGCACGGCATGGCACCGGCATGGCACGGCATGGCACCGGCATGGCACGGCATGGCACCGGCATGGCACGGCATGGCACCGGCATGGCACGGCATGGCACGGCATGGCACGGCATGGCACGGCATGGCACGGCATGGCACGGCATGGCACGGCATGGCACGGCATGGCACGGCATGGCACCGGCATGGCACCGCATTGAGTGGCATGGAATGGCATGGAATGGCATGGAATGGCATGGAATGGCATGGAATGGCATGGAATGGCATGGAATGGCATGGAATGGCATGGAATGGCATGGAATGGCATGGAATGGCATGGAATGGCATGGAATGGCATGGAATGGCATGGAATGGCATGGAATGGCATGGAATGGCATGGAATGGCATGGAATGGCATGGAATGGCATGGAATGGCATGGAATGGCATGGAATGGCATGGAATGGCATGGAATGGCATGGAATGGCATGGAATGGCATGGAATGGCATGGAATGGCATGGAATGGCATGGAATGGCATGGAATGGCATGGAATGGCATGGAATGGCATGGAATGGCATGGAATAGCATGGAAGGGCATGGCACCGCATGGCACGGCATGGCACGGCATGGCACGGCATGGCACGGCATGGCACGGCATGGCACCGGCATGGCACGGCATGGCACCGGCATGGCACGGCATGGCACCGGCATGGCACGGCATAGCACCGGCATGGAATGGCATGGAATGGCATGGAATGGCATGGAATGGCATGGAATGGCATGGCACCGGCATGGCACCGGCATGGCACGGCATGGCACGGCATGGCACGGCATGGCACGGCATGGCACGGCATGGCACGGCATGGCACGGCATGGCACGGCATGGCACCGGCATGGCACGGCATGGCACCGGCATGGCACGGCATGGCACCGGCATGGCACGGCATGGCACCGGCATGGCACGGCATGGCACCGGCATGGCACGGCATGGCACCGGCATGGCACGGCATGGCACCGGCATGGCACGGCATGGCACCGGCATGGCACGGCATGGCACCGGCATGGCACGGCATGGCACCGGCATGGCACGGCATGGCACCGGCATGGCACGGCATGGCACCGGCATGGCACGGCATGGCACCGGCATGGCACGGCATGGCACCGGCATGGCACGGCATGGCACCGGCATGGCACGGCATGGCACCGGCATGGCACGGCATGGCACCGGCATGGCACGGCATGGCACCGGCATGGCACGGCATGGCACCGGCATGGCACGGCATGGCACCGGCATGGCACGGCATGGCACCGGCATGGCACGGCATGGCACCGGCATGGCACGGCATGGCACCGGCATGGCACGGCATGGCACCGGCATGGCACGGCATGGCACCGGCATGGCACGGCATGGCACCGGCATGGCACGGCATGGCACCGGCATGGCACGGCATGGCACCGGCATGGCACGGCATGGCACCGGCATGGCACGGCATGGCACCGGCATGGCACGGCATGGCACCGGCATGGCACGGCATGGCACCGGCATGGCACGGCATGGCACCGGCATGGCACGGCATGGCACCGGCATGGCACGGCATGGCACCGGCATGGCACGGCATGGCACCGGCATGGCACGGCATGGCACCGGCATGGCACGGCATGGCACCGGCATGGCACGGCATGGCACCGGCATGGCACGGCATGGCACCGGCATGGCACGGCATGGCACCGGCATGGCACCGGCATGGCACCGGCATGGCACCGGCATTGAATGGCATGGAATGGCATGGAATGGCATGGAATGGCATGGAATGGCATGGAATGGCATGGAATGGCATGGAATGGCATGGAATGGCATGGAATGGCATGGAATGGCATGGAATGGCATGGAATGGCATGGAATGGCATGGAATGGCATGGAATGGCATGGAATGGCATGGAATGGCATGGAATGGCATGGAATGGCATGGAATGGCATGGAATGGCATGGAATGGCATGGAATGGCATGGAATGGCATGGAATGGCATGGAATGGCATGGAATGGCATGGCACCGGCATGGCACCGGCATGGCACCGGCATGGCACCGGCATTGCACGGAATGGCATGGAATGGCATGGAATGGCATGGCACCGGCATGGCACCGGCATGGCACCGGCATGGCACGGCATGGCACGGCATGGCACCGGCATGGCACGGCATGGCACCGGCATGGCACGGCATGGCACCGGCATGGCACGGCATGGCACCGGCATGGCACGGCATGGCACCGGCATGGCACGGCATGGCACCGGCATGGCACGGCATGGCACCGGCATGGCACGGCATGGCACCGGCATGGCACGGCATGGCACCGGCATGGCACGGCATGGCACCGGCATGGCACGGCATGGCACCGGCATGGCATGGCATGGCACGGCATGGCACCGGCATGGCACGGCATGGCACCGGCATGGCACGGCATGGCACCGGCATGGCACGGCATGGCACCGGCATGGCACGGCATGGCACCGGCATGGCACGGCATGGCACCGGCATGGCACCGGCATGGCACCGGCATGGCACGGCATGGCACCGGCATGGCACGGCATGGCACCGGCATGGCACGGCATGGCACCGGCATGGCACGGCATGGCACCGGCATGGCACGGCATGGCACCGGCATGGCACGGCATGGCACCGGCATGGCACGGCATGGCACCGGCATGGCACGGCATGGCACCGGCATGGCACGGCATGGCACCGGCATGGCACCGGCATGGCACGGCATGGCACCGGCATGGCACCGGCATGGCACCGGCATGGCACGGCATGGCACGGCATGGCACGGCATGGCACGGCATGGCACGGCATGGCACGGCATGGCACGGCATGGCACGGCATGGCACGGCATGGCACGGCATGGCACGGCATGGCACGGCATGGCACGGCATGGCACGGCATGGCACGGCATGGCACGGCATGGCACGGCATGGCACCGGCATGGCACCGCATTGAGTGGCATGGAATGGCATGGAATGGCATGGAATGGCATGGAATGGCATGGAATGGCATGGAATGGCATGGAATGGCATGGAATGGCATGGAATGGCATGGAATGGCATGGAATGGCATGGAATGGCATGGAATGGCATGGAATGGCATGGAATGGCATGGAATGGCATGGAATGGCATGGAATGGCATGGAATGGCATGGAATGGCATGGAATGGCATGGAATGGCATGGAATGGCATGGAATGGCATGGAATGGCATGGAATGGCATGGAATGGCATGGAATGGCATGGAATGGCATGGAATGGCATGGAATGGCATGGAATAGCATGGAAGGGCATGGCACCGCATGGCACGGCATGGCACGGCATGGCACGGCATGGCACGGCATGGCACCGGCATGGCACGGCATGGCACCGGCATGGCACGGCATGGCACCGGCATGGCACGGCATAGCACCGGCATGGAATGGCATGGAATGGCATGGAATGGCATGGAATGGCATGGAATGGCATGGCACCGGCATGGCACCGGCATGGCACGGCATGGCACGGCATGGCACGGCATGGCACGGCATGGCACGGCATGGCACGGCATGGCACGGCATGGCACGGCATGGCACCGGCATGGCACCGGCATGGCACCGGCATTGCACGGAATGGCATGGAATGGAATGGAATGGCATTGAATGGCATGGAATGGCATGGAATGGCATGGAATGGCATGGAATGGCATGGAATGGCATGGAATGGCATGGAATGGCATGGAATGGCATGGAATGGCATGGAATAGCATGGAATGGCATGGAATGGCATGGAATGGCATGGAATGGCATGGAATGGCATGGAATGGCATGGAATGGCATGGAATGGCATGGAATGGCATGGAATGGCATGGAATGGCATGGAATGGCATGGAATGGCATGGAATGGCATGGAATGGCATGGAATGGCATGGAATGGCATGGAATGGCATGGAATGGCAT
The DNA here is from genome assembly GCA_963971235.1 of Cryptus armator. Taxonomy (NCBI): domain Eukaryota; kingdom Metazoa; phylum Arthropoda; class Insecta; order Hymenoptera; family Ichneumonidae; genus Cryptus; species Cryptus armator. Next base: position 856,051 of record CAXARG010000008.1, read on the forward strand.
GGAATGGCATGGAATGGCATGGAATGGCATGGAATGGCATGGAATGGCATGGAATGGCATGGAATGGCATGGAATGGCATGGAATGGCATGGAATGGCATGGAATGGCATGGAATGGCATGGAATGGCATGGAATGGCATGGAATGGCATGGAATGGCATGGAATGGCATGGAATGGCATGGAATGGCATGGAATGGCATGGAATGGCATGGAATGGCATGGAATGGCATGGAATGGCATGGAATGGCATGGAATGGCATGGAATGGCATGGAATGGCATGGAATGGCATGGAATGGCATGGAATGGCATGGAATGGCATGGAATGGCATGGAATGGCATGGAATGGCATGGAATGGCATGGAATGGCATGGAATGGCATGGAATGGCATGGAATGGCATGGAATGGCATGGAATGGCATGGAATGGCATGGAATGGCATGGAATGGCATGGAATGGCATGGAATGGCATGGAATGGCATGGAATGGCATGGAATGGCATGGAATGGCATGGAATGGCATGGAAGGGCATGGCACCGCATGGCACGGCATGGCACGGCATGGCACGGCATGGCACGGCATGGCACGGCATGGCACGGCATGGCACGGCATGGCACCGGCATGGCACGGCATGGCACCGGCATGGCACGGCATGGCACCGGCATGGCACGGCATGGCACCGGCATGGCACGGCATGGCACCGGCATGGCACGGCATGGCACCGGCATGGCACGGCATGGCACCGGCATGGCACGGCATGGCACCGGCATGGCACGGCATGGCACCGGCATGGCACGGCATGGCACCGGCATGGCACGGCATGGCACCGGCATGGCACGGCATGGCACCGGCATGGCACGGCATGGCACCGGCATGGCACGGCATGGCACCGGCATGGCACGGCATGGCACCGGCATGGCACGGCATGGCACCGGCATGGCACGGCATGGCACCGGCATGGCACGGCATGGCACCGGCATGGCACGGCATGGCACCGGCATGGCACGGCATGGCACCGGCATGGCACGGCATGGCACCGGCATGGCACGGCATGGCACCGGCATGGCACGGCATGGCACCGGCATGGCACGGCATGGCACCGGCATGGCACGGCATGGCACCGGCATGGCACGGCATGGCACCGGCATGGCACGGCATGGCACCGGCATGGCACGGCATGGCACCGGCATGGCACGGCATGGCACGGCATGGCACCGGCATGGCACGGCATGGCACCGGCATGGCACGGCATGGCACCGGCATGGCACGGCATGGCACCGGCATGGCACGGCATGGCACCGGCATGGCACGGCATGGCACCGGCATGGCACGGCATGGCACCGGCATGGCACGGCATGGCACCGGCATGGCACGGCATGGCACCGGCATGGCACGGCATGGCACCGGCATGGCACGGCATGGCACCGGCATGGCACGGCATGGCACCGGCATGGCACGGCATGGCACCGGCATGGCACGGCATGGCACCGGCATGGCACGGCATGGCACCGGCATGGCACGGCATGGCACCGGCATGGCACGGCATGGCACCGGCATGGCACGGCATGGCACCGGCATGGCACGGCATGGCACCGGCATGGCACGGCATGGCACCGGCATGGCACGGCATGGCACCGGCATGGCACGGCATGGCACCGGCATGGCACGGCATGGCACCGGCATGGCACGGCATGGCACCGGCATGGCACGGCATGGCACCGGCATGGCACGGCATGGCACCGGCATGGCACGGCATGGCACCGGCATGGCACGGCATGGCACCGGCATGGCACGGCATGGCACCGGCATGGCACGGCATGGCACCGGCATGGCACGGCATGGCACCGGCATGGCACGGCATGGCACCGGCATGGCACGGCATGGCACCGGCATGGCACGGCATGGCACCGGCATGGCACGGCATGGCACCGGCATGGCACGGCATGGCACCGGCATGGCACGGCATGGCACCGGCATGGCACGGCATGGCACCGGCATGGCACGGCATGGCACCGGCATGGCACGGCATGGCACCGGCATGGCACGGCATGGCACCGGCATGGCACGGCATGGCACCGGCATGGCACGGCATGGCACCGGCATGGCACGGCATGGCACCGGCATGGCACGGCATGGCACCGGCATGGCACGGCATGGCACCGGCATGGCACGGCATGGCACCGGCATGGCACGGCATGGCACCGGCATGGCACGGCATGGCACCGGCATGGCACGGCATGGCACCGGCATGGCACGGCATGGCACCGGCATGGCACGGCATGGCACCGGCATGGCACGGCATGGCACCGGCATGGCACGGCATGGCACCGGCATGGCACGGCATGGCACCGGCATGGCACGGCATGGCACCGGCATGGCACGGCATGGCACCGGCATGGCACGGCATGGCACCGGCATGGCACGGCATGGCACCGGCATGGCACGGCATGGCACCGGCATGGCACGGCATGGCACCGGCATGGCACGGCATGGCACCGGCATGGCACGGCATGGCACCGGCATGGCACGGCATGGCACCGGCATGGCACGGCATGGCACCGGCATGGCACCGGCATGGCACCGGCATGGCACCGGCATTCACCGGCATGGCACCGGCATGGCACCGGCATTGAATGGCATGGAATGGCATGGAATGGCATGGAATGGCATGGAATGGCATGGAATGGCATGGAATGGCATGGAATGGCATGGAATGGCATGGAATGGCATGGAATGGCATGGAATGGCATGGAATGGCATGGAATGGCATGGAATGGCATGGAATGGCATGGAATGGCATGGAATGGCATGGAATGGCATGGAATGGCATGGAATGGCATGGAATGGCATGGAATGGCATGGAATGGCATGGCACCGGCATGGCACCGGCATGGCACCGGCATGGCACCGGCATGGCACCGGCATTGCACGGAATGGCATGGAATGGCATGGAATGGCATGGAATGGCATGGCACCGGCATGGCACCGGCATGGCACCGGCATGGCACGGCATGGCACGGCATGGCACCAGCATGGCACGGCATGGCACCGGCATGGCACGGCATGGCACCGGCATGGCACGGCATGGCACCGGCATGGCACGGCATGGCACCGGCATGGCACGGCATGGCACCGGCATGGCACGGCATGGCACCGGCATGGCACGGCATGGCACCGGCATGGCACGGCATGGCACCGGCATGGCACGGCATGGCACCGGCATGGCACGGCATGGCACCGGCATGGCACGGCATGGCACCGGCATGGCACGGCATGGCACCGGCATGGCATGGCATGGCACGGCATGGCACCGGCATGGCACGGCATGGCACCGGCATGGCACGGCATGGCACCGGCATGGCACGGCATGGCACCGGCATGGCACGGCATGGCACCGGCATGGCACGGCATGGCACCGGCATGGCACGGCATGGCACCGGCATGGCACGGCATGGCACCGGCATGGCACGGCATGGCACCGGCATGGCACGGCATGGCACCGGCATGGCACCGGCATGGCACCGGCATGGCACGGCATGGCACCGGCATGGCACGGCATGGCACCGGCATGGCACGGCATGGCACCGGCATGGCACGGCATGGCACCGGCATGGCACGGCATGGCACCGGCATGGCACGGCATGGCACCGGCATGGCACGGCATGGCACCGGCATGGCACGGCATGGCACCGGCATGGCACGGCATGGCACCGGCATGGCACGGCATGGCACCGGCATGGCACGGCATGGCACCGGCATGGCACGGCATGGCACCGGCATGGCACGGCATGGCACCGGCATGGCACGGCATGGCACCGGCATGGCACGGCATGGCACCGGCATGGCACGGCATGGCACCGGCATGGCACGGCATGGCACCGGCATGGCACCGGCATGGCACCGGCATGGCACCGGCATGGCACCGGCATGGCACGGCATGGCACGGCATGGCACGGCATGGCACGGCATGGCACGGCATGGCACGGCATGGCACGGCATGGCACGGCATGGCACGGCATGGCACGGCATGGCACGGCATGGCACGGCATGGCACGGCATGGCACGGCATGGCACGGCATGGCACGGCATGGCACGGCATGGCACGGCATGGCACGGCATGGCACGGCATGGCACCGGCATGGCACCGCATTGAGTGGCATGGAATGGCATGGAATGGCATGGAATGGCATGGAATGGCATGGAATGGCATGGAATGGCATGGAATGGCATGGAATGGCATGGAATGGCATGGAATGGCATGGAATGGCATGGAATGGCATGGAATGGCATGGAATGGCATGGAATGGCATGGAATGGCATGGAATGGCATGGAATGGCATGGAATGGCATGGAATGGCATGGAATGGCATGGAATGGCATGGAATGGCATGGAATGGCATGGAATGGCATGGAATGGCATGGAATGGCATGGAATGGCATGGAATGGCATGGAATGGCATGGAATGGCATGGAATGGCATGGAATAGCATGGAAGGGCATGGCACCGCATGGCACGGCATGGCACGGCATGGCACGGCATGGCACGGCATGGCACGGCATGGCACCGGCATGGCACGGCATGGCACCGGCATGGCACGGCATGGCACCGGCATGGCACGGCATAGCACCGGCATGGAATGGCATGGAATGGCATGGAATGGCATGGAATGGCATGGAATGGCATGGAATGGCATGGAATGGCATGGCACCGGCATGGCACCGGCATGGCACGGCATGGCACGGCATGGCACGGCATGGCACGGCATGGCACGGCATGGCACGGCATGGCACGGCATGGCACGGCATGGCACGGCATGGCACGGCATGGCACGGCATGGCACCGGCATGGCACCGGCATGGCACCGGCATTGCACGGAATGGCATGGAATGGAATGGAATGGCATTGAATGGCATGGAATGGCATGGAATGGCATGGAATGGCATGGAATGGCATGGAATGGCATGGAATGGCATGGAATGGCATGGAATGGCATGGAATAGCATGGAATGGCATGGAATGGCATGGAATGGCATGGAATGGCATGGAATGGCATGGAATGGCATGGAATGGCATGGAATGGCATGGAATGGCATGGAATGGCATGGAATGGCATGGAATGGCATGGAATGGCATGGAATGGCATGGAATGGCATGGAATGGCATGGAATGGCATGGAATGGCATGGAATGGCATGGAATGGCATGGAATGGCATGGAATGGCATGGAATGGCATGGAATGGCATGGAATGGCATGGAATGGCATGGAATGGCATGGAATGGCATGGAATGGCATGGAATGGCATGGAATGGCATGGAATGGCATGGAATGGCATGGAATGGCATGGAATGGCATGGAATGGCATGGAATGGCATGGAATGGCATGGAATGGCATGGAATGGCATGGAATGGCATGGAATGGCATGGAATGGCATGGAATGGCATGGAATGGCATGGAATGGCATGGAATGGCATGGAATGGCATGGAATGGCATGGAATGGCATGGAATGGCATGGAATGGCATGGAATGGCATGGAATGGCATGGAATGGCATGGAATGGCATGGAATGGCATGGAATGGCATGGAATGGCATGGAATGGCATGGAATGGCATGGAATGGCATGGAATGGCATGGAATGGCATGGAATGGCATGGAATGGCATGGAATGGCATGGAATGGCATGGAATGGCATGGAATGGCATGGAATGGCATGGAATGGCATGGAATGGCATGGAATGGCATGGAATGGCATGGAATGGCATGGAATGGCATGGAATGGCATGGAAGGGCATGGCACCGCATGGCACGGCATGGCACGGCATGGCACCGGCATGGCACGGCATGGCACCGGCATGGCACGGCATGGCACCGGCATGGCACGGCATGGCACCGGCATGGCACGGCATGGCACCGGCATGGCACGGCATGGCACCGGCATGGCACGGCATGGCACCGGCATGGCACGGCATGGCACCGGCATGGCACGGCATGGCACCGGCATGGCACGGCATGGCACCGGCATGGCACGGCATGGCACCGGCATGGCACGGCATGGCACCGGCATGGCACGGCATGGCACCGGCATGGCACGGCATGGCACCGGCATGGCACCGGCATGGCACGGCATGGCACCGGCATGGCACGGCATAGCACCGGCATGGAATGGCATGGAATGGCATGGAATGGCATGGAATGGCATGGAATGGCATGGAATGGCATGGAATGGCATGGCACCGGCATGGCACCGGCATGGCACGGCATGGCACGGCATGGCACGGCATGGCACGGCATGGCACGGCATGGCACGGCATGGCACGGCATGGCACGGCATGGCACGGCATGGCACGGCATGGCACGGCATGGCACCGGCATGGCACCGGCATGGCACCGGCATTGCACGGAATGGCATGGAATGGAATGGAATGGCATTGAATGGCATGGAATGGCATGGAATGGCATGGAATGGCATGGAATGGCATGGAATGGCATGGAATGGCATGGAATGGCATGGAATGGCATGGAATGGCATGGAATAGCATGGAATGGCATGGAATGGCATGGAATGGCATGGAATGGCATGGAATGGCATGGAATGGCATGGAATGGCATGGAATGGCATGGAATGGCATGGAATGGCATGGAATGGCATGGAATGGCATGGAATGGCATGGAATGGCATGGAATGGCATGGAAGGGCATGGCACCGCATGGCACGGCATGGCACGGCATGGCACCGGCATGGCACGGCATGGCACCGGCATGGCACGGCATGGCACCGGCATGGCACGGCATGGCACCGGCATGGCACGGCATGGCACCGGCATGGCACGGCATGGCACCGGCATGGCACGGCATGGCACCGGCATGGCACGGCATGGCACCGGCATGGCACGGCATGGCACCGGCATGGCACGGCATGGCACCGGCATGGCACGGCATGGCACCGGCATGGCACGGCATGGCACCGGCATGGCACGGCATGGCACCGGCATGGCACGGCATGGCACCGGCATGGCACGGCATGGCACCGGCATGGCACGGCATGGCACCGGCATGGCACGGCATGGCACCGGCATGGCACGGCATGGCACCGGCATGGCACGGCATGGCACCGGCATGGCACGGCATGGCACCGGCATGGCACGGCATGGCACCGGCATGGCACGGCATGGCACCGGCATGGCACGGCATGGCACCGGCATGGCACGGCATGGCACCGGCATGGCACGGCATGGCACCGGCATGGCACGGCATGGCACCGGCATGGCACGGCATGGCACCGGCATGGCACGGCATGGCACCGGCATGGCACGGCATGGCACGGCATGGCACCGGCATGGCACGGCATGGCACGGCATGGCACCGGCATGGCACGGCATGGCACCGGCATGGCACGGCATGGCACCGGCATGGCACGGCATGGCACCGGCATGGCACGGCATGGCACCGGCATGGCACGGCATGGCACCGGCATGGCACGGCATGGCACCGGCATGGCACGGCATGGAATGGCATGGAATGGCATGGAATGGCATGGAATGGCATGGAATAGCATGGAAGGGCATGGCACCGCATGGCACGGCATGGCACGGCATGGCACGGCATGGCACGGCATGGCACCGGCATGGCACGGCATGGCACCGGCATGGCACGGCATAGCACCGGCATGGAATGGCATGGAATGGCATGGAATGGCATGGAATGGCATGGAATGGCATGGAATGGCATGGAATGGCATGGCACCGGCATGGCACCGGCATGGCACGGCATGGCACGGCATGGCACGGCATGGCACGGCATGGCACGGCATGGCACGGCATGGCACGGCATGGCACGGCATGGCACGGCATGGCACGGCATGGCACGGCATGGCACGGCATGGCACGGCATGGCACGGCATGGCACGGCATGGCACGGCATGGCACGGCATGGCACGGCATGGCACCGGCATGGCACCGGCATGGCACCGGCATTGCACGGAATGGCACGGAATGGAATGGAATGGCATTGAATGGCATGGAATGGCATGGAATGGCATGGAATGGCATGGAATGGCATGGAATGGCATGGAATGGCATGGAATGGCATGGAATGGCATGGAATGGCATGGAATGGCATGGAATGGCATGGAATGGCATGGAATGGCATGGAATGGCATGGAATGGCATGGAATGGCATGGAATGGCATGGAATGGCATGGAATGGCATGGAATGGCATGGAATGGCATGGAATGGCATGGAATGGCATGGAATGGCATGGAATGGCATGGAATGGCATGGAATGGCATGGAATGGCATGGAATGGCATGGAATGGCATGGAATGGCATGGAATGGCATGGAATGGCATGGAATGGCATGGAATGGCATGGAATGGCATGGAATGGCATGGAATGGCATGGAATGGCATGGAATGGCATGGAATGGCATGGAATGGCATGGAATGGCATGGAATGGCATGGAATGGCATGGAATGGCATGGAATGGCATGGAAGGGCATGGCACCGCATGGCACGGCATGGCACGGCATGGCACGGCATGGCACGGCATGGCACCGGCATGGCACGGCATGGCACCGGCATGGCACGGCATGGCACCGGCATGGCACGGCATGGCACCGGCATGGCACGGCATGGCACCGGCATGGCACGGCATGGCACCGGCATGGCACGGCATGGCACCGGCATGGCACGGCATGGCACCGGCATGGCACGGCATGGCACCGGCATGGCACGGCATGGCACCGGCATGGCACGGCATGGCACCGGCATGGCACGGCATGGCACCGGCATGGCACGGCATGGCACCGGCATGGCACGGCATGGCACCGGCATGGCACGGCATGGCACCGGCATGGCACGGCATGGCACCGGCATGGCACGGCATGGCACCGGCATGGCACGGCATGGCACCGGCATGGCACGGCATGGCACGGCATGGCACCGGCATGGCACGGCATGGCACCGGCATGGCACGGCATGGCACCGGCATGGCACGGCATGGCACCGGCATGGCACGGCATGGCACCGGCATGGCACGGCATGGCACCGGCATGGCACGGCATGGCACCGGCATGGCACGGCATGGCACCGGCATGGCACGGCATGGCACCGGCATGGCACGGCATGGCACCGGCATGGCACGGCATGGCACGGCATGGCACGGCATGGCACCGGCATGGCACGGCATGGCACCTGCATGGCACGGCATGGCACCGGCATGGCACCGCATTGAGTGGCATGGAATGGCATGGAATGGCATGGAATGGCATGGAATGGCATGGAATGGCATGGCACGGCATGGAATGGCATGGCACGGCATGGCACCGCATTGAGTGGCATGGAATGGCATGGAATGGCATGGACTGGCATGGACTGGCATGGAATGGCATGGAATGGCATGGAATGGCATGGAATGGCATGGAATGGCATGGAATGGCATGGAATGGCATGGAATGGCATGGAATGGCATGGAATGGCATGGCACGGCATGGAATGGCATGGCACGGCATGGCACGGCATGGCACGGCATGTCACGGCATGGCACGGCATGGCACGGCATGGCACGGCATGGCACGGCATGGCACGGCATGGCACGGCATGGCACGGCATGGCACGGCATGGCACGGCATGGCACGGCATGGCACGGCATGGCACGGCATGGCACGGCATGGCACGGCATGGCACGGCATGGCACGGCATGGCACCGGCATGGCACGGCATGGCACCGGCATGGCACGGCATGGCACCTGCATGGCACGGCATGGCACCGGCATGGCACCGCATTGAGTGGCATGGAATGGCATGGAATGGCATGGAATGGCATGGAATGGCATGGAATGGCATGGAATGGCATGGCACGGCATGGAATGGCATGGCACGGCATGGCACCGCATTGAGTGGCATGGAATGGCATGGAATGGCATGGACTGGCATGGACTGGCATGGAATGGCATGGAATGGCATGGAATGGCATGGAATGGCATGGAATGGCATGGAATGGCATGGAATGGCATGGAATGGCATGGAATGGCATGGAATGGCATGGAATGGCATGGAATGGCATGGAATGGCATGGCACGGCATGGCACGGCATGGCACGGCATGGCACGGCATGGCACGGCATGGCACGGCATGGCACGGCATGGCACGGCATGGCACGGCATGGCACGGCATGGCACGGCATGGCACGGCATGGCACGGCATGGCACGGCATGGCACGGCATGGCACGGCATGGCACGGCATGGCACGGCATGGCACGGCATGGCACGGCATGGCACGGCATGGCACGGCATGGCACGGCATGGCACGGCATGGCACGGCATGGCACGGCATGGCACGGCATGGCACGGCATGGCACGGCATGGCACGGCATGGCACGGCATGGCACGGCATGGCACGGCATGGCACGGCATGGCACGGCATGGCACGGCATGGCACGGCATGGCACGGCATGGCACGGCATGGCACGGCATGGCACGGCATGGCACGGCATGGCACGGCATGGCACGGCATGGCACGGCATGGCACGGCATGGCACGGCATGGCACGGCATGGCACGGCATGGCACGGCATGGCACGGCATGGCACGGCATGGCACGGCATGGCACGGCATGGCACGGCATGGCACGGCATGGCACGGCATGGCACCGGCATGGCACGGCATGGCACCGGCATGGCACCGGCATGGCACGGCATGGCACCGGCATGGCACGGCATGGCACCTGCATGGCACGGCATGGCACCGGCATGGCACCGCATTGAGTGGCATGGAATGGCATGGAATGGCATGGAATGGCATGGAATGGCATGGAATGGCATGGCACGGCATGGAATGGCATGGCACGGCATGGCACCGCATTGAGTGGCATGGAATGGCATGGAATGGCATGGACTGGCATGGACTGGCATGGAATGGCATGGAATGGCATGGAATGGCATGGAATGGCATGGAATGGCATGGAATGGCATGGAATGGCATGGAATGGCATGGAATGGCATGGAATGGCATGGAATGGCATGGAATGGCATGGAATGGCATGGAATGGCATGGAATGGCATGGAATGGCATGGAATGGCATGGAATGGCATGGAATGGCATGGAATGGCATGGAATGGCATGGAATGGCATGGAATGGCATGGAATGGCATGGAATGGCATGGAATGGCATGGAATGGCATGGAATGGCATGGAATGGCATGGAATGGCATGGAATGGCATGGAATGGCATGGAATGGCATGGAATGGCATGGAATAGCATGGAAGGGCATGGCACCGCATGGCACGGCATGGCACCGCATGGCACGGCATGGCACCGCATGGCACGGCATGGCACCGCATGGCACGGCATGGCACCGCATGGCACGGCATGGCACGGCATGGCACGGCATGGCACGGCATGGCACGGCATGGCACGGCATGGCACGGCATGGCACGGCATGGCACGGCATGGCACGGCATGGCACGGCATGGCACGGCATGGCACGGCATGGCACGGCATGGCACGGCATGGCACGGCATGGCACGGCATGGCACGGCATGGCACGGCATGGCACGGCATGGCACGGCATGGCACGGCATGGCACGGCATGGCACGGCATGGCACGGCATGGCACGGCATGGCACGGCATGGCACGGCATGGCACGGCATGGCACGGCATGGCACGGCATGGCACGGCATGGCACGGCATGGCACGGCATGGCACGGCATGGCACGGCATGGCACGGCATGGCACGGCATGGCACGGCATGGCACGGCATGGCACGGCATGGCACGGCATGGCACGGCATGGCACGGCATGGCACGGCATGGCACGGCATGGCACGGCATGGCACGGCATGGCACGGCATGGCACGGCATGGCACGGCATGGCACGGCATGGCACGGCATGGCACGGCATGGCACCGGCATGGCACGGCATGGCACCGGCATGGCACGGCATGGCACCGGCATGGCACGGCATGGCACCGGCATGGCACGGCATGGCACCGGCATGGCACGGCATGGCACCGGCATGGCACGGCATGGCACCGGCATGGCACGGCATGGCACGGCATGGCACCGGCATGGCACGGCATGGCACGGCATGGCACCGGCATGGCACGGCATGGCACCGGCATGGCACGGCATGGCACCGGCATGGCACGGCATGGCACCGGCATGGCACGGCATGGCACCGGCATGGCACGGCATGGCACCGGCATGGCACGGCATGGCACCGGCATGGCACGGCATGGAATGGCATGGAATGGCATGGAATGGCATGGAATGGCATGGAATAGCATGGAAGGGCATGGCACCGCATGGCACGGCATGGCACGGCATGGCACGGCATGGCACGGCATGGCACCGGCATGGCACGGCATGGCACCGGCATGGCACGGCATAGCACCGGCATGGAATGGCATGGAATGGCATGGAATGGCATGGAATGGCATGGAATGGCATGGAATGGCATGGAATGGCATGGCACCGGCATGGCACCGGCATGGCACGGCATGGCACGGCATGGCACGGCATGGCACGGCATGGCACGGCATGGCACGGCATGGCACGGCATGGCACGGCATGGCACGGCATGGCACGGCATGGCACGGCATGGCACGGCATGGCACGGCATGGCACGGCATGGCACGGCATGGCACGGCATGGCACGGCATGGCACGGCATGGCACGGCATGGCACCGGCATGGCACCGGCATGGCACCGGCATGGCACCGGCATTGCACGGAATGGCACGGAATGGAATGGAATGGCATTGAATGGCATGGAATGGCATGGAATGGCATGGAATGGCATGGAATGGCATGGAATGGCATGGAATGGCATGGAATGGCATGGAATGGCATGGAATGGCATGGAATGGCATGGAATGGCATGGAATGGCATGGAATGGCATGGAATGGCATGGAATGGCATGGAATGGCATGGAATGGCATGGAATGGCATGGAATGGCATGGAATGGCATGGAATGGCATGGAATGGCATGGAATGGCATGGAATGGCATGGAATGGCATGGAATGGCATGGAATGGCATGGAATGGCATGGAATGGCATGGAATGGCATGGAATGGCATGGAATGGCATGGAATGGCATGGAATGGCATGGAATGGCATGGAATGGCATGGAATGGCATGGAATGGCATGGAATGGCATGGAATGGCATGGAATGGCATGGAATGGCATGGAATGGCATGGAATGGCATGGAATGGCATGGAATGGCATGGAAGGGCATGGCACCGCATGGCACGGCATGGCACGGCATGGCACGGCATGGCACGGCATGGCACCGGCATGGCACGGCATGGCACCGGCATGGCACGGCATGGCACCGGCATGGCACGGCATGGCACCGGCATGGCACGGCATGGCACCGGCATGGCACGGCATGGCACCGGCATGGCACGGCATGGCACCGGCATGGCACGGCATGGCACCGGCATGGCACGGCATGGCACCGGCATGGCACGGCATGGCACCGGCATGGCACGGCATGGCACCGGCATGGCACGGCATGGCACCGGCATGGCACGGCATGGCACCGGCATGGCACGGCATGGCACCGGCATGGCACGGCATGGCACCGGCATGGCACGGCATGGCACCGGCATGGCACGGCATGGCACCGGCATGGCACGGCATGGCACCGGCATGGCACGGCATGGCACGGCATGGCACCGGCATGGCACGGCATGGCACCGGCATGGCACGGCATGGCACCGGCATGGCACGGCATGGCACCGGCATGGCACGGCATGGCACCGGCATGGCACGGCATGGCACCGGCATGGCACGGCATGGCACCGGCATGGCACGGCATGGCACCGGCATGGCACGGCATGGCACCGGCATGGCACGGCATGGCACCGGCATGGCACGGCATGGCACGGCATGGCACGGCATGGCACCGGCATGGCACGGCATGGCACCTGCATGGCACGGCATGGCACCGGCATGGCACCGCATTGAGTGGCATGGAATGGCATGGAATGGCATGGAATGGCATGGAATGGCATGGAATGGCATGGCACGGCATGGAATGGCATGGCACGGCATGGCACCGCATTGAGTGGCATGGAATGGCATGGAATGGCATGGACTGGCATGGACTGGCATGGAATGGCATGGAATGGCATGGAATGGCATGGAATGGCATGGAATGGCATGGAATGGCATGGAATGGCATGGAATGGCATGGAATGGCATGGAATGGCATGGCACGGCATGGAATGGCATGGCACGGCATGGCACGGCATGGCACGGCATGTCACGGCATGGCACGGCATGGCACGGCATGGCACGGCATGGCACGGCATGGCACGGCATGGCACGGCATGGCACGGCATGGCACGGCATGGCACGGCATGGCACGGCATGGCACGGCATGGCACGGCATGGCACGGCATGGCACGGCATGGCACGGCATGGCACGGCATGGCACGGCATGGCACCGGCATGGCACGGCATGGCACCGGCATGGCACGGCATGGCACCTGCATGGCACGGCATGGCACCGGCATGGCACCGCATTGAGTGGCATGGAATGGCATGGAATGGCATGGAATGGCATGGAATGGCATGGAATGGCATGGCACGGCATGGAATGGCATGGCACGGCATGGCACCGCATTGAGTGGCATGGAATGGCATGGAATGGCATGGACTGGCATGGACTGGCATGGAATGGCATGGAATGGCATGGAATGGCATGGAATGGCATGGAATGGCATGGAATGGCATGGAATGGCATGGAATGGCATGGAATGGCATGGAATGGCATGGAATGGCATGGAATGGCATGGAATGGCATGGCACGGCATGGCACGGCATGGCACGGCATGGCACGGCATGGCACGGCATGGCACGGCATGGCACGGCATGGCACGGCATGGCACGGCATGGCACGGCATGGCACGGCATGGCACGGCATGGCACGGCATGGCACGGCATGGCACGGCATGGCACGGCATGGCACGGCATGGCACGGCATGGCACGGCATGGCACGGCATGGCACGGCATGGCACGGCATGGCACGGCATGGCACGGCATGGCACGGCATGGCACGGCATGGCACGGCATGGCACGGCATGGCACGGCATGGCACGGCATGGCACGGCATGGCACGGCATGGCACGGCATGGCACGGCATGGCACGGCATGGCACGGCATGGCACGGCATGGCACGGCATGGCACGGCATGGCACGGCATGGCACGGCATGGCACGGCATGGCACGGCATGGCACGGCATGGCACGGCATGGCACGGCATGGCACGGCATGGCACGGCATGGCACGGCATGGCACGGCATGGCACGGCATGGCACGGCATGGCACGGCATGGCACGGCATGGCACGGCATGGCACGGCATGGCACGGCATGGCACGGCATGGCACGGCATGGCACGGCATGGCACCGGCATGGCACGGCATGGCACCGGCATGGCACCGGCATGGCACGGCATGGCACCGGCATGGCACGGCATGGCACCTGCATGGCACGGCATGGCACCGGCATGGCACCGCATTGAGTGGCATGGAATGGCATGGAATGGCATGGAATGGCATGGAATGGCATGGAATGGCATGGCACGGCATGGAATGGCATGGCACGGCATGGCACCGCATTGAGTGGCATGGAATGGCATGGAATGGCATGGACTGGCATGGACTGGCATGGAATGGCATGGAATGGCATGGAATGGCATGGAATGGCATGGAATGGCATGGAATGGCATGGAATGGCATGGAATGGCATGGAATGGCATGGAATGGCATGGAATGGCATGGAATGGCATGGAATGGCATGGAATGGCATGGAATGGCATGGAATGGCATGGAATGGCATGGAATGGCATGGAATGGCATGGAATGGCATGGAATGGCATGGAATGGCATGGAATGGCATGGAATGGCATGGAATGGCATGGAATGGCATGGAATGGCATGGAATGGCATGGAATGGCATGGAATGGCATGGAATGGCATGGAATGGCATGGAATGGCATGGAATGGCATGGAATGGCATGGAATAGCATGGAAGGGCATGGCACCGCATGGCACGGCATGGCACCGCATGGCACGGCATGGCACCGCATGGCACGGCATGGCACCGCATGGCACGGCATGGCACCGCATGGCACGGCATGGCACGGCATGGCACGGCATGGCACGGCATGGCACGGCATGGCACGGCATGGCACGGCATGGCACGGCATGGCACGGCATGGCACGGCATGGCACGGCATGGCACGGCATGGCACGGCATGGCACGGCATGGCACGGCATGGCACGGCATGGCACGGCATGGCACGGCATGGCACGGCATGGCACGGCATGGCACGGCATGGCACGGCATGGCACGGCATGGCACGGCATGGCACGGCATGGCACGGCATGGCACGGCATGGCACGGCATGGCACGGCATGGCACGGCATGGCACGGCATGGCACGGCATGGCACGGCATGGCACGGCATGGCACGGCATGGCACGGCATGGCACGGCATGGCACGGCATGGCACGGCATGGCACGGCATGGCACGGCATGGCACGGCATGGCACGGCATGGCACGGCATGGCACGGCATGGCACGGCATGGCACGGCATGGCACGGCATGGCACGGCATGGCACGGCATGGCACGGCATGGCACGGCATGGCACGGCATGGCACGGCATGGCACGGCATGGCACGGCATGGCACGGCATGGCACGGCATGGCACGGCATGGCACGGCATGGCACCGGCATGGCACCGGCATGGCACGGCATGGCACCGGCATGGCACCGGCATGGCACCGGCATGGCACCGGCATGGCACCGGCATGGCACCGGCATGGCACCGGCATGGCACCGGCATGGCACCGGCATGGCACCGGCATGGCACCGGCATGGCACCGGCATGGCACCGGCATGGCACCGGCATGGCACCGGCATGGCACCGGCATGGCACCGGCATGGCACCGGCATGGCACGGCATGGCACCGGCATGGCACGGCATGGCACCGGCATGGCACGGCATGGCACGGCATGGCACCGCATGGCACCGCATGGCACCGCATGGCACCGCATGGCACCGCATTGAATGGCATGGAATGGCATGGAATGGCATGGAATGGCATGGAATGGCATGGAATGGCATGGAATGGCACGG
Source organism: Cryptus armator (assembly GCA_963971235.1). Classification (NCBI taxonomy): domain Eukaryota; kingdom Metazoa; phylum Arthropoda; class Insecta; order Hymenoptera; family Ichneumonidae; genus Cryptus; species Cryptus armator. The sequence goes on from CAXARG010000008.1 coordinate 873,204, forward strand.
CATGGCATGGAATGGCACGGCATGGCATGGAATGGCACGGCATGGCACGGCATGGCACCGGCATGGCACGGCATGGCACCGGCATGGCACGGCATGGCACCGGCATGGCACCGGCATGGCACGGCATGGCACGGCATGGCACGGCATGGCACCGGCATGGCACCGGCATGGCACCGGCATGGCACCGGCATGGCACCGGCATGGCACGGCATGGCACCGGCATGGCACCGGCATGGCACGGCATGGCACCGGCATGGCACGGCATGGCACCGGCATGGCACGGCATTGAATGGCATGGAATGGCATGGAATGGCATGGAATGGCATGGAATGGCATGGAATGGCATGGAATGGCATGGAATGGCATGGAATGGCATGGAATGGCATGGAATGGCATGGAATGGCATGGAATGGCATGGAATGGCATGGAATGGCATGGAATGGCATGGAATGGCATGGAATGGCATGGAATGGCATGGAATGGCATGGAATGGCATGGAATGGCATGGAATGGCATGGAATGGCATGGAATGGCATGGAATGGCATGGAATGGCATGGAATGGCATGGAATGGCATGGAATGGCATGGAATGGCATGGAATGGCATGGAATGGCATGGAATGGCATGGAATGGCATGGAATGGCATGGAATGGCATGGAATGGCATGGAATGGCATGGAATGGCATGGAATGGCATGGAATGGCATGGAATGGCATGGAATGGCATGGAATGGCATGGAATGGCATGGAATGGCATGGAATGGCATGGAATGGCATGGAATGGCATGGAATGGCATGGAATGGCATGGAATGGCATGGAATGGCATGGAATGGCATGGAATGGCATGGAATGGCATGGAATGGCATGGAATGGCATGGAATGGCATGGAATGGCATGGAATGGCATGGAATGGCATGGAATGGCATGGAATGGCATGGAATGGCATGGAATGGCATGGAATGGCATGGAATGGCATGGAATGGCATGGAATGGCATGGAATGGCATGGAATGGCATGGAATGGCATGGAATGGCATGGAATGGCATGGAATGGCATGGAATGGCATGGAATGGCATGGAATGGCATGGAATGGCATGGAATGGCATGGAATGGCATGGAATGGCATGGAATGGCATGGAATGGCATGGAATGGCATGGAATGGCATGGAATGGCATGGAATGGCATGGAATGGCATGGAATGGCATGGAATGGCATGGAATGGCATGGAATGGCATGGAATGGCATGGAATGGCATGGAATGGCATGGAATGGCATGGAATGGCATGGAATGGCATGGAATGGCATGGAATGGCATGGAATGGCATGGAATGGCATGGAATGGCATGGAAGGGCATGGCACCGCATGGCACGGCATGGCACCGCATGGCACGGCATGGCACGGCATGGCACGGCATGGCACGGCATGGCACGGCATGGCACGGCATGGCACGGCATGGCACGGCATGGCACGGCATGGCACGGCATGGCACGGCATGGCACGGCATGGCACGGCATGGCACCGGCATGGCACGGCATGGCACCGGCATGGCACGGCATGGCACCGGCATGGCACGGCATGGCACGGCATGGCACCGCATGGCACCGCATGGCACCGCATTGAATGGCATGGAATGGCATGGAATGGCATGGAATGGCATGGAATGGCATGGAATGGCATGGAATGGCATGGAATGGCATGGAATGGCACGGCATGGCATGGAATGGCACGGCATGGCATGGAATGGCACGGCATGGCACGGCATGGCACCGGCATGGCACGGCATGGCACCGGCATGGCACGGCATGGCACCGGCATGGCACCGGCATGGCACCGGCATGGCACCGGCATGGCACCGGCATGGCACGGCATGGCACGGCATGGCACGGCATGGCACCGGCATGGCACCGGCATGGCACCGGCATGGCACCGGCATGGCACGGCATGGCACCGGCATGGCACCGGCATGGCACGGCATGGCACCGGCATGGCACGGCATGGCACCGGCATGGCACGGCATTGAATGGCATGGAATGGCATGGAATGGCATGGAATGGCATGGAATGGCATGGAATGGCATGGAATGGCATGGAATGGCATGGAATGGCATGGAATGGCATGGAATGGCATGGAATGGCATGGAATGGCATGGAATGGCATGGAATGGCATGGAATGGCATGGAATGGCATGGAATGGCATGGAATGGCATGGAATGGCATGGAATGGCATGGAATGGCATGGAATGGCATGGAATGGCATGGAATGGCATGGAATGGCATGGAATGGCATGGAATGGCATGGAATGGCATGGAATGGCATGGAATGGCATGGAATGGCATGGAATGGCATGGAATGGCATGGAATGGCATGGAATGGCATGGAATGGCATGGAATGGCATGGAATGGCATGGAATGGCATGGAATGGCATGGAATGGCATGGAATGGCATGGAATGGCATGGAATGGCATGGAATGGCATGGAATGGCATGGAATGGCATGGAATGGCATGGAATGGCATGGAATGGCATGGAATGGCATGGAATGGCATGGAATGGCATGGAATGGCATGGAATGGCATGGAATGGCATGGAATGGCATGGAATGGCATGGAATGGCATGGAATGGCATGGAATGGCATGGAATGGCATGGAATGGCATGGAAGGGCATGGCACCGCATGGCACGGCATGGCACCGCATGGCACGGCATGGCACGGCATGGCACGGCATGGCACGGCATGGCACGGCATGGCACGGCATGGCACGGCATGGCACGGCATGGCACGGCATGGCACGGCATGGCACGGCATGGCACGGCATGGCACGGCATGGCACGGCATGGCACGGCATGGCACGGCATGGCACGGCATGGCACGGCATGGCACGGCATGGCACGGCATGGCACGGCATGGCACGGCATGGCACGGCATGGCACGGCATGGCACGGCATGGCACGGCATGGCACGGCATGGCACGGCATGGCACGGCATGGCACGGCATGGCACGGCATGGCACGGCATGGCACGGCATGGCACGGCATGGCACGGCATGGCACGGCATGGCACGGCATGGCACGGCATGGCACGGCATGGCACGGCATGGCACGGCATGGCACGGCATGGCACGGCATGGCACGGCATGGCACGGCATGGCACGGCATGGCACGGCATGGCACGGCATGGCACGGCATGGCACGGCATGGCACGGCATGGCACGGCATGGCACGGCATGGCACGGCATGGCACGGCATGGCACGGCATGGCACGGCATGGCACGGCATGGCACGGCATGGCACGGCATGGCACGGCATGGCACGGCATGGCACGGCATGGCACGGCATGGCACGGCATGGCACGGCATGGCACGGCATGGCACGGCATGGCACGGCATGGCACGGCATGGCACGGCATGGCACGGCATGGCACGGCATGGCACGGCATGGCACGGCATGGCACGGCATGGCACGGCATGGCACGGCATGGCACGGCATGGCACGGCATGGCACGGCATGGCACGGCATGGCACGGCATGGCACGGCATGGCACGGCATGGCACGGCATGGCACGGCATGGCACGGCATGGCACGGCATGGCACGGCATGGCACGGCATGGCACGGCATGGCACGGCATGGCACGGCATGGCACGGCATGGCACGGCATGGCACGGCATGGCACGGCATGGCACGGCATGGCACGGCATGGCACGGCATGGCACGGCATGGCACGGCATGGCACGGCATGGCACGGCATGGCACGGCATGGCACGGCATGGCACGGCATGGCACGGCATGGCACGGCATGGCACGGCATGGCACGGCATGGCACGGCATGGCACGGCATGGCACGGCATGGCACGGCATGGCACGGCATGGCACGGCATGGCACGGCATGGCACGGCATGGCACGGCATGGCACGGCATGGCACGGCATGGCACGGCATGGCACGGCATGGCACGGCATGGCACGGCATGGCACGGCATGGCACCGGCATGGCACCGGCATGGCACGGCATGGCACCGGCATGGAATGGCATGGAATGGCATGGAATGGCATGGAATGGCATGGCACCGGCATGGCACCGGCATGGCACCGGCATGGCACCGGCATGGCACGGCATGGCACCGGCATGGCACCGGCATGGCACCGGCATGGCACCGGCATGGCACCGGCATGGCACCGGCATGGCACCGGCATGGCACCGGCATGGCACCGGCATGGCACCGGCATGGCACCGGCATGGCACCGGCATGGCACCGGCATGGCACCGGCATGGCACCGGCATGGCACCGGCATGGCACCGGCATGGCACCGGCATGGCACCGGCATGGCACCGGCATGGCACCGGCATGGCACCGGCATGGCACGGCATGGCACCGGCATGGCACGGCATGGCACCGGCATGGCACGGCATGGCACGGCATGGCACCGCATGGCACCGCATGGCACCGCATTGAATGGCATGGAATGGCATGGAATGGCATGGAATGGCATGGAATGGCATGGAATGGCATGGAATGGCACGGCATGGCATGGAATGGCACGGCATGGCATGGAATGGCACGGCATGGCACGGCATGGCACCGGCATGGCACGGCATGGCACCGGCATGGCACGGCATGGCACCGGCATGGCACCGGCATGGCACCGGCATGGCACCGGCATGGCACCGGCATGGCACGGCATGGCACGGCATGGCACCGGCATGGCACCGGCATGGCACCGGCATGGCACCGGCATGGCACGGCATGGCACCGGCATGGCACGGCATGGCACCGGCATGGCACGGCATTGAATGGCATGGAATGGCATGGAATGGCATGGAATGGCATGGAATGGCATGGAATGGCATGGAATGGCATGGAATGGCATGGAATGGCATGGAATGGCATGGAATGGCATGGAATGGCATGGAATGGCATGGAATGGCATGGAATGGCATGGAATGGCATGGAATGGCATGGAATGGCATGGAATGGCATGGAATGGCATGGAATGGCATGGAATGGCATGGAATGGCATGGAATGGCATGGAATGGCATGGAATGGCATGGAATGGCATGGAATGGCATGGAATGGCATGGAATGGCATGGAATGGCATGGAATGGCATGGAATGGCACGGCATGGCATGGAATGGCACGGCATGGCATGGAATGGCACGGCATGGCATGGAATGGCACGGCATGGCACGGCATGGCACCGGCATGGCACGGCATGGCACCGGCATGGCACGGCATGGCACCGGCATGGCACGGCATGGCACCGGCATGGCACCGGCATGGCACCGGCATGGCACCGGCATGGCACGGCATGGCACGGCATGGCACGGCATGGCACGGCATGGCACCGGCATGGCACCGGCATGGCACGGCATGGCACGGCATGGCACGGCATGGCACGGCATGGCACGGCATGGCACGGCATGGCACGGCATGGCACGGCATGGCACGGCATGGCACGGCATGGCACGGCATGGCACGGCATGGCACGGCATGGCACGGCATGGCACGGCATGGCACGGCATGGCACGGCATGGCACGGCATGGCACGGCATGGCACGGCATGGCACGGCATGGCACGGCATGGCACGGCATGGCACGGCATGGCACGGCATGGCACGGCATGGCACGGCATGGCACGGCATGGCACGGCATGGCACGGCATGGCACGGCATGGCACGGCATGGCACGGCATGGCACGGCATTGCACGGCATGGCACGGCATGGCACGGCATGGCACGGCATGGCACGGCATGGCACGGCATGGCACGGCATGGCACGGCATGGCACGGCATGGCACGGCATGGCACGGCATGGCACGGCATGGCACGGCATGGCACGGCATGGCACGGCATGGCACGGCATGGCACGGCATTGCACGGCATGGCACGGCATGGCACGGCATGGCACGGCATGGCACGGCATGGCACGGCATGGCACGGCATGGCACGGCATGGCACGGCATGGCACGGCATGGCACGGCATGGCACGGCATGGCACGGCATGGCACGGCATGGCACGGCATGGCACGGCATGGCACGGCATGGCACGGCATGGCACGGCATGGCACGGCATGGCACGGCATGGCACGGCATGGCACCGGCATGGCACGGCATGGCACCGGCATGGCACCGGCATGGCACGGCATGGCACCGGCATGGCACGGCATGGCACCTGCATGGCACGGCATGGCACCGGCATGGCACCGCATTGAGTGGCATGGAATGGCATGGAATGGCATGGAATGGCATGGAATGGCATGGAATGGCATGGCACGGCATGGAATGGCATGGCACGGCATGGCACCGCATTGAGTGGCATGGAATGGCATGGAATGGCATGGACTGGCATGGACTGGCATGGAATGGCATGGAATGGCATGGAATGGCATGGAATGGCATGGAATGGCATGGAATGGCATGGAATGGCATGGAATGGCATGGAATGGCATGGAATGGCATGGAATGGCATGGAATGGCATGGAATGGCATGGAATGGCATGGAATGGCATGGAATGGCATGGAATGGCATGGAATGGCATGGAATGGCATGGAATGGCATGGAATGGCATGGAATGGCATGGAATGGCATGGAATGGCATGGAATGGCATGGAATGGCATGGAATGGCATGGAATAGCATGGAAGGGCATGGCACCGCATGGCACGGCATGGCACCGCATGGCACGGCATGGCACGGCATGGCACGGCATGGCACGGCATGGCACGGCATGGCACGGCATGGCACGGCATGGCACGGCATGGCACGGCATGGCACGGCATGGCACGGCATGGCACGGCATGGCACGGCATGGCACGGCATGGCACGGCATGGCACGGCATGGCACGGCATGGCACGGCATGGCACGGCATGGCACGGCATGGCACGGCATGGCACGGCATGGCACGGCATGGCACGGCATGGCACGGCATGGCACGGCATGGCACGGCATGGCACGGCATGGCACGGCATGGCACGGCATGGCACGGCATGGCACGGCATGGCACGGCATGGCACGGCATGGCACGGCATGGCACGGCATGGCACGGCATGGCACGGCATGGCACGGCATGGCACGGCATGGCACCGGCATGGCACCGGCATGGCACGGCATGGCACCGGCATGGAATGGCATGGAATGGCATGGAATGGCATGGAATGGCATGGCACCGGCATGGCACCGGCATGGCACCGGCATGGCACCGGCATGGCACGGCATGGCACCGGCATGGCACCGGCATGGCACCGGCATGGCACCGGCATGGCACCGGCATGGCACCGGCATGGCACCGGCATGGCACCGGCATGGCACCGGCATGGCACCGGCATGGCACCGGCATGGCACCGGCATGGCACCGGCATGGCACCGGCATGGCACCGGCATGGCACCGGCATGGCACCGGCATGGCACCGGCATGGCACCGGCATGGCACGGCATGGCACCGGCATGGCACGGCATGGCACCGGCATGGCACGGCATGGCACGGCATGGCACCGCATGGCACCGCATGGCACCGCATTGAATGGCATGGAATGGCATGGAATGGCATGGAATGGCATGGAATGGCATGGAATGGCATGGAATGGCACGGCATGGCATGGAATGGCACGGCATGGCATGGAATGGCACGGCATGGCACGGCATGGCACCGGCATGGCACGGCATGGCACCGGCATGGCACGGCATGGCACCGGCATGGCACCGGCATGGCACCGGCATGGCACCGGCATGGCACGGCATGGCACGGCATGGCACGGCATGGCACCGGCATGGCACCGGCATGGCACCGGCATGGCACCGGCATGGCACCGGCATGGCACGGCATGGCACCGGCATGGCACCGGCATGGCACGGCATGGCACCGGCATGGCACGGCATGGCACCGGCATGGCACGGCATTGAATGGCATGGAATGGCATGGAATGGCATGGAATGGCATGGAATGGCATGGAATGGCATGGAATGGCATGGAATGGCATGGAATGGCATGGAATGGCATGGAATGGCATGGAATGGCATGGAATGGCATGGAATGGCATGGAATGGCATGGAATGGCATGGAATGGCATGGAATGGCATGGAATGGCATGGAATGGCATGGAATGGCATGGAATGGCATGGAATGGCATGGAATGGCATGGAATGGCATGGAATGGCATGGAATGGCATGGAATGGCATGGAATGGCACGGCATGGCATGGAATGGCACGGCATGGCATGGAATGGCACGGCATGGCATGGAATGGCACGGCATGGCACGGCATGGCACCGGCATGGCACGGCATGGCACCGGCATGGCACGGCATGGCACCGGCATGGCACGGCATGGCACCGGCATGGCACCGGCATGGCACCGGCATGGCACCGGCATGGCACGGCATGGCACGGCATGGCACGGCATGGCACGGCATGGCACCGGCATGGCACCGGCATGGCACGGCATGGCACGGCATGGCACGGCATGGCACCGGCATGGCACCGGCATGGCACCGGCATGGCACCGGCATGGCACCGGCATGGCACGGCATGGCACGGCATGGCACGGCATGGCACCGGCATGGCACCGGCATGGCACCGGCATGGCACCGGCATGGCACCGGCATGGCACCGGCATGGCACGGCATGGCACGGCATGGCACCGGCATGGCACGGCATGGCACCGGCATGGCACCGGCATGGCACGGCATGGCACCGGCATGGCACGGCATGGCACGGCATGGCACCGGCATGGCACGGCATGGCACGGCATGGCACGGCATGGCACGGCATGGCACGGCATGGCACGGCATGGCACGGCATGGCACGGCATGGCACGGCATGGCACGGCATGGCACGGCATGGCACGGCATGGCACGGCATGGCACGGCATGGCACGGCATGGCACGGCATGGCACGGCATGGCACGGCATGGCACGGCATGGCACGGCATGGCACGGCATGGCACGGCATGGCACGGCATGGCACGGCATGGCACGGCATGGCACGGCATGGCACGGCATGGCACGGCATGGCACGGCATGGCACGGCATGGCACGGCATGGCACGGCATGGCACGGCATGGCACGGCATGGCACGGCATGTCACGGCATGGCACGGCATGGCACGGCATGGCACGGCATGGCACGGCATGGCACGGCATGGCACGGCATGGCACGGCATGGCACGGCATGGCACGGCATGGCACGGCATGGCACGGCATGGCACGGCATGGCACCGGCATGGCACGGCATGGCACCGGCATGGCACCTGCATGGCACGGCATGGCACCGGCATGGCACCGCATTGAGTGGCATGGAATGGCATGGAATGGCATGGAATGGCATGGAATGGCATGGAATGGCATGGAATGGCATGGCACGGCATGGAATGGCATGGCACGGCATGGCACCGCATTGAGTGGCATGGAATGGCATGGAATGGCATGGACTGGCATGGACTGGCATGGAATGGCATGGAATGGCATGGAATGGCATGGAATGGCATGGAATGGCATGGAATGGCATGGAATGGCATGGAATGGCATGGAATGGCATGGAATGGCATGGAATGGCATGGAATGGCATGGAATGGCATGGAATGGCATGGAATGGCATGGCACGGCATGGCACGGCATGGCACGGCATGGCACGGCATGGCACGGCATGGCACGGCATGGCACGGCATGGCACGGCATGGCACGGCATGGCACGGCATGGCACGGCATGGCACGGCATGGCACGGCATGGCACGGCATGGCACGGCATGGCACGGCATGGCACGGCATGGCACGGCATGGCACGGCATGGCACGGCATGGCACGGCATGGCACGGCATGGCACGGCATGGCACGGCATGGCACGGCATGGCACGGCATGGCACGGCATGGCACGGCATGGCACGGCATGGCACGGCATGGCACGGCATGGCACGGCATGGCACGGCATGGCACGGCATGGCACGGCATGGCACGGCATGGCACGGCATGGCACGGCATGGCACGGCATGGCACGGCATGGCACGGCATGGCACGGCATGGCACGGCATGGCACGGCATGGCACGGCATGGCACGGCATGGCACGGCATGGCACGGCATGGCACGGCATGGCACGGCATGGCACGGCATGGCACGGCATGGCACGGCATGGCACGGCATGGCACGGCATGGCACGGCATGGCACGGCATGGCACCGGCATGGCACGGCATGGCACCGGCATGGCACCGGCATGGCACGGCATGGCACCGGCATGGCACGGCATGGCACCTGCATGGCACGGCATGGCACCGGCATGGCACCGCATTGAGTGGCATGGAATGGCATGGAATGGCATGGAATGGCATGGAATGGCATGGAATGGCATGGCACGGCATGGAATGGCATGGCACGGCATGGCACCGCATTGAGTGGCATGGAATGGCATGGAATGGCATGGAATGGCATGGACTGGCATGGACTGGCATGGAATGGCATGGAATGGCATGGAATGGCATGGAATGGCATGGAATGGCATGGAATGGCATGGAATGGCATGGAATGGCATGGAATGGCATGGAATGGCATGGAATGGCATGGAATGGCATGGAATGGCATGGAATGGCATGGAATGGCATGGAATGGCATGGAATGGCATGGAATGGCATGGAATGGCATGGAATGGCATGGAATGGCATGGAATGGCATGGAATGGCATGGAATGGCATGGAATGGCATGGAATGGCATGGAATGGCATGGAATGGCATGGAATGGCATGGAATGGCATGGAATGGCATGGAATGGCATGGAATGGCATGGAATAGCATGGAAGGGCATGGCACCGCATGGCACGGCATGGCACGGCATGGCACCGCATGGCACGGCATGGCACCGCATGGCACGGCATGGCACCGCATGGCACGGCATGGCACGGCATGGCACGGCATGGCACGGCATGGCACGGCATGGCACGGCATGGCACGGCATGGCACGGCATGGCACGGCATGGCACGGCATGGCACGGCATGGCACGGCATGGCACGGCATGGCACGGCATGGCACGGCATGGCACGGCATGGCACGGCATGGCACGGCATGGCACGGCATGGCACGGCATGGCACGGCATGGCACGGCATGGCACGGCATGGCACGGCATGGCACGGCATGGCACGGCATGGCACGGCATGGCACGGCATGGCACGGCATGGCACGGCATGGCACGGCATGGCACGGCATGGCACGGCATGGCACGGCATGGCACGGCATGGCACGGCATGGCACGGCATGGCACGGCATGGCACGGCATGGCACGGCATGGCACGGCATGGCACGGCATGGCACGGCATGGCACGGCATGGCACGGCATGGCACGGCATGGCACGGCATGGCACGGCATGGCACGGCATGGCACGGCATGGCACGGCATGGCACGGCATGGCACGGCATGGCACGGCATGGCACGGCATGGCACGGCATGGCACGGCATGGCACGGCATGGCACGGCATGGCACGGCATGGCACGGCATGGCACGGCATGGCACGGCATGGCACGGCATGGCACGGCATGGCACGGCATGGCACGGCATGGCACGGCATGGCACGGCATGGCACGGCTTGGCACGGCATGGCACGGCATGGCACGGCATGGCACGGCATGGCACGGCATGGCACGGCATGGCACGGCATGGCACGGCATGGCACGGCATGGCACGGCATGGCACGGCATGGCACGGCATGGCACGGCATGGCACGGCATGGCACGGCATGGCACGGCATGGCACGGCATGGCACGGCATGGCACGGCATGGCACGGCATGGCACGGCATGGCACGGCATGGCACGGCATGGCACGGCATGGCACGGCATGGCACGGCATGGCACGGCATGGCACGGCATGGCACGGCATGGCACGGCATGGCACGGCATGGCACGGCATGGCACGGCATGGCACGGCATGGCACGGCATGGCACGGCATGGCACGGCATGGCACGGCATGGCACGGCATGGCACGGCATGGCACGGCATGGCACGGCATGGCACGGCATGGCACGGCATGGCACGGCATGGCACGGCATGGCACGGCATGGCACGGCATGGCACGGCATGGCACGGCATGGCACGGCATGGCACGGCATGGCACGGCATGGCACGGCATGGCACGGCATGGCACGGCATGGCACGGCATGGCACGGCATGGCACGGCATGGCACGGCATGGCACGGCATGGCACGGCATGGCACGGCATGGCACCGGCATGGCACGGCATGGCACGGCATGGCACGGCATGGCACGGCATGGCACGGCATGGCACGGCATGGCACGGCATGGCACGGCATGGCACGGCATGGCACCGGCATGGCACCGGCATGGCACGGCATGGCACCGGCATGGAATGGCATGGAATGGCATGGAATGGCATGGAATGGCATGGCACCGGCATGGCACCGGCATGGCACCGGCATGGCACCGGCATGGCACGGCATGGCACCGGCATGGCACCGGCATGGCACCGGCATGGCACCGGCATGGCACCGGCATGGCACCGGCATGGCACCGGCATGGCACCGGCATGGCACCGGCATGGCACCGGCATGGCACCGGCATGGCACCGGCATGGCACCGGCATGGCACCGGCATGGCACCGGCATGGCACCGGCATGGCACCGGCATGGCACCGGCATGGCACCGGCATGGCACCGGCATGGCACCGGCATGGCACGGCATGGCACCGGCATGGCACGGCATGGCACCGGCATGGCACGGCATGGCACGGCATGGCACCGCATGGCACCGCATGGCACCGCATTGAATGGCATGGAATGGCATGGAATGGCATGGAATGGCATGGAATGGCATGGAATGGCATGGAATGGCACGGCATGGCATGGAATGGCACGGCATGGCATGGAATGGCACGGCATGGCACGGCATGGCACCGGCATGGCACGGCATGGCACCGGCATGGCACGGCATGGCACCGGCATGGCACCGGCATGGCACCGGCATGGCACCGGCATGGCACGGCATGGCACGGCATGGCACGGCATGGCACCGGCATGGCACCGGCATGGCACCGGCATGGCACCGGCATGGCACCGGCATGGCACCGGCATGGCACCGGCATGGCACCGGCATGGCACGGCATGGCACCGGCATGGCACGGCATGGCACCGGCATGGCACGGCATTGAATGGCATGGAATGGCATGGAATGGCATGGAATGGCATGGAATGGCATGGAATGGCATGGAATGGCATGGAATGGCATGGAATGGCATGGAATGGCATGGAATGGCATGGAATGGCATGGAATGGCATGGAATGGCATGGAATGGCATGGAATGGCATGGAATGGCATGGAATGGCATGGAATGGCATGGAATGGCATGGAATGGCATGGAATGGCATGGAATGGCATGGAATGGCATGGAATGGCATGGAATGGCATGGAATGGCATGGAATGGCATGGAATGGCATGGAATGGCATGGAATGGCATGGAATGGCATGGAATGGCATGGAATGGCATGGAATGGCATGGAATGGCATGGAATGGCATGGAATGGCATGGAATGGCATGGAATGGCATGGAATGGCATGGAATGGCATGGAATGGCATGGAATGGCATGGAATGGCATGGAATGGCATGGAATGGCATGGAATGGCATGGAATGGCATGGAATGGCATGGAATGGCATGGAATGGCATGGAATGGCATGGAATGGCATGGAATGGCATGGAATGGCATGGAATGGCATGGAATGGCATGGAATGGCATGGAATGGCATGGAATGGCATGGAATGGCATGGAATGGCATGGAATGGCATGGAATGGCATGGAATGGCATGGAATGGCATGGAATGGCATGGAATGGCATGGAATGGCATGGAATGGCATGGAATGGCATGGAATGGCATGGAATGGCATGGAATGGCATGGAATGGCATGGAATGGCATGGAATGGCATGGAATGGCATGGAATGGCATGGAATGGCATGGAATGGCATGGAATGGCATGGAATGGCATGGAATGGCATGGAATGGCATGGAATGGCATGGAATGGCATGGAATGGCATGGAATGGCATGGAATGGCATGGAATGGCATGGAATGGCATGGAATGGCATGGAATGGCATGGAATGGCATGGAATGGCATGGAATGGCATGGAATGGCATGGAATGGCATGGAATGGCATGGAATGGCATGGAATGGCATGGAATGGCATGGAATGGCATGGAATGGCATGGAAGGGCATGGCACCGCATGGCACGGCATGGCACCGCATGGCACGGCATGGCACGGCATGGCACGGCATGGCACGGCATGGCACGGCATGGCACGGCATGGCACGGCATGGCACGGCATGGCACGGCATGGCACGGCATGGCACGGCATGGCACGGCATGGCACGGCATGGCACGGCATGGCACGGCATGGCACGGCATGGCACCGGCATGGCACGGCATGGCACCGGCATGGCACGGCATGGCACCGGCATGGCACGGCATGGCACCGGCATGGCACCGGCATGGCACGGCATGGCACCGGCATGGCACGGCATGGCACCGGCATGGCACGGCATGGCACCGGCATGGCACGGCATGGCACCGGCATGGCACGGCATGGCACCGGCATGGCACCGGCATGGAATGGCATGGAATGGCATGGAATGGCATGGCACCGGCATGGCACCGGCATGGCACCGGCATGGCACGGCATGGCACCGGCATGGCACCGGCATGGCACCGGCATGGCACCGGCATGGCACCGGCATGGCACCGGCATGGCACCGGCATGGCACCGGCATGGCACCGGCATGGCACCGGCATGGCACCGGCATGGCACCGGCATGGCACCGGCATGGCACCGGCATGGCACCGGCATGGCACCGGCATGGCACCGGCATGGCACCGGCATGGCACCGGCATGGCACCGGCATGGCACCGGCATGGCACCGGCATGGCACGGCATGGCACCGGCATGGCACGGCATGGCACCGGCATGGCACGGCATGGCACCGGCATGGCACGGCATGGCACCGCATGGCACCGCATGGCACCGCATTGAATGGCATGGAATGGCATGGAATGGCATGGAATGGCATGGAATGGCACGGCATGGCATGGAATGGCACGGCATGGCATGGAATGGCACGGCATGGCATGGAATGGCACGGCATGGCACGGCATGGCACCGGCATGGCACGGCATGGCACCGGCATGGCACGGCATGGCACCGGCATGGCACGGCATGGCACCGGCATGGCACCGGCATGGCACCGGCATGGCACCGGCATGGCACGGCATGGCACGGCATGGCACGGCATGGCACGGCATGGCACGGCATGGCACGGCATGGCACGGCATGGCACGGCATGGCACGGCATGGCACGGCATGGCACGGCATGGCACGGCATGGCACGGCATGGCACGGCATGGCACGGCATGGCACGGCATGGCACGGCATGGCACGGCATGGCACGGCATGGCACCGGCATGGCACCGGCATGGCACGGCATGGCACCGGCATGGAATGGCATGGAATGGCATGGAATGGCATGGAATGGCATGGCACCGGCATGGCACCGGCATGGCACCGGCATGGCACCGGCATGGCACGGCATGGCACCGGCATGGCACCGGCATGGCACCGGCATGGCACCGGCATGGCACCGGCATGGCACCGGCATGGCACCGGCATGGCACCGGCATGGCACCGGCATGGCACCGGCATGGCACCGGCATGGCACCGGCATGGCACCGGCATGGCACCGGCATGGCACCGGCATGGCACCGGCATGGCACCGGCATGGCACCGGCATGGCACCGGCATGGCACCGGCATGGCACCGGCATGGCACGGCATGGCACCGGCATGGCACGGCATGGCACCGGCATGGCACGGCATGGCACGGCATGGCACCGCATGGCACCGCATGGCACCGCATTGAATGGCATGGAATGGCATGGAATGGCATGGAATGGCATGGAATGGCATGGAATGGCATGGAATGGCACGGCATGGCATGGAATGGCACGGCATGGCATGGAATGGCACGGCATGGCACGGCATGGCACCGGCATGGCACGGCATGGCACCGGCATGGCACGGCATGGCACCGGCATGGCACCGGCATGGCACCGGCATGGCACCGGCATGGCACGGCATGGCACGGCATGGCACGGCATGGCACGGCATGGCACGGCATGGCACGGCATGGCACCGGCATGGCACCGGCATGGCACCGGCATGGCACCGGCATGGCACCGGCATGGCACGGCATGGCACCGGCATGGCACGGCATGGCACCGGCATGGCACGGCATTGAATGGCATGGAATGGCATGGAATGGCATGGAATGGCATGGAATGGCATGGAATGGCATGGAATGGCATGGAATGGCATGGAATGGCATGGAATGGCATGGAATGGCATGGAATGGCATGGAATGGCATGGAATGGCATGGAATGGCATGGAATGGCATGGAATGGCATGGAATGGCATGGAATGGCATGGAATGGCATGGAATGGCATGGAATGGCATGGAATGGCATGGAATGGCATGGAATGGCATGGAATGGCATGGAATGGCATGGAATGGCATGGAATGGCATGGAATGGCATGGAATGGCATGGAATGGCATGGAATGGCATGGAATGGCATGGAATGGCATGGAATGGCATGGAATGGCATGGAATGGCATGGAATGGCATGGAATGGCATGGAATGGCATGGAATGGCATGGAATGGCATGGAATGGCATGGAATGGCATGGAATGGCATGGAATGGCATGGAATGGCATGGAATGGCATGGAATGGCATGGAATGGCATGGAATGGCATGGAATGGCATGGAATGGCATGGAATGGCATGGAATGGCATGGAATGGCATGGAATGGCATGGAATGGCATGGAATGGCATGGAATGGCATGGAATGGCATGGAATGGCATGGAATGGCATGGAATGGCATGGAAGGGCATGGCACCGCATGGCACGGCATGGCACCGCATGGCACGGCATGGCACGGCATGGCACGGCATGGCACGGCATGGCACGGCATGGCACGGCATGGCACGGCATGGCACGGCATGGCACGGCATGGCACGGCATGGCACGGCATGGCACGGCATGGCACGGCATGGCACGGCATGGCACCGGCATGGCACGGCATGGCACCGGCATGGCACGGCATGGCACCGGCATGGCACGGCATGGCACGGCATGGCACCGGCATGGCACGGCATGGCACGGCATGGCACCGGCATGGCACGGCATGGCACCGGCATGGCACGGCATGGCACCGGCATGGCACCGGCATGGAATGGCATGGAATGGCATGGAATGGCATGGCACCGGCATGGCACCGGCATGGCACCGGCATGGCACGGCATGGCACCGGCATGGCACCGGCATGGCACCGGCATGGCACCGGCATGGCACCGGCATGGCACCGGCATGGCACCGGCATGGCACCGGCATGGCACCGGCATGGCACCGGCATGGCACCGGCATGGCACCGGCATGGCACCGGCATGGCACCGGCATGGCACCGGCATGGCACCGGCATGGCACCGGCATGGCACCGGCATGGCACCGGCATGGCACGGCATGGCACCGGCATGGCACGGCATGGCACCGGCATGGCACGGCATGGCACCGCATGGCACCGCATGGCACCGCATTGAATGGCATGGAATGGCATGGAATGGCATGGAATGGCATGGAATGGCACGGCATGGCATGGAATGGCACGGCATGGCATGGAATGGCACGGCATGGCACGGCATGGCACCGGCATGGCACGGCATGGCACCGGCATGGCACGGCATGGCACCGGCATGGCACGGCATGGCACCGGCATGGCACCGGCATGGCACCGGCATGGCACCGGCATGGCACGGCATGGCACGGCATGGCACGGCATGGCACGGCATGGCACCGGCATGGCACCGGCATGGCACGGCATGGCACGGCATGGCACGGCATGGCACCGGCATGGCACCGGCATGGCACCGGCATGGCACCGGCATGGCACCGGCATGGCACGGCATGGCACGGCATGGCACGGCATGGCACCGGCATGGCACCGGCATGGCACCGGCATGGCACCGGCATGGCACCGGCATGGCACGGCATGGCACGGCATGGCACCGGCATGGCACGGCATGGCACCGGCATGGCACCGGCATGGCACGGCATGGCACCGGCATGGCACGGCATGGCACCGGCATGGCACGGCATGGCACGGCATGGCACCGGCATGGCACGGCATGGCACGGCATGGCACGGCATGGCACGGCATGGCACGGCATGGCACGGCATGGCACGGCATGGCACGGCATGGCACGGCATGGCACGGCATGGCACGGCATGGCACGGCATGGCACGGCATGGCACGGCATGGCACGGCATGGCACGGCATGGCACGGCATGGCACGGCATGGCACGGCATGGCACGGCATGGCACGGCATGGCACGGCATGGCACGGCATGGCACGGCATGTCACGGCATGGCACGGCATGGCACGGCATGGCACGGCATGGCACGGCATGGCACGGCATGGCACGGCATGGCACGGCATGGCACGGCATGGCACGGCATGGCACGGCATGGCACGGCATGGCACGGCATGGCACGGCATGGCACGGCATGGCACGGCATGGCACGGCATGGCACGGCATGGCACCGGCATGGCACGGCATGGCACCGGCATGGCACGGCATGGCACCTGCATGGCACGGCATGGCACCGGCATGGCACCGCATTGAGTGGCATGGAATGGCATGGAATGGCATGGAATGGCATGGAATGGCATGGAATGGCATGGAATGGCATGGCACGGCATGGAATGGCATGGCACGGCATGGCACCGCATTGAGTGGCATGGAATGGCATGGAATGGCATGGACTGGCATGGACTGGCATGGAATGGCATGGAATGGCATGGAATGGCATGGAATGGCATGGAATGGCATGGAATGGCATGGAATGGCATGGAATGGCATGGAATGGCATGGAATGGCATGGAATGGCATGGAATGGCATGGCACGGCATGGCACGGCATGGCACGGCATGGCACGGCATGGCACGGCATGGCACGGCATGGCACGGCATGGCACGGCATGGCACGGCATGGCACGGCATGGCACGGCATGGCACGGCATGGCACGGCATGGCACGGCATGGCACGGCATGGCACGGCATGGCACGGCATGGCACGGCATGGCACGGCATGGCACGGCATGGCACGGCATGGCACGGCATGGCACGGCATGGCACGGCATGGCACGGCATGGCACGGCATGGCACGGCATGGCACGGCATGGCACGGCATGGCACGGCATGGCACGGCATGGCACGGCATGGCACGGCATGGCACGGCATGGCACGGCATGGCACGGCATGGCACGGCATGGCACGGCATGGCACGGCATGGCACGGCATGGCACGGCATGGCACGGCATGGCACGGCATGGCACGGCATGGCACGGCATGGCACGGCATGGCACCGGCATGGCACGGCATGGCACCGGCATGGCACGGCATGGCACCGGCATGGCACGGCATGGCACCTGCATGGCACGGCATGGCACCGGCATGGCACCGCATTGAGTGGCATGGAATGGCATGGAATGGCATGGAATGGCATGGAATGGCATGGAATGGCATGGCACGGCATGGAATGGCATGGCACGGCATGGCACCGCATTGAGTGGCATGGAATGGCATGGAATGGCATGGAATGGCATGGAATGGCATGGACTGGCATGGACTGGCATGGAATGGCATGGAATGGCATGGAATGGCATGGAATGGCATGGAATGGCATGGAATGGCATGGAATGGCATGGAATGGCATGGAATGGCATGGAATGGCATGGAATGGCATGGAATGGCATGGAATGGCATGGAATGGCATGGAATGGCATGGAATGGCATGGAATGGCATGGAATGGCATGGAATGGCATGGAATGGCATGGAATGGCATGGAATGGCATGGAATGGCATGGAATGGCATGGAATGGCATGGAATGGCATGGAATAGCATGGAAGGGCATGGCACCGCATGGCACGGCATGGCACCGCATGGCACGGCATGGCACCGCATGGCACGGCATGGCACCGCATGGCACGGCATGGCACCGCATGGCACGGCATGGCACCGCATGGCACGGCATGGCACGGCATGGCACGGCATGGCACGGCATGGCACGGCATGGCACGGCATGGCACGGCATGGCACGGCATGGCACGGCATGGCACGGCATGGCACGGCATGGCACGGCATGGCACGGCATGGCACGGCATGGCACGGCATGGCACGGCATGGCACGGCATGGCACGGCATGGCACGGCATGGCACGGCATGGCACGGCATGGCACGGCATGGCACGGCATGGCACGGCATGGCACGGCATGGCACGGCATGGCACGGCATGGCACGGCATGGCACGGCATGGCACGGCATGGCACGGCATGGCACGGCATGGCACGGCATGGCACGGCATGGCACGGCATGGCACGGCATGGCACGGCATGGCACGGCATGGCACGGCATGGCACGGCATGGCACGGCATGGCACGGCATGGCACGGCATGGCACGGCATGGCACGGCATGGCACGGCATGGCACGGCATGGCACGGCATGGCACGGCATGGCACGGCATGGCACGGCATGGCACGGCATGGCACGGCATGGCACGGCATGGCACGGCATGGCACGGCATGGCACGGCATGGCACGGCATGGCACGGCATGGCACGGCATGGCACGGCATGGCACGGCATGGCACGGCATGGCACGGCATGGCACGGCATGGCACGGCATGGCACGGCATGGCACGGCATGGCACGGCATGGCACGGCATGGCACGGCATGGCACGGCATGGCACGGCATGGCACGGCATGGCACGGCATGGCACGGCATGGCACGGCATGGCACGGCATGGCACGGCATGGCACGGCATGGCACGGCATGGCACGGCATGGCACGGCATGGCACGGCATGGCACGGCATGGCACGGCATGGCACGGCATGGCACGGCATGGCACGGCATGGCACGGCATGGCACGGCATGGCACGGCATGGCACGGCATGGCACGGCATGGCACGGCATGGCACGGCATGGCACGGCATGGCACGGCATGGCACGGCATGGCACGGCATGGCACGGCATGGCACGGCATGGCACGGCATGGCACGGCATGGCACGGCATGGCACGGCATGGCACGGCATGGCACGGCATGGCACGGCATGGCACGGCATGGCACGGCATGGCACGGCATGGCACGGCATGGCACGGCATGGCACCGGCATGGCACGGCATGGCACGGCATGGCACGGCATGGCACGGCATGGCACGGCATGGCACGGCATGGCACGGCATGGCACGGCATGGCACGGCATGGCACCGGCATGGCACCGGCATGGCACGGCATGGCACCGGCATGGAATGGCATGGAATGGCATGGAATGGCATGGAATGGCATGGAATGGCATGGCACCGGCATGGCACCGGCATGGCACCGGCATGGCACCGGCATGGCACGGCATGGCACCGGCATGGCACCGGCATGGCACCGGCATGGCACCGGCATGGCACCGGCATGGCACCGGCATGGCACCGGCATGGCACCGGCATGGCACCGGCATGGCACCGGCATGGCACCGGCATGGCACCGGCATGGCACCGGCATGGCACCGGCATGGCACCGGCATGGCACCGGCATGGCACCGGCATGGCACCGGCATGGCACCGGCATGGCACCGGCATGGCACCGGCATGGCACCGGCATGGCACGGCATGGCACCGGCATGGCACGGCATGGCACCGGCATGGCACGGCATGGCACGGCATGGCACCGCATGGCACCGCATGGCACCGCATTGAATGGCATGGAATGGCATGGAATGGCATGGAATGGCATGGAATGGCATGGAATGGCACGGCATGGCATGGAATGGCACGGCATGGCATGGAATGGCACGGCATGGCACGGCATGGCACCGGCATGGCACGGCATGGCACCGGCATGGCACGGCATGGCACCGGCATGGCACCGGCATGGCACCGGCATGGCACCGGCATGGCACGGCATGGCACGGCATGGCACGGCATGGCACCGGCATGGCACCGGCATGGCACCGGCATGGCACCGGCATGGCACCGGCATGGCACGGCATGGCACGGCATGGCACCGGCATGGCACCGGCATGGCACGGCATGGCACCGGCATGGCACGGCATGGCACCGGCATGGCACGGCATTGAATGGCATGGAATGGCATGGAATGGCATGGAATGGCATGGAATGGCATGGAATGGCATGGAATGGCATGGAATGGCATGGAATGGCATGGAATGGCATGGAATGGCATGGAATGGCATGGAATGGCATGGAATGGCATGGAATGGCATGGAATGGCATGGAATGGCATGGAATGGCATGGAATGGCATGGAATGGCATGGAATGGCATGGAATGGCATGGAATGGCATGGAATGGCATGGAATGGCATGGAATGGCATGGAATGGCATGGAATGGCATGGAATGGCATGGAATGGCATGGAATGGCATGGAATGGCATGGAATGGCATGGAATGGCATGGAATGGCATGGAATGGCATGGAATGGCATGGAATGGCATGGAATGGCATGGAATGGCATGGAATGGCATGGAATGGCATGGAATGGCATGGAATGGCATGGAATGGCATGGAATGGCATGGAATGGCATGGAATGGCATGGAATGGCATGGAATGGCATGGAATGGCATGGAATGGCATGGAATGGCATGGAATGGCATGGAATGGCATGGAATGGCATGGAATGGCATGGAATGGCATGGAATGGCATGGAATGGCATGGAATGGCATGGAATGGCATGGAATGGCATGGAATGGCATGGAATGGCATGGAATGGCATGGAATGGCATGGAATGGCATGGAATGGCATGGAATGGCATGGAATGGCATGGAATGGCATGGAATGGCATGGAATGGCATGGAATGGCATGGAATGGCATGGAATGGCATGGAATGGCATGGAATGGCATGGAATGGCATGGAATGGCATGGAATGGCATGGAATGGCATGGAATGGCATGGAATGGCATGGAAGGGCATGGCACCGCATGGCACGGCATGGCACCGCATGGCACGGCATGGCACGGCATGGCACGGCATGGCACGGCATGGCACGGCATGGCACGGCATGGCACGGCATGGCACGGCATGGCACGGCATGGCACGGCATGGCACGGCATGGCACGGCATGGCACGGCATGGCACGGCATGGCACGGCATGGCACGGCATGGCACGGCATGGCACCGGCATGGCACGGCATGGCACCGGCATGGCACGGCATGGCACCGGCATGGCACGGCATGGCACGGCATGGCACCGGCATGGCACGGCATGGCACCGGCATGGCACGGCATGGCACCGGCATGGCACGGCATGGCACCGGCATGGCACCGGCATGGCACCGGCATGGAATGGCATGGAATGGCATGGAATGGCATGGCACCGGCATGGCACCGGCATGGCACCGGCATGGCACGGCATGGCACCGGCATGGCACCGGCATGGCACCGGCATGGCACCGGCATGGCACCGGCATGGCACCGGCATGGCACCGGCATGGCACCGGCATGGCACCGGCATGGCACCGGCATGGCACCGGCATGGCACCGGCATGGCACCGGCATGGCACCGGCATGGCACCGGCATGGCACCGGCATGGCACCGGCATGGCACCGGCATGGCACGGCATGGCACCGGCATGGCACGGCATGGCACCGGCATGGCACGGCATGGCACCGGCATGGCACGGCATGGCACCGCATGGCACCGCATGGCACCGCATTGAATGGCATGGAATGGCATGGAATGGCATGGAATGGCATGGAATGGCACGGCATGGCATGGAATGGCACGGCATGGCATGGAATGGCACGGCATGGCATGGAATGGCACGGCATGGCACGGCATGGCACCGGCATGGCACGGCATGGCACCGGCATGGCACGGCATGGCACCGGCATGGCACGGCATGGCACCGGCATGGCACGGCATGGCACCGGCATGGCACCGGCATGGCACCGGCATGGCACCGGCATGGCACGGCATGGCACGGCATGGCACGGCATGGCACCGGCATGGCACCGGCATGGCACGGCATGGCACGGCATGGCACGGCATGGCACGGCATGGCACCGGCATGGCACCGGCATGGCACCGGCATGGCACCGGCATGGCACCGGCATGGCACGGCATGGCACGGCATGGCACGGCATGGCACCGGCATGGCACCGGCATGGCACCGGCATGGCACCGGCATGGCACCGGCATGGCACGGCATGGCACGGCATGGCACCGGCATGGCACGGCATGGCACCGGCATGGCACCGGCATGGCACGGCATGGCACCGGCATGGCACGGCATGGCACCGGCATGGCACGGCATGGCACGGCATGGCACCGGCATGGCACGGCATGGCACGGCATGGCACGGCATGGCACGGCATGGCACGGCATGGCACGGCATGGCACGGCATGGCACGGCATGGCACGGCATGGCACGGCATGGCACGGCATGGCACGGCATGGCACGGCATGGCACGGCATGGCACGGCATGGCACGGCATGGCACGGCATGGCACGGCATGGCACGGCATGGCACGGCATGGCACGGCATGGCACGGCATGGCACGGCATGGCACGGCATGGCACGGCATGGCACGGCATGGCACGGCATGGCACGGCATGGCACGGCATGGCACGGCATGGCACGGCATGGCACGGCATGGCACGGCATGGCACGGCATGGCACGGCATGGCACGGCATGGCACGGCATGGCACGGCATGGCACGGCATGGCACGGCATGGCACGGCATGGCACGGCATGGCACGGCATGGCACGGCATGGCACGGCATGGCACGGCATGGCACGGCATGGCACGGCATGGCACGGCATGGCACGGCATGGCACGGCATGGCACGGCATGGCACGGCATGGCACGGCATGGCACGGCATGGCACGGCATGGCACGGCATGGCACGGCATGGCACGGCATGGCACGGCATGGCACGGCATGGCACGGCATGGCACGGCATGGCACGGCATGGCACGGCATGGCACGGCATGGCACGGCATGGCACGGCATGGCACGGCATGGCACGGCATGGCACGGCATGGCACGGCATGGCACGGCATGGCACGGCATGGCACGGCATGGCACGGCATGGCACGGCATGGCACGGCATGGCACGGCATGGCACGGCATGGCACGGCATGGCACGGCATGGCACGGCATGGCACGGCATGGCACGGCATGGCACGGCATGGCACGGCATGGCACGGCATGGCACGGCATGGCACGGCATGGCACGGCATGGCACGGCATGGCACGGCATGGCACGGCATGGCACGGCATGGCACGGCATGGCACGGCATGGCACCGGCATGGCACGGCATGGCACGGCATGGCACGGCATGGCACGGCATGGCACGGCATGGCACGGCATGGCACCGGCATGGCACCGGCATGGCACGGCATGGCACCGGCATGGAATGGCATGGAATGGCATGGAATGGCATGGAATGGCATGGAATGGCATGGCACCGGCATGGCACCGGCATGGCACCGGCATGGCACCGGCATGGCACGGCATGGCACCGGCATGGCACCGGCATGGCACCGGCATGGCACCGGCATGGCACCGGCATGGCACCGGCATGGCACCGGCATGGCACCGGCATGGCACCGGCATGGCACCGGCATGGCACCGGCATGGCACCGGCATGGCACCGGCATGGCACCGGCATGGCACCGGCATGGCACCGGCATGGCACCGGCATGGCACCGGCATGGCACGGCATGGCACCGGCATGGCACGGCATGGCACCGGCATGGCACGGCATGGCACGGCATGGCACCGCATGGCACCGCATGGCACCGCATTGAATGGCATGGAATGGCATGGAATGGCATGGAATGGCATGGAATGGCATGGAATGGCATGGAATGGCATGGAATGGCACGGCATGGCATGGAATGGCACGGCATGGCATGGAATGGCACGGCATGGCACGGCATGGCACCGGCATGGCACGGCATGGCACCGGCATGGCACGGCATGGCACCGGCATGGCACCGGCATGGCACCGGCATGGCACCGGCATGGCACGGCATGGCACGGCATGGCACGGCATGGCACCGGCATGGCACCGGCATGGCACCGGCATGGCACCGGCATGGCACCGGCATGGCACGGCATGGCACCGGCATGGCACCGGCATGGCACGGCATGGCACCGGCATGGCACGGCATGGCACCGGCATGGCACGGCATTGAATGGCATGGAATGGCATGGAATGGCATGGAATGGCATGGAATGGCATGGAATGGCATGGAATGGCATGGAATGGCATGGAATGGCATGGAATGGCATGGAATGGCATGGAATGGCATGGAATGGCATGGAATGGCATGGAATGGCATGGAATGGCATGGAATGGCATGGAATGGCATGGAATGGCATGGAATGGCATGGAATGGCATGGAATGGCATGGAATGGCATGGAATGGCATGGAATGGCATGGAATGGCATGGAATGGCATGGAATGGCATGGAATGGCATGGAATGGCATGGAATGGCATGGAATGGCATGGAATGGCATGGAATGGCATGGAATGGCATGGAATGGCATGGAATGGCATGGAATGGCATGGAATGGCATGGAATGGCATGGAATGGCATGGAATGGCATGGAATGGCATGGAATGGCATGGAATGGCATGGAATGGCATGGAATGGCATGGAATGGCATGGAATGGCATGGAATGGCATGGAATGGCATGGAATGGCATGGAATGGCATGGAATGGCATGGAATGGCATGGAATGGCATGGAATGGCATGGAATGGCATGGAATGGCATGGAATGGCATGGAATGGCATGGAATGGCATGGAATGGCATGGAATGGCATGGAATGGCATGGAATGGCATGGAATGGCATGGAATGGCATGGAATGGCATGGAATGGCATGGAATGGCATGGAATGGCATGGAATGGCATGGAATGGCATGGAATGGCATGGAATGGCATGGAAGGGCATGGCACCGCATGGCACGGCATGGCACCGCATGGCACGGCATGGCACGGCATGGCACGGCATGGCACGGCATGGCACGGCATGGCACGGCATGGCACGGCATGGCACGGCATGGCACGGCATGGCACGGCATGGCACGGCATGGCACGGCATGGCACGGCATGGCACGGCATGGCACGGCATGGCACCGGCATGGCACGGCATGGCACCGGCATGGCACGGCATGGCACCGGCATGGCACGGCATGGCACGGCATGGCACCGGCATGGCACGGCATGGCACCGGCATGGCACGGCATGGCACCGGCATGGCACGGCATGGCACCGGCATGGCACCGGCATGGCACCGGCATGGAATGGCATGGAATGGCATGGAATGGCATGGCACCGGCATGGCACCGGCATGGCACCGGCATGGCACGGCATGGCACCGGCATGGCACCGGCATGGCACCGGCATGGCACCGGCATGGCACCGGCATGGCACCGGCATGGCACCGGCATGGCACCGGCATGGCACCGGCATGGCACCGGCATGGCACCGGCATGGCACCGGCATGGCACCGGCATGGCACCGGCATGGCACCGGCATGGCACCGGCATGGCACCGGCATGGCACCGGCATGGCACCGGCATGGCACCGGCATGGCACCGGCATGGCACCGGCATGGCACGGCATGGCACCGGCATGGCACGGCATGGCACCGGCATGGCACGGCATGGCACCGGCATGGCACGGCATGGCACCGCATGGCACCGCATGGCACCGCATTGAATGGCATGGAATGGCATGGAATGGCATGGAATGGCATGGAATGGCACGGCATGGCATGGAATGGCACGGCATGGCATGGAATGGCACGGCATGGCATGGAATGGCACGGCATGGCACGGCATGGCACCGGCATGGCACGGCATGGCACCGGCATGGCACGGCATGGCACCGGCATGGCACGGCATGGCACCGGCATGGCACCGGCATGGCACCGGCATGGCACCGGCATGGCACGGCATGGCACGGCATGGCACGGCATGGCACCGGCATGGCACCGGCATGGCACGGCATGGCACGGCATGGCACGGCATGGCACGGCATGGCACCGGCATGGCACCGGCATGGCACCGGCATGGCACCGGCATGGCACCGGCATGGCACGGCATGGCACGGCATGGCACGGCATGGCACCGGCATGGCACCGGCATGGCACCGGCATGGCACCGGCATGGCACCGGCATGGCACGGCATGGCACGGCATGGCACCGGCATGGCACCGGCATGGCACGGCATGGCACCGGCATGGCACGGCATGGCACCGGCATGGCACGGCATGGCACGGCATGGCACCGGCATGGCACGGCATGGCACGGCATGGCACGGCATGGCACGGCATGGCACGGCATGGCACGGCATGGCACGGCATGGCACGGCATGGCACGGCATGGCACGGCATGGCACGGCATGGCACGGCATGGCACGGCATGGCACGGCATGGCACGGCATGGCACGGCATGGCACGGCATGGCACGGCATGGCACGGCATGGCACGGCATGGCACGGCATGGCACGGCATGGCACGGCATGGCACGGCATGGCACGGCATGGCACGGCATGGCACGGCATGGCACGGCATGGCACGGCATGGCACGGCATGGCACGGCATGGCACGGCATGGCACGGCATGGCACGGCATGGCACGGCATGGCACACGGCATGGCACGGCATGGCACGGCATGGCACGGCATGGCACGGCATGGCACGGCATGGCACGGCATGGCACGGCATGGCACGGCATGGCACGGCATGGCACGGCATGGCACGGCATGGCACGGCATGGCACGGCATGGCACGGCATGGCACGGCATGGCACGGCATGGCACGGCATGGCACGGCATGGCACGGCATGGCACGGCATGGCACGGCATGGCACGGCATGGCACGGCATGGCACGGCATGGCACGGCATGGCACGGCATGGCACGGCATGGCACGGCATGGCACGGCATGGCACGGCATGGCACGGCATGGCACGGCATGGCACGGCATGGCACGGCATGGCACGGCATGGCACGGCATGGCACGGCATGGCACGGCATGGCACGGCATGGCACGGCATGGCACCGGCATGGCACGGCATGGCACCGGCATGGCACGGCATGGCACCGGCATGGCACGGCATGGCACCGGCATGGCACGGCATGGCACCGGCATGGCACGGCATGGCACCGGCATGGCACGGCATGGCACCGGCATGGCACGGCATGGCACCGGCATGGCACGGCATGGCACCGGCATGGCACGGCATGGCACCGGCATGGCACGGCATGGCACCGGCATGGCACGGCATGGCACCGGCATGGCACGGCATGGCACCGGCATGGCACGGCATGGCACCGGCATGGCACGGCATGGCACCGGCATGGCACGGCATGGCACCGGCATGGCACGGCATGGCACCGGCATGGCACGGCATGGCACGGCATGGCACCGGCATGGCACGGCATGGCACCGGCATGGCACGGCATGGCACCGGCATGGCACGGCATGGCACCGGCATGGCACGGCATGGCACCGGCATGGCACGGCATGGCACCGGCATGGCACGGCATGGCACCGGCATGGCACGGCATGGCACCGGCATGGCACGGCATGGCACCGGCATGGCACGGCATGGCACCGGCATGGCACGGCATGGCACCGGCATGGCACGGCATGGCACCGGCATGGCACGGCATGGCACCGGCATGGCACGGCATGGCACCGGCATGGCACGGCATGGCACCGGCATGGCACGGCATGGCACCGGCATGGCACGGCATGGCACCGGCATGGCACGGCATGGCACCGGCATGGCACGGCATGGCACCGGCATGGCACGGCATGGCACCGGCATGGCACGGCATGGCACCGGCATGGCACGGCATGGCACCGGCATGGCACGGCATGGCACCGGCATGGCACGGCATGGCACCGGCATGGCACGGCATGGCACCGGCATGGCACGGCATGGCACCGGCATGGCACGGCATGGCACCGGCATGGCACGGCATGGCACCGGCATGGCACGGCATGGCACCGGCATGGCACGGCATGGCACCGGCATGGCACGGCATGGCACCGGCATGGCACGGCATGGCACCGGCATGGCACGGCATGGCACCGGCATGGCACGGCATGGCACCGGCATGGCACGGCATGGCACCGGCATGGCACGGCATGGCACCGGCATGGCACGGCATGGCACCGGCATGGCACGGCATGGCACCGGCATGGCACGGCATGGCACCGGCATGGCACGGCATGGCACCGGCATGGCACGGCATGGCACCGGCATGGCACGGCATGGCACCGGCATGGCACGGCATGGCACCGGCATGGCACGGCATGGCACCGGCATGGCACGGCATGGCACCGGCATGGCACGGCATGGCACCGGCATGGCACGGCATGGCACCGGCATGGCACGGCATGGCACCGGCATGGCACGGCATGGCACCGGCATGGCACGGCATGGCACCGGCATGGCACGGCATGGCACCGGCATGGCACGGCATGGCACCGGCATGGCACGGCATGGCACCGGCATGGCACGGCATGGCACCGGCATGGCACGGCATGGCACCGGCATGGCACGGCATGGCACCGGCATGGCACGGCATGGCACCGGCATGGCACGGCATGGCACCGGCATGGCACGGCATGGCACCGGCATGGCACGGCATGGCACCGGCATGGCACGGCATGGCACCGGCATGGCACGGCATGGCACCGGCATGGCACGGCATGGCACCGGCATGGCACGGCATGGCACCGGCATGGCACGGCATGGCACCGGCATGGCACGGCATGGCACCGGCATGGCACGGCATGGCACCGGCATGGCACGGCATGGCACCGGCATGGCACGGCATGGCACCGGCATGGCACGGCATGGCACCGGCATGGCACGGCATGGCACCGGCATGGCACGGCATGGCACCGGCATGGCACGGCATGGCACCGGCATGGCACGGCATGGCACCGGCATGGCACGGCATGGCACCGGCATGGCACGGCATGGCACCGGCATGGCACGGCATGGCACCGGCATGGCACGGCATGGCACGGCATGGCACCGGCATGGCACGGCATGGCACCGGCATGGCACGGCATGGCACCGGCATGGCACGGCATGGCACCGGCATGGCACGGCATGGCACCGGCATGGCACGGCATGGCACCGGCATGGCACGGCATGGCACCGGCATGGCACGGCATTGCACCGGCATGGCACGGCATGGCACCGGCATGGCACGGCATGGCACCGGCATGGCACGGCATGGCACGGCATGGCACGGCATGGCACCGGCATGGCACGGCATGGCACCTGCATGGCACGGCATGGCACCGGCATGGCACCGCATTGAGTGGCATGGAATGGCATGGAATGGCATGGAATGGCATGGAATGGCATGGAATGGCATGGCACGGCATGGAATGGCATGGCACGGCATGGCACCGCATTGAGTGGCATGGAATGGCATGGAATGGCATGGACTGGCATGGACTGGCATGGAATGGCATGGAATGGCATGGAATGGCATGGAATGGCATGGAATGGCATGGAATGGCATGGAATGGCATGGAATGGCATGGCACGGCATGGAATGGCATGGCACGGCATGGCACGGCATGGCACGGCATGTCACGGCATGGCACGGCATGGCACGGCATGGCACGGCATGGCACGGCATGGCACGGCATGGCACGGCATGGCACGGCATGGCACGGCATGGCACGGCATGGCACGGCATGGCACGGCATGGCACGGCATGGCACGGCATGGCACCGGCATGGCACGGCATGGCACCGGCATGGCACGGCATGGCACCTGCATGGCACGGCATGGCACCGGCATGGCACCGCATTGAGTGGCATGGAATGGCATGGAATGGCATGGAATGGCATGGAATGGCATGGAATGGCATGGAATGGCATGGCACGGCATGGAATGGCATGGCACGGCATGGCACCGCATTGAGTGGCATGGAATGGCATGGAATGGCATGGACTGGCATGGACTGGCATGGAATGGCATGGAATGGCATGGAATGGCATGGAATGGCATGGAATGGCATGGCACGGCATGGCACGGCATGGCACGGCATGGCACGGCATGGCACGGCATGGCACGGCATGGCACGGCATGGCACGGCATGGCACGGCATGGCACGGCATGGCACGGCATGGCACGGCATGGCACGGCATGGCACGGCATGGCACGGCATGGCACGGCATGGCACGGCATGGCACGGCATGGCACGGCATGGCACGGCATGGCACGGCATGGCACGGCATGGCACGGCATGGCACGGCATGGCACGGCATGGCACGGCATGGCACGGCATGGCACGGCATGGCACGGCATGGCACGGCATGGCACGGCATGGCACGGCATGGCACGGCATGGCACGGCATGGCACGGCATGGCACGGCATGGCACGGCATGGCACGGCATGGCACGGCATGGCACGGCATGGCACGGCATGGCACGGCATGGCACGGCATGGCACGGCATGGCACCGGCATGGCACGGCATGGCACCGGCATGGCACGGCATGGCACCGGCATGGCACGGCATGGCACCGGCATGGCACGGCATGGCACCGGCATGGCACGGCATGGCACCGGCATGGCACGGCATGGCACCGGCATGGCACGGCATGGCACCGGCATGGCACGGCATGGCACCGGCATGGCACGGCATGGCACCGGCATGGCACGGCATGGCACCGGCATGGCACGGCATGGCACCGGCATGGCACGGCATGGCACGGCATGGCACCGGCATGGCACGGCATGGCACCGGCATGGCACGGCATGGCACCGGCATGGCACGGCATGGCACCGGCATGGCACGGCATGGCACCGGCATGGCACGGCATGGCACCGGCATGGCACGGCATGGCACCGGCATGGCACGGCATTGCACCGGCATGGCACGGCATGGCACCGGCATGGCACGGCATGGCACCGGCATGGCACGGCATGGCACGGCATGGCACGGCATGGCACCGGCATGGCACGGCATGGCACCTGCATGGCACGGCATGGCACCGGCATGGCACCGCATTGAGTGGCATGGAATGGCATGGAATGGCATGGAATGGCATGGAATGGCATGGAATGGCATGGCACGGCATGGAATGGCATGGCACGGCATGGCACCGCATTGAGTGGCATGGAATGGCATGGAATGGCATGGACTGGCATGGACTGGCATGGAATGGCATGGAATGGCATGGAATGGCATGGAATGGCATGGAATGGCATGGAATGGCATGGAATGGCATGGAATGGCATGGAATGGCATGGAATGGCATGGCACGGCATGGAATGGCATGGCACGGCATGGCACGGCATGGCACGGCATGGCACGGCATGTCACGGCATGGCACGGCATGGCACGGCATGGCACGGCATGGCACGGCATGGCACGGCATGGCACGGCATGGCACGGCATGGCACGGCATGGCACGGCATGGCACGGCATGGCACGGCATGGCACGGCATGGCACCGGCATGGCACGGCATGGCACCGGCATGGCACGGCATGGCACCTGCATGGCACGGCATGGCACCGGCATGGCACCGCATTGAGTGGCATGGAATGGCATGGAATGGCATGGAATGGCATGGAATGGCATGGAATGGCATGGAATGGCATGGAATGGCATGGCACGGCATGGAATGGCATGGCACGGCATGGCACCGCATTGAGTGGCATGGAATGGCATGGAATGGCATGGACTGGCATGGACTGGCATGGAATGGCATGGAATGGCATGGAATGGCATGGAATGGCATGGAATGGCATGGAATGGCATGGAATGGCATGGAATGGCATGGAATGGCATGGCACGGCATGGCACGGCATGGCACGGCATGGCACGGCATGGCACGGCATGGCACGGCATGGCACGGCATGGCACGGCATGGCACGGCATGGCACGGCATGGCACGGCATGGCACGGCATGGCACGGCATGGCACGGCATGGCACGGCATGGCACGGCATGGCACGGCATGGCACGGCATGGCACGGCATGGCACGGCATGGCACGGCATGGCACGGCATGGCACGGCATGGCACGGCATGGCACGGCATGGCACGGCATGGCACGGCATGGCACGGCATGGCACGGCATGGCACGGCATGGCACGGCATGGCACGGCATGGCACGGCATGGCACGGCATGGCACGGCATGGCACGGCATGGCACGGCATGGCACGGCATGGCACGGCATGGCACGGCATGGCACGGCATGGCACGGCATGGCACGGCATGGCACGGCATGGCACGGCATGGCACGGCATGGCACGGCATGGCACGGCATGGCACGGCATGGCACGGCATGGCACGGCATGGCACGGCATGGCACGGCATGGCACGGCATGGCACGGCATGGCACGGCATGGCACGGCATGGCACGGCATGGCACGGCATGGCACGGCATGGCACGGCATGGCACGGCATGGCACGGCATGGCACGGCATGGCACGGCATGGCACCGGCATGGCACGGCATGGCACCGGCATGGCACCGGCATGGCACGGCATGGCACCGGCATGGCACGGCATGGCACCTGCATCGCACGGCATGGCACCGGCATGGCACCGCATTGAGTGGCATGGAATGGCATGGAATGGCATGGAATGGCATGGAATGGCATGGCACGGCATGGAATGGCATGGCACGGCATGGCACCGCATTGAGTGGCATGGAATGGCATGGAATGGCATGGACTGGCATGGACTGGCATGGAATGGCATGGAATGGCATGGAATGGCATGGAATGGCATGGAATGGCATGGAATGGCATGGAATGGCATGGAATGGCATGGAATGGCATGGAATGGCATGGAATGGCATGGAATGGCATGGAATGGCATGGAATGGCATGGAATGGCATTGGCATGGAATGGCATGGAATGGCATGGAATGGCATGGAATGGCATGGAATGGCATGGAATGGCATGGAATGGCATGGAATGGCATGGAATGGCATGGAATGGCATGGAATGGCATGGAATGGCATGGAATGGCATGGAATAGCATGGAAGGGCATGGCACCGCATGGCACGGCATGGCACCGCATGGCACGGCATGGCACCGCATGGCACGGCATGGCACCGCATGGCACGGCATGGCACCGCATGGCACGGCATGGCACGGCATGGCACGGCATGGCACGGCATGGCACGGCATGGCACGGCATGGCACGGCATGGCACGGCATGGCACGGCATGGCACGGCATGGCACGGCATGGCACGGCATGGCACGGCATGGCACGGCATGGCACGGCATGGCACGGCATGGCACGGCATGGCACGGCATGGCACGGCATGGCACGGCATGGCACGGCATGGCACGGCATGGCACGGCATGGCACGGCATGGCACGGCATGGCACGGCATGGCACGGCATGGCACGGCATGGCACGGCATGGCACGGCATGGCACGGCATGGCACGGCATGGCACGGCATGGCACGGCATGGCACGGCATGGCACGGCATGGCACGGCATGGCACGGCATGGCACGGCATGGCACGGCATGGCACGGCATGGCACGGCATGGCACGGCATGGCACGGCATGGCACGGCATGGCACGGCATGGCACGGCATGGCACGGCATGGCACGGCATGGCACGGCATGGCACGGCATGGCACGGCATGGCACGGCATGGCACGGCATGGCACGGCATGGCACGGCATGGCACGGCATGGCACGGCATGGCACGGCATGGCACGGCATGGCACGGCATGGCACGGCATGGCACGGCATGGCACGGCATGGCACGGCATGGCACGGCATGGCACGGCATGGCACGGCATGGCACGGCATGGCACGGCATGGCACGGCATGGCACGGCATGGCACGGCATGGCACGGCATGGCACGGCATGGCACGGCATGGCACGGCATGGCACGGCATGGCACGGCATGGCACGGCATGGCACGGCATGGCACGGCATGGCACGGCATGGCACGGCATGGCACGGCATGGCACGGCATGGCACGGCATGGCACGGCATGGCACGGCATGGCACGGCATGGCACGGCATGGCACGGCATGGCACGGCATGGCACGGCATGGCACGGCATGGCACGGCATGGCACGGCATGGCACGGCATGGCACGGCATGGCACGGCATGGCACGGCATGGCACGGCATGGCACGGCATGGCACGGCATGGCACGGCATGGCACGGCATGGCACGGCATGGCACGGCATGGCACGGCATGGCACGGCATGGCACGGCATGGCACGGCATGGCACGGCATGGCACGGCATGGCACCGGCATGGCACCGGCATGGCACGGCATGGCACCGGCATGGAATGGCATGGAATGGCATGGAATGGCATGGAATGGCATGGAATGGCATGGCACCGGCATGGCACCGGCATGGCACCGGCATGGCACCGGCATGGCACGGCATGGCACCGGCATGGCACCGGCATGGCACCGGCATGGCACCGGCATGGCACCGGCATGGCACCGGCATGGCACCGGCATGGCACCGGCATGGCACCGGCATGGCACCGGCATGGCACCGGCATGGCACCGGCATGGCACCGGCATGGCACCGGCATGGCACCGGCATGGCACCGGCATGGCACCGGCATGGCACCGGCATGGCACCGGCATGGCACCGGCATGGCACGGCATGGCACCGGCATGGCACGGCATGGCACCGGCATGGCACGGCATGGCACGGCATGGCACCGCATGGCACCGCATGGCACCGCATTGAATGGCATGGAATGGCATGGAATGGCATGGAATGGCATGGAATGGCATGGAATGGCATGGAATGGCATGGAATGGCATGGAATGGCATGGAATGGCATGGAATGGCATGGAATGGCATGGAATGGCATGGAATGGCATGGAATGGCATGGAATGGCATGGAATGGCATGGAATGGCATGGAATGGCATGGAATGGCATGGAATGGCATGGAATGGCATGGAATGGCATGGAATGGCATGGAATGGCATGGAATGGCATGGAATGGCATGGAATGGCATGGAATGGCATGGAAGGCATGGAAGGGCATGGCACCGGCATGGCACGGCATGGCACGGCATGGCACGGCATGGCACGGCATGGCACCGGCATGGCACGGCATGGCACCGGCATGGCACGGCATGGCACCGGCATGGCACGGCATGGCACCGGCATGGCACGGCATGGCACCGGCATGGCACGGCATGGCACCGGCATGGCACGGCATGGCACCGGCATGGCACGGCATGGCACCGGCATGGCACGGCATGGCACCGGCATGGCACCGGCATGGCACCGGCATGGCACCGGCATGGCACCGGCATGGCACCGGCATGGCACCGGCATGGCACCGGCATGGCACCGGCATGGCACCGGCATGGCACCGGCATGGCACCGGCATGGCACCGGCATGGCACCGGCATGGCACCGGCATGGCACCGGCATGGCACCGGCATGGCACCGGCATGGCACCGGCATGGCACCGGCATGGCACCGGCATGGCACCGGCATGGCACCGGCATGGCACCGGCATGGCACCGGCATGGCACCGGCATGGCACCGGCATGGCACCGGCATGGCACCGGCATGGCACCGGCATGGCACCGGCATGGCACCGGCATGGCACCGGCATGGCACCGGCATGGCACCGGCATGGCACCGGCATGGCACCGGCATGGCACCGGCATGGCACCGGCATGGCACCGGCATGGCACCGGCATGGCACCGCATGGCACCGGCATGGCACCGGCATGGCACCGGCATGGCACCGGCATGGCACCGGCATGGCACCGGCATGGCACCGGCATGGCACCGGCATGGCACCGGCATGGCACCGGCATGGCACCGGCATGGCACCGGCATGGCACCGGCATGGCACCGGCATGGCACCGGCATGGCACCGGCATGGCACCGGCATGGCACCGGCATGGCACCGGCATGGCACCGGCATGGCACCGGCATGGCACCGGCATGGCACCGGCATGGCACCGGCATGGCACCGGCATGGCACCGGCATGGCACCGGCATGGCACCGGCATGGCACCGGCATGGCACCGGCATGGCACCGGCATGGCACCGGCATGGCACCGGCATGGCACCGGCATGGCACCGGCATGGCACCGGCATGGCACCGGCATGGCACCGGCATGGCACCGGCATGGCACCGGCATGGCACCGGCATGGCACCGGCATGGCACCGGCATGGCACCGGCATGGCACCGGCATGGCACCGGCATGGCACCGGCATGGCACCGGCATGGCACCGGCATGGCACCGGCATGGCACCGGCATGGCACCGGCATGGCACCGGCATGGCACCGGCATGGCACCGGCATGGCACCGGCATGGCACCGGCATGGCACCGGCATGGCACCGGCATGGCACCGGCATGGCACCGGCATGGCACCGGCATGGCACCGGCATGGCACCGGCATGGCACCGGCATGGCACCGGCATGGCACCGGCATGGCACCGGCATGGCACCGGCATGGCACCGGCATGGCACCGGCATGGCACCGGCATGGCACCGGCATGGCACCGGCATGGCACCGGCATG
The DNA here is from genome assembly GCA_963971235.1 of Cryptus armator. Classification (NCBI taxonomy): domain Eukaryota; kingdom Metazoa; phylum Arthropoda; class Insecta; order Hymenoptera; family Ichneumonidae; genus Cryptus; species Cryptus armator. The sequence goes on from CAXARG010000008.1 coordinate 911,900, forward strand.
GCACCGGCATGGCACCGGCATGGCACCGGCATGGCACCGGCATGGCACCGGCATGGCACCGGCATGGCACCGGCATGGCACCGGCATGGCACCGGCATGGCACCGGCATGGCACCGGCATGGCACCGGCATGGCACCGGCATGGCACCGGCATGGCACCGGCATGGCACCGGCATGGCACCGGCATGGCACCGGCATGGCACCGGCATGGCACCGGCATGGCACCGGCATGGCACCGGCATGGCACCGGCATGGCACCGGCATGGCACCGGCATGGCACCGGCATGGCACCGGCATGGCACCGGCATGGCACCGGCATGGCACCGGCATGGCACCGGCATGGCACCGGCATGGCACCGGCATGGCACCGGCATGGCACCGGCATGGCACCGGCATGGCACCGGCATGGCACCGGCATGGCACCGGCATGGCACCGGCATGGCACCGGCATGGCACCGGCATGGCACCGGCATGGCACCGGCAATGGCACCGGCATGGCAACCGGCATGGCACCGGCATGGCACCGGCATGGCACCGGCATGGCACCGGCATGGCACCGGCATGGCACCGGCATGGCACCGGCATGGCACCGGCATGGCACCGGCATGGCACCGGCATGGCACCGGCATGGCACCGGCATGGCACCGGCATGGCACCGGCATGGCACCGGCATGGCACCGGCATGGCACCGGCATGGCACCGGCATGGCACCGGCATGGCACCGGCATGGCACCGGCATGGCACCGGCATGGCACCGGCATGGCACCGGCATGGCACCGGCATGGCACCGGCATGGCACCGGCATGGCACCGGCATGCACCGGCATGGCACCGGCATGGCACCGGCATGGCACCGGCATGGCACCGGCATGGCACCGGCATGGCACCGGCATGGCACCGGCATGGCACCGGCATGGCACCGGCATGGCACCGGCATGGCACCGGCATGGCACCGGCATGGCACCGGCATGGCACCGGCATGGCACCGGCATGGCACCGGCATGGCACCGGCATGGCACCGGCATGGCACCGGCATGGCACCGGCATGGCACCGGCATGGCACCCGGCATGGCACCGGCATGGCACCGGCATGGCACCGGCATGGCACCGGCATGGCACCGGCATGGCACCGGCATGGCACCGGCATGGCACCGGCATGGCACCGGCATGGCACCGGCATGGCACCGGCATGGCACCGGCATGGCACCGGCATGGCACCGGCATGGCACCGGCATGGCACCGGCATGGCACCGGCATGGCACCGGCATGGCACCGGCATGGCACCGGCATGGCACCGGCATGGCACCGGCATGGCACCGGCATGGCACCGGCATGGCACCGGCATGGCACCGGCATGGCACCGGCATGGCACCGGCATGGCACCGGCATGGCACCGGCATGGCACCGGCATGGCACCGGCATGGCACCGGCATGGCACCGCATGGCACCGGCATGGCACCGGCATGGCACCGGCATGGCACCGGCATGGCACCGGCATGGCACCGGCATGGCACCGGCATGGCACCGGCATGGCACCGGCATGGCACCGGCATGGCACCGGCATGGCACCGGCATGGCACCGGCATGGCACCGGCATGGCACCGGCATGGCACCGGCATGGCACCGGCATGGCACCGGCATGGCACCGGCATGGCACCGGCATGGCACCGGCATGGCACCGGCATGGCACCGGCATGGCACCGGCATGGCACCGGCATGGCACCGGCATGGCACCGGCATGGCACCGGCATGGCACCGGCATGGCACCGGCATGGCACCGGCATGGCACCGGCATGGCACCGGCATGGCACCGGCATGGCACCGGCATGGCACCGGCATGGCACCGGCATGGCACCGGCATGGCACCGGCATGGCACCGGCTGCACCGGCATGGCACCGGCATGGCACCGGCATGGCAACCGGCAATGGCACCGGCATGGCACGGCATGGCACCGGCATGGCACCGGCATGGCACCGGCATGGCACCGGCATGGCACCGGCATGGCACCGGCATGGCACCGGCATGGCACCGGCATGGCACCGGCATGGCACCGGCATGGCACCGGCATGGCACCGGCATGGCACCGGCATGGCACCGGCATGGCACCGGCATGGCACCGGCATGGCACCGGCATGGCACCGGCATGGCACCGGCATGGCACCGGCATGGCACCGGCATGGCACCGGCATGGCACCGGCATGGCACCGGCATGGCACCGGCATGGCACCGGCATGGCACCGGCATGGCACCGGCATGGCACCGGCATGGCACCGGCATGGCACCGGCATGGCACCGGCATGGCACCGGCATGGCACCGGCATGGCACCGGCATGGCACCGGCATGGCACCGGCATGGCACCGGCATGGCACCGGCATGGCACCGGCATGGCACCGGCATGGCACCGGCATGGCACCGGCATGGCACCGGCATGGCACCGGCATGGCACCGGCATGGCACCGGCATGGCACCGGCATGGCACCGGCATGGCACCGGCATGGCACCGGCATGGCACCGGCATGGCACCGGCATGGCACCGGCATGGCACCGGCATGGCACCGGCATGGCACCGGCATGGCACGGCATGGCACCGGCATGGCACGGCATGGCACCGGCATGGCACGGCATGGCACGGCATGGCACCGCATGGCACCGCATGGCACCGCATTGAATGGCATGGAATGGCATGGAATGGCATGGAATGGCATGGAATGGCACGGCATGGCACGGCATGGCACGGCATGGCACGGCATGGCACGGCATGGCACGGCATGGCACGGCATGGCACGGCATGGCACGGCATGGCACGGCATGGCACGGCATGGCACGGCATGGCACGGCATGGCACGGCATGGCACGGCATGGCACGGCATGGCACGGCATGGCACGGCATGGCACGGCATGGCACGGCATGGCACGGCATGGCACGGCATGGCACGGCATGGCACGGCATGGCACGGCATGGCACGGCATGGCACGGCATGGCACGGCATGGCACGGCATGGCACGGCATGGCACGGCATGGCACGGCATGGCACGGCATGGCACCGGCATGGCACCGGCATGGCACCGGCATGGCACGGCATGGCACCGGCATGGCACCGGCATGGCACGGCATGGCACCGGCATGGCACGGCATGGCACCGGCATGGCACGGCATGGCACCTGCATGGCACGGCATGGCACCGGCATGGCACCGCATTGAGTGGCATGGAATGGCATGGAATGGCATGGCACGGCATGGAATGGCATGGCACGGCATGGCACGGCATGGCACGGCATGGCACCGCATTGAGTGGCATGGAATGGCATGGAATGGCATGGACTGGCATGGACTGGCATGGAATGGCATGGAATGGCATGGAATGGCATGGAATGGCATGGAATGGCATGGAATGGCATGGAATGGCATGGAATGGCATGGAATGGCATGGAATGGCATGGACTGGCATGGAAAGGCATGGAATGGCATGGCACCGCATGGCCCGGCATGGCACCGGCATGGCACCGGCATGGCACCGGCATGGCACGGCATGGCACCGGCATGGCACGGCATGGAATGGCATGGAATGGCATGGAATGGCATGGAATGGCATGGAATGGCATGGAATGGCATGGAATGGCATGGAATGGCATGGAATGGCATGGAATAGCATGGAAGGGCATGGCACCGCATGGCACGGCATGGAATGGCATGGAATGGCATGGAATGGCATGGAATGGCATGGCACCGCATGGCACCGCATGGCACGGCATGGCACGGCATGGCACGGCATGGCACGGCATGGCACGGCATGGCACGGCATGGCACGGCATGGCACGGCATGGCACGGCATGGCACGGCATGGCACGGCATGGCACGGCATGGCACGGCATGGCACGGCATGGCACGGCATGGCACGGCATGGCACGGCATGGCACGGCATGGCACGGCATGGCACGGCATGGCACGGCATGGCACGGCATGGCACGGCATGGCACGGCATGGCACGGCATGGCACGGCATGGCACGGCATGGCACGGCATGGCACGGCATGGCACCGGCATGGCACCGGCATGGCACGGCATGGCACCGGCATGGAATGGCATGGAATGGCATGGAATGGCATGGAATGGCATGGCACCGGCATGGCACCGGCATGGCACCGGCATGGCACCGGCATGGCACGGCATGGCACCGGCATGGCACCGGCATGGCACCGGCATGGCACCGGCATGGCACCGGCATGGCACCGGCATGGCACCGGCATGGCACCGGCATGGCACCGGCATGGCACCGGCATGGCACCGGCATGGCACCGGCATGGCACCGGCATGGCACCGGCATGGCACCGGCATGGCACCGGCATGGCACCGGCATGGCACCGGCATGGCACCGGCATGGCACCGGCATGGCACCGGCATGGCACCGGCATGGCACGGCATGGCACCGGCATGGCACGGCATGGCACCGGCATGGCACGGCATGGCACGGCATGGCACCGCATGGCACCGCATGGCACCGCATTGAATGGCATGGAATGGCATGGAATGGCATGGAATGGCATGGAATGGCATGGAATGGCATGGAATGGCATGGAATGGCACGGCATGGCATGGAATGGCACGGCATGGCATGGAATGGCACGGCATGGCACGGCATGGCACCGGCATGGCACGGCATGGCACCGGCATGGCACGGCATGGCACCGGCATGGCACCGGCATGGCACCGGCATGGCACCGGCATGGCACGGCATGGCACGGCATGGCACGGCATGGCACCGGCATGGCACCGGCATGGCACCGGCATGGCACCGGCATGGTACCGGCATGGCACGGCATGGCACCGGCATGGCACCGGCATGGCACGGCATGGCACCGGCATGGCACGGCATGGCACCGGCATGGCACGGCATTGAATGGCATGGAATGGCATGGAATGGCATGGAATGGCATGGAATGGCATGGAATGGCATGGAATGGCATGGAATGGCATGGAATGGCATGGAATGGCATGGAATGGCATGGAATGGCATGGAATGGCATGGAATGGCATGGAATGGCATGGAATGGCATGGAATGGCATGGAATGGCATGGAATGGCATGGAATGGCATGGAATGGCATGGAATGGCATGGAATGGCATGGAATGGCATGGAATGGCATGGAATGGCATGGAATGGCATGGAATGGCATGGAATGGCATGGAATGGCATGGAATGGCATGGAATGGCATGGAATGGCATGGAATGGCATGGAATGGCATGGAATGGCATGGAATGGCATGGAATGGCATGGAATGGCATGGAATGGCATGGAATGGCATGGAATGGCATGGAATGGCATGGAAGGGCATGGCACCGCATGGCACGGCATGGCACGGCATGGCACGGCATGGCACGGCATGGCACGGCATGGCACGGCATGGCACGGCATGGCACGGCATGGCACGGCATGGCACGGCATGGCACGGCATGGCACGGCATGGCACGGCATGGCACGGCATGGCACGGCATGGCACGGCATGGCACGGCATGGCACGGCATGGCACGGCATGGCACGGCATGGCACCGGCATGGCACGGCATGGCACCGGCATGGCACGGCATGGCACCGGCATGGCACGGCATGGCACGGCATGGCACCGGCATGGCACGGCATGGCACGGCATGGCACCGGCATGGCACGGCATGGCACCGGCATGGCACGGCATGGCACCGGCATGGCACGGCATGGCACGGCATGGCACCGGCATGGCACCGGCATGGAATGGCATGGAATGGCATGGAATGGCATGGCACCGGCATGGCACCGGCATGGCACCGGCATGGCACCGGCATGGCACCGGCATGGCACCGGCATGGCACCGGCATGGCACCGGCATGGCACCGGCATGGCACCGGCATGGCACCGGCATGGCACCGGCATGGCACCGGCATGGCACCGGCATGGCACCGGCATGGCACCGGCATGGCACCGGCATGGCACGGCATGGCACCGGCATGGCACGGCATGGCACCGGCATGGCACCGCATGGCACCGCATGGCACCGCATTGAATGGCATGGAATGGCATGGAATGGCATGGAATGGCATGGAATGGCACGGCATGGCATGGAATGGCACGGCATGGCATGGAATGGCACGGCATGGCATGGAATGGCACGGCATGGCATGGAATGGCACGGCATGGCACGGCATGGCACCGGCATGGCACGGCATGGCACCGGCATGGCACGGCATGGCACCGGCATGGCACGGCATGGCACCGGCATGGCACGGCATGGCACCGGCATGGCACCGGCATGGCACCGGCATGGCACCGGCATGGCACGGCATGGCACGGCATGGCACGGCATGGCACCGGCATGGCACCGGCATGGCACGGCATGGCACGGCATGGCACGGCATGGCACCGGCATGGCACCGGCATGGCACCGGCATGGCACGGCATGGCACGGCATGGCACGGCATGGCACGGCATGGCACGGCATGGCACCGGCATGGCACCGGCATGGCACCGGCATGGCACCGGCATGGCACCGGCATGGCACGGCATGGCACGGCATGGCACCGGCATGGCACGGCATGGCACCGGCATGGCACCGGCATGGCACGGCATGGCACCGGCATGGCACGGCATGGCACCGGCATGGCACGGCATGGCACGGCATGGCACGGCATGGCACGGCATGGCACGGCATGGCACGGCATGGCACGGCATGGCACGGCATGGCACGGCATGGCACGGCATGGCACGGCATGGCACGGCATGGCACGGCATGGCACCGGCATGGCACCGGCATGGCACCGGCATGGCACCGGCATGGCACCGGCATGGCACCGGCATGGCACCGGCATGGCACCGGCATGGCACCGGCATGGCACCGGCATGGCACCGGCATGGCACCGGCATGGCACCGGCATGGCACCGGCATGGCACCGGCATGGCACCGGCATGGCACCGGCATGGCACCGGCATGGCACCGGCATGGCACCGGCATGGCACCGGCATGGCACCGGCATGGCACCGGCATGGCACCGGCATGGCACCGGCATGGCACCGGCATGGCACCGGCATGGCACCGGCATGGCACCGGCATGGCACCGGCATGGCACCGGCATGGCACCGGCATGGCACCGGCATGGCACCGGCATGGCACCGGCATGGCACCGGCATGGCACCGGCATGGCACCGGCATGGCACCGGCATGGCACCGGCATGGCACCGGCATGGCACCGGCATGGCACCGGCATGGCACCGGCATGGCACCGGCATGGCACCGGCATGGCACCGGCATGGCACCGGCATGGCACCGGCATGGCACCGGCATGGCACCGGCATGGCACCGGCATGGCACCGGCATGGCACCGGCATGGCACCGGCATGGCACCGGCATGGCACCGGCATGGCACCGGCATGGCACCGGCATGGCACCGGCATGGCACCGGCATGGCACCGGCATGGCACCGGCATGGCACCGGCATGGCACCGGCATGGCACCGGCATGGCACCGGCATGGCACCGGCATGGCACCGGCATGGCACCGGCATGGCACCGGCATGGCACCGGCATGGCACCGGCATGGCACCGGCATGGCACCGGCATGGCACCGGCATGGCACCGGCATGGCACCGGCATGGCACCGGCATGGCACCGGCATGGCACCGGCATGGCACCGGCATGGCACCGGCATGGCACCGGCATGGCACCGGCATGGCACCGGCATGGCACCGGCATGGCACCGGCATGGCACCGGCATGGCACCGGCATGGCACCGGCATGGCACCGGCATGGCACCGGCATGGCACCGGCATGGCACCGGCATGGCACCGGCATGGCACCGGCATGGCACCGGCATGGCACCGGCATGGCACCGGCATGGCACCGGCATGGCACCGGCATGGCACCGGCATGGCACCGGCATGGCACCGGCATGGCACCGGCATGGCACCGGCATGGCACCGGCATGGCACCGGCATGGCACCGGCATGGCACCGGCATGGCACCGGCATGGCACCGGCATGGCACCGGCATGGCACCGGCATGGCACCGGCATGGCACCGGCATGGCACCGGCATGGCACCGGCATGGCACCGGCATGGCACCGGCATGGCACCGGCATGGCACCGGCATGGCACCGGCATGGCACCGGCATGGCACCGGCATGGCACCGGCATGGCACCGGCATGGCACCGGCATGGCACCGGCATGGCACCGGCATGGCACCGGCATGGCACCGGCATGGCACCGGCATGGCACCGGCATGGCACCGGCATGGCACCGGCATGGCACCGGCATGGCACCGGCATGGCACCGGCATGGCACCGGCATGGCACCGGCATGGCACCGGCATGGCACCGGCATGGCACCGGCATGGCACCGGCATGGCACCGGCATGGCACCGGCATGGCACCGGCATGGCACCGGCATGGCACCGGCATGGCACCGGCATGGCACCGGCATGGCACCGGCATGGCACCGGCATGGCACCGGCATGGCACCGGCATGGCACCGGCATGGCACCGGCATGGCACCGGCATGGCACCGGCATGGCACCGGCATGGCACCGGCATGGCACCGGCATGGCACCGGCATGGCACCGGCATGGCACCGGCATGGCACCGGCATGGCACCGGCATGGCACCGGCATGGCACCGGCATGGCACCGGCATGGCACCGGCATGGCACCGGCATGGCACCGGCATGGCACCGGCATGGCACCGGCATGGCACCGGCATGGCACCGGCATGGCACCGGCATGGCACCGGCATGGCACCGGCATGGCACCGGCATGGCACCGGCATGGCACCGGCATGGCACCGGCATGGCACCGGCATGGCACCGGCATGGCACCGGCATGGCACCGGCATGGCACCGGCATGGCACCGGCATGGCACCGGCATGGCACCGGCATGGCACCGGCATGGCACCGGCATGGCACCGGCATGGCACCGGCATGGCACCGGCATGGCACCGGCATGGCACCGGCATGGCACCGGCATGGCACCGGCATGGCACCGGCATGGCACCGGCATGGCACCGGCATGGCACCGGCATGGCACCGGCATGGCACCGGCATGGCACCGGCATGGCACCGGCATGGCACCGGCATGGCACCGGCATGGCACCGGCATGGCACCGGCATGGCACCGGCATGGCACCGGCATGGCACCGGCATGGCACCGGCATGGCACCGGCATGGCACCGGCATGGCACCGGCATGGCACCGGCATGGCACCGGCATGGCACCGGCATGGCACCGGCATGGCACCGGCATGGCACCGGCATGGCACCGGCATGGCACCGGCATGGCACCGGCATGGCACCGGCATGGCACCGGCATGGCACCGGCATGGCACCGGCATGGCACCGGCATGGCACCGGCATGGCACCGGCATGGCACCGGCATGGCACCGGCATGGCACCGGCATGGCACCGGCATGGCACCGGCATGGCACCGGCATGGCACCGGCATGGCACCGGCATGGCACCGGCATGGCACCGGCATGGCACCGGCATGGCACCGGCATGGCACCGGCATGGCACCGGCATGGCACCGGCATGGCACCGGCATGGCACCGGCATGGCACCGGCATGGCACCGGCATGGCACCGGCATGGCACCGGCATGGCACCGGCATGGCACCGGCATGGCACCGGCATGGCACCGGCATGGCACCGGCATGGCACCGGCATGGCACCGGCATGGCACCGGCATGGCACCGGCATGGCACCGGCATGGCACCGGCATGGCACCGGCATGGCACCGGCATGGCACCGGCATGGCACCGGCATGGCACCGGCATGGCACCGGCATGGCACCGGCATGGCACCGGCATGGCACCGGCATGGCACCGGCATGGCACCGGCATGGCACCGGCATGGCACCGGCATGGCACCGGCATGGCACCGGCATGGCACCGGCATGGCACCGGCATGGCACCGGCATGGCACCGGCATGGCACCGGCATGGCACCGGCATGGCACCGGCATGGCACCGGCATGGCACCGGCATGGCACCGGCATGGCACCGGCATGGCACCGGCATGGCACCGGCATGGCACCGGCATGGCACCGGCATGGCACCGGCATGGCACCGGCATGGCACCGGCATGGCACCGGCATGGCACCGGCATGGCACCGGCATGGCACCGGCATGGCACCGGCATGGCACCGGCATGGCACCGGCATGGCACCGGCATGGCACCGGCATGGCACCGGCATGGCACCGGCATGGCACCGGCATGGCACCGGCATGGCACGGCATGGCACCGGCATGGCACGGCATGGCACCGGCATGGCACGGCATGGCACGGCATGGCACCGCATGGCACCGCATGGCACCGCATTGAATGGCATGGAATGGCATGGAATGGCATGGAATGGCATGGAATGGCACGGCATGGCACGGCATGGCACGGCATGGCACGGCATGGCACGGCATGGCACGGCATGGCACGGCATGGCACGGCATGGCACGGCATGGCACGGCATGGCACGGCATGGCACGGCATGGCACGGCATGGCACGGCATGGCACGGCATGGCACGGCATGGCACGGCATGGCACGGCATGGCACGGCATGGCACGGCATGGCACGGCATGGCACGGCATGGCACGGCATGGCACGGCATGGCACGGCATGGCACGGCATGGCACGGCATGGCACGGCATGGCACGGCATGGCACGGCATGGCACGGCATGGCACGGCATGGCACCGGCATGGCACCGGCATGGCACCGGCATGGCACGGCATGGCACGGCATGGCACCGGCATGGCACGGCATGGCACCGGCATGGCACGGCATGGCACCGGCATGGCACGGCATGGCACCTGCATGGCACGGCATGGCACCGGCATGGCACCGCATTGAGTGGCATGGAATGGCATGGAATGGCATGGCACGGCATGGAATGGCATGGCACGGCATGGCACGGCATGGCACGGCATGGCACCGCATTGAGTGGCATGGAATGGCATGGAATGGCATGGACTGGCATGGACTGGCATGGAATGGCATGGAATGGCATGGAATGGCATGGAATGGCATGGAATGGCATGGAATGGCATGGAATGGCATGGAATGGCATGGAATGGCATGGAATGGCATGGACTGGCATGGAAAGGCATGGAATGGCATGGCACCGCATGGCCCGGCATGGCACCGGCATGGCACCGGCATGGCACCGGCATGGCACGGCATGGCACCGGCATGGCACGGCATGGAATGGCATGGAATGGCATGGAATGGCATGGAATGGCATGGAATGGCATGGAATGGCATGGAATGGCATGGAATGGCATGGAATGGCATGGAATGGCATGGAATGGCATGGAATGGCATGGAATGGCATGGAATGGCATGGAATGGCATGGAATGGCATGGAATGGCATGGAATGGCATGGAATGGCATGGAATGGCATGGAATGGCATGGAATGGCATGGAATGGCATGGAATGGCATGGAATGGCATGGAATGGCATGGAATGGCATGGAATGGCATGGAATGGCATGGAATGGCATGGAATGGCATGGAATGGCATGGAATGGCATGGAATGGCATGGAATGGCATGGAATGGCATGGAATGGCATGGAATGGCATGGAATGGCATGGAATGGCATGGAATGGCATGGAATGGCATGGAATGGCATGGAATGGCATGGAATGGCATGGAATGGCATGGAATGGCATGGAATGGCATGGAATGGCATGGAATGGCATGGAATGGCATGGAATGGCATGGAATGGCATGGAATGGCATGGAATGGCATGGAATGGCATGGAATGGCATGGAATGGCATGGAATGGCATGGAATAGCATGGAAGGGCATGGCACCGCATGGCACGGCATGGCACCGCATGGCACGGCATGGCACCGCATGGCACGGCATGGCACCGCATGGCACCGCATGGCACGGCATGGCACGGCATGGCACGGCATGGCACGGCATGGCACGGCATGGCACGGCATGGCACGGCATGGCACGGCATGGCACGGCATGGCACGGCATGGCACGGCATGGCACGGCATGGCACGGCATGGCACGGCATGGCACGGCATGGCACGGCATGGCACGGCATGGCACGGCATGGCACGGCATGGCACGGCATGGCACGGCATGGCACGGCATGGCACGGCATGGCACGGCATGGCACGGCATGGCACGGCATGGCACGGCATGGCACGGCATGGCACGGCATGGCACGGCATGGCACGGCATGGCACCGGCATGGCACGGCATGGCACCGGCATGGAATGGCATGGAATGGCATGGCACCGGCATGGCACGGCATGGCACCGGCATGGCACCGGCATGGCACGGCATGACACCGGCATGGCACGGCATGGCACGGCATGGCACGGCATGGCACGGCATGGCACGGCATGGCACGGCATGGCACGGCATGGCACGGCATGGCACGGCATGGCACGGCATGGCACGGCATGGCACCGGCATGGCACGGCATGGCACCTGCATGGCACGGCATGGCACCGGCATGGCACCGCATTGAGTGGCATGGAATGGCATGGAATGGCATGGAATGGCATGGAATGGCATGGAATGGCATGGCACGGCATGGAATGGCATGGCACGGCATGGCACCGCATTGAGTGGCATGGAATGGCATGGAATGGCATGGACTGGCATGGACTGGCATGGAATGGCATGGAATGGCATGGAATGGCATGGAATGGCATGGAATGGCATGGAATGGCATGGAATGGCATGGAATGGCATGGAATGGCATGGAATGGCATGGAATGGCATGGAATGGCATGGCACGGCATGGAATGGCATGGCACGGCATGGCACGGCATGGCACGGCATGGCACCGCATTGAGTGGCATGGAATGGCATGGAATGGCATGGAATGGCATGGAATGGCATGGAAAGGCATGGAATGGCATGGCACCGCATGGCCCGGCATGGCACCGGCATGGCACCGGCATGGCACGGCATGGCACCGGCATGGCACGGCATGGAATGGCATGGAATGGCATGGAATGGCATGGAATGGCATGGAATGGCATGGAATGGCATGGAATGGCATGGAATGGCATGGAATGGCATGGAATGGCATGGAATGGCATGGAATGGCATGGAATGGCATGGAATGGCATGGAATGGCATGGAATGGCATGGCACGGCATGGAATGGCATGGCACGGCATGGCACCGCATTGAGTGGCATGGAATGGCATGGAATGGCATGGACTGGCATGGACTGGCATGGAATGGCATGGAATGGCATGGAATGGCATGGAATGGCATGGAATGGCATGGAATGGCATGGAAAGGCATGGAATGGCATGGCACCGCATGGCCCGGCATGGCACCGGCATGGCACCGGCATGGCACGGCATGGCACCGGCATGGCACGGCATGGCACCGGCATGGCACGGCATGGAATGGCATGGAATGGTATGGAATGGCATGGAATGGCATGGAATGGCATGGAATGGCATGGAATGGCATGGAATGGCATGGAATGGCATGGAATGGCATGGAATGGCATGGAATGGCATGGAATGGCATGGAATGGCATGGAATGGCATGGAATGGCATGGAATGGCATGGAATGGCATGGAATGGCATGGAATGGCATGGAATGGCATGGAATGGCATGGAATGGCATGGAATGGCATGGAATGGCATGGAATGGCATGGAATGGCATGGAATGGCATGGAATGGCATGGAATGGCATGGAATGGCATGGAATGGCATGGAATGGCATGGAATGGCATGGAATGGCATGGAATGGCATGGAATGGCATGGAATGGCATGGAATGGCATGGAATGGCATGGAATGGCATGGAATAGCATGGAAGGGCATGGCACCGCATGGCACGGCATGGCACCGCATGGCACGGCATGGCACCGCATGGCACGGCATGGCACCGCATGGCACGGCATGGCACCGCATGGCACGGCATGGCACGGCATGGCACGGCATGGCACGGCATGGCACGGCATGGCACGGCATGGCACGGCATGGCACGGCATGGCACGGCATGGCACGGCATGGCACGGCATGGCACGGCATGGCACGGCATGGCACGGCATGGCACGGCATGGCACGGCATGGCACGGCATGGCACGGCATGGCACGGCATGGCACGGCATGGCACGGCATGGCACGGCATGGCACGGCATGGCACGGCATGGCACGGCATGGCACGGCATGGCACGGCATGGCACGGCATGGCACGGCATGGCACGGCATGGCACGGCATGGCACGGCATGGCACGGCATGGCACGGCATGGCACGGCATGGCACGGCATGGCACGGCATGGCACGGCATGGCACGGCATGGCACGGCATGGCACGGCATGGCACGGCATGGCACGGCATGGCACGGCATGGCACGGCATGGCACGGCATGGCACGGCATGGCACGGCATGGCACGGCATGGCACGGCATGGCACGGCATGGCACGGCATGGCACGGCATGGCACGGCATGGCACGGCATGGCACGGCATGGCACGGCATGGCACGGCATGGCACGGCATGGCACGGCATGGCACCGGCATGGCACGGCATGGCACGGCATGGAACGGCATGGAACGGCATGGAATGGCATGGAATGGCATGGAATGGCATGGAATGGCATGGAATGGCATGGAATGGCATGGAATGGCATGGAATGGCATGGAATGGCATGGAATGGCATGGAATGGCATGGAATGGCATGGAATGGCATGGAATGGCATGGAATGGCATGGAATGGCATGGAATGGCATGGAATGGCATGGAATGGCATGGAATGGCATGGAATGGCATGGAATGGCATGGAATGGCATGGAATGGCATGGAATGGCATGGAATGGCATGGAATGGCATGGAATGGCATGGAATGGCATGGAATGGCATGGAATGGCATGGAATGGCATGGAATGGCATGGAATGGCATGGAATGGCATGGAATGGCATGGAATGGCATGGAATGGCATGGAATGGCATGGAATGGCATGGAATGGCATGGAATGGCATGGAATGGCATGGAATGGCATGGAATGGCATGGAATGGCATGGAATGGCATGGAATGGCATGGAATGGCATGGAATGGCATGGAATGGCATGGAATAGCATGGAAGGGCATGGCACCGCATGGCACGGCATGGCACCGCATGGCACGGCATGGCACCGCATGGCACGGCATGGCACGGCATGGCACGGCATGGCACGGCATGGCACGGCATGGCACGGCATGGCACGGCATGGCACGGCATGGCACGGCATGGCACGGCATGGCACGGCATGGCACGGCATGGCACGGCATGGCACGGCATGGCACGGCATGGCACGGCATGGCACGGCATGGCACGGCATGGCACGGCATGGCACGGCATGGCACGGCATGGCACGGCATGGCACGGCATGGCACGGCATGGCACGGCATGGCACGGCATGGCACGGCATGGCACGGCATGGCACGGCATGGCAC
Organism: Cryptus armator; assembly: GCA_963971235.1. Taxonomy (NCBI): domain Eukaryota; kingdom Metazoa; phylum Arthropoda; class Insecta; order Hymenoptera; family Ichneumonidae; genus Cryptus; species Cryptus armator. Next base: position 927,337 of record CAXARG010000008.1, read on the forward strand.
GGCATGGCACGGCATGGCACGGCATGGCACGGCATGGCACGGCATGGCACGGCATGGCACGGCATGGCACGGCATGGCACGGCATGGCACGGCATGGCACGGCATGGCACCGGCATGGCACGGCATGGCACCGGCATGGCACGGCATGGCACCGGCATGGCACGGCATGGCACCGGCATGGCACGGCATGGCACCGGCATGGCACGGCATGGCACCGGCATGGCACGGCATGGCACCGGCATGGCACGGCATGGCACCGGCATGGCACGGCATGGCACCGGCATGGCACGGCATGGCACCGGCATGGCACCGGCATGGCACCGGCATGGCACCGGCATGGCACCGGCATGGCACCGGCATGGCACGGCATGGCACCGGCATGGCACGGCATGGCACCGGCATGGCACGGCATGGCACCGCATGGCACCGCATGGCACGGCATGGCACGGCATGGCACGGCATGGCACGGCATGGCACGGCATGGCACGGCATGGCACGGCATGGCACGGCATGGCACGGCATGGCACGGCATGGCACGGCATGGCACGGCATGGCACGGCATGGCACGGCATGGCACGGCATGGCACGGCATGGCACGGCATGGCACGGCATGGCACGGCATGGCACGGCATGGCACGGCATGGCACGGCATGGCACGGCATGGCACGGCATGGCACGGCATGGCACGGCATGGCACGGCATGGCACGGCATGGCACGGCATGGCACGGCATGGCACGGCATGGCACGGCATGGCACGGCATGGCACGGCATGGCACGGCATGGCACGGCATGGCACGGCATGGCACGGCATGGCACGGCATGGCACGGCATGGCACGGCATGGCACGGCATGGCACGGCATGGCACGGCATGGCACGGCATGGCACGGCATGGCACCGGCATGGCACCGGCATGGCACGGCATGGCACGGCATGGCACCGGCATGGCACGGCATGGCACCGGCATGGCACGGCATGGCACCGGCATGGCACGGCATGGCACCTGCATGGCACGGCATGGCACCGGCATGGCACCGCATTGAGTGGCATGGAATGGCATGGAATGGCATGGAATGGCATGGAATGGCATGGAATGGCATGGCACGGCATGGCACGGCATGGCACGGCATGGCACGGCATGGCACGGCATGGCACGGCATGGCACGGCATGGCACGGCATGGCACGGCATGGCACGGCATGGCACGGCATGGCACGGCATGGCACGGCATGGCACGGCATGGCACGGCATGGCACGGCATGGCACGGCATGGCACGGCATGGCACGGCATGGCACGGCATGGCACCGGCATGGCACCGGCATGGCACGGCATGGCACGGCATGGCACCGGCATGGCACGGCATGGCACCGGCATGGCACGGCATGGCACCGGCATGGCACGGCATGGCACCTGCATGGCACGGCATGGCACCGGCATGGCACCGCATTGAGTGGCATGGAATGGCATGGAATGGCATGGAATGGCATGGAATGGCATGGAATGGCATGGCACGGCATGGAATGGCATGGCACGGCATGGCACGGCATGGCACGGCATGGCACCGCATTGAGTGGCATGGAATGGCATGGAATGGCATGGACTGGCATGGAATGGCATGGAATGGCATGGAATGGCATGGACTGGCATGGAATGGCATGGAATGGCATGGAATGGCATGGAATGGCATGGAATGGCATGGAATGGCATGGAATGGCATGGAATGGCATGGAATGGCATGGAATGGCATGGAAGGGCATGGCACGGCATGGCACGGCATGGCACGGCATGGCACGGCATGGCACGGCATGGCACCGGCATGGCACCGGCATGGCACCGGCATGGCACCGGCATGGCACCGGCATGGCACCGGCATGGCACCGGCATGGCACCGGCATGGCACCGGCATGGCACCGGCATGGCACCGGCATGGCACCGGCATGGCACCGGCATGGCACCGGCATGGCACCGGCATGGCACCGGCATGGCACCGGCATGGCACCGGCATGGCACCGGCATGGCACCGGCATGGCACCGGCATGGCACCGGCATGGCACCGGCATGGCACCGGCATGGCACCGGCATGGCACCGGCATGGCACCGGCATGGCACCGGCATGGCACCGGCATGGCACCGGCATGGCACCGGCATGGCACCGGCATGGCACCGGCATGGCACCGGCATGGCACCGGCATGGCACCGGCATGGCACCGGCATGGCACCGGCATGGCACCGGCATGGCACCGGCATGGCACCGGCATGGCACCGGCATGGCACCGGCATGGCACCGGCATGGCACCGGCATGGCACCGGCATGGCACCGGCATGGCACGGCATGGCACCGGCATGGCACCGCATTGAGTGGCATGGAATGGCATGGAATGGCATGGCACGGCATGGAATGGCATGGCACGGCATGGCACGGCATGGCACGGCATGGCACCGCATTGAGTGGCATGGAATGGCATGGAATGGCATGGACTGGCATGGACTGGCATGGAATGGCATGGAATGGCATGGAATGGCATGGAATGGCATGGAATGGCATGGAATGGCATGGAATGGCATGGAATGGCATGGAATGGCATGGAATGGCATGGACTGGCATGGAAAGGCATGGAATGGCATGGCACCGCATGGCCCGGCATGGCACCGGCATGGCACCGGCATGGCACCGGCATGGCACGGCATGGCACCGGCATGGCACGGCATGGAATGGCATGGAATGGCATGGAATGGCATGGAATGGCATGGAATGGCATGGAATGGCATGGAATGGCATGGAATGGCATGGAATGGCATGGAATGGCATGGAATGGCATGGAATGGCATGGAATGGCATGGAATGGCATGGAATGGCATGGAATGGCATGGAATGGCATGGAATGGCATGGAATGGCATGGAATGGCATGGAATGGCATGGAATGGCATGGAATGGCATGGAATGGCATGGAATGGCATGGAATGGCATGGAATGGCATGGAATGGCATGGAATGGCATGGAATGGCATGGAATGGCATGGAATGGCATGGAATGGCATGGAATGGCATGGAATGGCATGGAATGGCATGGAATGGCATGGAATGGCATGGAATGGCATGGAATGGCATGGAATGGCATGGAATGGCATGGAATGGCATGGAATGGCATGGAATGGCATGGAATGGCATGGAATGGCATGGAATGGCATGGAATGGCATGGAATGGCATGGAATGGCATGGAATGGCATGGAATGGCATGGAATGGCATGGAATGGCATGGAATAGCATGGAAGGGCATGGCACCGCATGGCACGGCATGGCACCGCATGGCACGGCATGGCACCGCATGGCACGGCATGGCACCGCATGGCACCGCATGGCACGGCATGGCACGGCATGGCACGGCATGGCACGGCATGGCACGGCATGGCACGGCATGGCACGGCATGGCACGGCATGGCACGGCATGGCACGGCATGGCACGGCATGGCACGGCATGGCACGGCATGGCACGGCATGGCACGGCATGGCACGGCATGGCACGGCATGGCACGGCATGGCACGGCATGGCACGGCATGGCACGGCATGGCACGGCATGGCACGGCATGGCACGGCATGGCACGGCATGGCACGGCATGGCACGGCATGGCACGGCATGGCACGGCATGGCACCGGCATGGCACGGCATGGCACCGGCATGGAATGGCATGGAATGGCATGGCACCGGCATGGCACGGCATGGCACCGGCATGGCACCGGCATGGCACGGCATGACACCGGCATGGCACGGCATGGCACGGCATGGCACGGCATGGCACGGCATGGCACGGCATGGCACGGCATGGCACGGCATGGCACGGCATGGCACGGCATGGCACGGCATGGCACCGGCATGGCACGGCATGGCACCTGCATGGCACGGCATGGCACCGGCATGGCACCGCATTGAGTGGCATGGAATGGCATGGAATGGCATGGAATGGCATGGAATGGCATGGAATGGCATGGCACGGCATGGAATGGCATGGCACGGCATGGCACCGCATTGAGTGGCATGGAATGGCATGGAATGGCATGGACTGGCATGGACTGGCATGGAATGGCATGGAATGGCATGGAATGGCATGGAATGGCATGGAATGGCATGGAATGGCATGGAATGGCATGGAATGGCATGGAATGGCATGGAATGGCATGGAATGGCATGGAATGGCATGGAATGGCATGGCACGGCATGGAATGGCATGGCACGGCATGGCACGGCATGGCACGGCATGGCACCGCATTGAGTGGCATGGAATGGCATGGAATGGCATGGAATGGCATGGAATGGCATGGAAAGGCATGGAATGGCATGGCACCGCATGGCCCGGCATGGCACCGGCATGGCACCGGCATGGCACGGCATGGCACCGGCATGGCACGGCATGGAATGGCATGGAATGGCATGGAATGGCATGGAATGGCATGGAATGGCATGGAATGGCATGGAATGGCATGGAATGGCATGGAATGGCATGGAATGGCATGGAATGGCATGGAATGGCATGGAATGGCATGGAATGGCATGGAATGGCATGGCACGGCATGGAATGGCATGGCACGGCATGGCACCGCATTGAGTGGCATGGAATGGCATGGAATGGCATGGACTGGCATGGACTGGCATGGAATGGCATGGAATGGCATGGAATGGCATGGAATGGCATGGAATGGCATGGAATGGCATGGAAAGGCATGGAATGGCATGGCACCGCATGGCCCGGCATGGCACCGGCATGGCACCGGCATGGCACGGCATGGCACCGGCATGGCACGGCATGGCACCGGCATGGCACGGCATGGAATGGCATGGAATGGTATGGAATGGCATGGAATGGCATGGAATGGCATGGAATGGCATGGAATGGCATGGAATGGCATGGAATGGCATGGAATGGCATGGAATGGCATGGAATGGCATGGAATGGCATGGAATGGCATGGAATGGCATGGAATGGCATGGAATGGCATGGAATGGCATGGAATGGCATGGAATGGCATGGAATGGCATGGAATGGCATGGAATGGCATGGAATGGCATGGAATGGCATGGAATGGCATGGAATGGCATGGAATGGCATGGAATGGCATGGAATGGCATGGAATGGCATGGAATGGCATGGAATGGCATGGAATGGCATGGAATGGCATGGAATGGCATGGAATGGCATGGAATGGCATGGAATGGCATGGAATGGCATGGAATGGCATGGAATGGCATGGAATGGCATGGAATGGCATGGAATGGCATGGAATAGCATGGAAGGGCATGGCACCGCATGGCACGGCATGGCACCGCATGGCACGGCATGGCACCGCATGGCACGGCATGGCACCGCATGGCACGGCATGGCACCGCATGGCACGGCATGGCACGGCATGGCACGGCATGGCACGGCATGGCACGGCATGGCACGGCATGGCACGGCATGGCACGGCATGGCACGGCATGGCACGGCATGGCACGGCATGGCACGGCATGGCACGGCATGGCACGGCATGGCACGGCATGGCACGGCATGGCACGGCATGGCACGGCATGGCACGGCATGGCACGGCATGGCACGGCATGGCACGGCATGGCACGGCATGGCACGGCATGGCACGGCATGGCACGGCATGGCACGGCATGGCACGGCATGGCACGGCATGGCACGGCATGGCACGGCATGGCACGGCATGGCACGGCATGGCACGGCATGGCACGGCATGGCACGGCATGGCACGGCATGGCACGGCATGGCACGGCATGGCACGGCATGGCACGGCATGGCACGGCATGGCACGGCATGGCACGGCATGGCACGGCATGGCACGGCATGGCACGGCATGGCACGGCATGGCACGGCATGGCACGGCATGGCACGGCATGGCACGGCATGGCACCGGCATGGCACGGCATGGCACGGCATGGAATGGCATGGAATGGCATGGAATGGCATGGAATGGCATGGAATGGCATGGAATGGCATGGAATGGCATGGAATGGCATGGAATGGCATGGAATGGCATGGAATGGCATGGAATGGCATGGAATGGCATGGAATGGCATGGAATGGCATGGAATGGCATGGAATGGCATGGAATGGCATGGAATGGCATGGAATGGCATGGAATGGCATGGAATGGCATGGAATGGCATGGAATGGCATGGAATGGCATGGAATGGCATGGAATGGCATGGAATGGCATGGAATGGCATGGAATGGCATGGAATGGCATGGAATGGCATGGAATGGCATGGAATGGCATGGAATGGCATGGAATGGCATGGAATGGCATGGAATGGCATGGAATGGCATGGAATGGCATGGAATGGCATGGAATGGCATGGAATGGCATGGAATGGCATGGAATGGCATGGAATGGCATGGAATGGCATGGAATGGCATGGAATGGCATGGAATGGCATGGAATGGCATGGAATGGCATGGAATGGCATGGAATGGCATGGAATGGCATGGAATGGCATGGAATGGCATGGAATGGCATGGAATGGCATGGAATAGCATGGAAGGGCATGGCACCGCATGGCACGGCATGGCACCGCATGGCACGGCATGGCACGGCATGGCACGGCATGGCACGGCATGGCACGGCATGGCACGGCATGGCACGGCATGGCACGGCATGGCACGGCATGGCACGGCATGGCACGGCATGGCACGGCATGGCACGGCATGGCACGGCATGGCACGGCATGGCACGGCATGGCACGGCATGGCACGGCATGGCACGGCATGGCACGGCATGGCACGGCATGGCACGGCATGGCACGGCATGGCACGGCATGGCACGGCATGGCACGGCATGGCACGGCATGGCACGGCATGGCACGGCATGGCACGGCATGGCACGGCATGGCACGGCATGGCACGGCATGGCACGGCATGGCACCGGCATGGCACGGCATGGCACCGGCATGGCACGGCATGGCACCGGCATGGCACGGCATGGCACCGGCATGGCACGGCATGGCACCGGCATGGCACGGCATGGCACCGGCATGGCACGGCATGGCACCGGCATGGCACGGCATGGCACCGGCATGGCACGGCATGGCACCGGCATGGCACCGGCATGGCACCGGCATGGCACCGGCATGGCACCGGCATGGCACCGGCATGGCACGGCATGGCACCGGCATGGCACGGCATGGCACCGGCATGGCACGGCATGGCACCGGCATGGCACGGCATGGCACCGCATGGCACCGCATGGCACGGCATGGCACGGCATGGCACGGCATGGCACGGCATGGCACGGCATGGCACGGCATGGCACGGCATGGCACGGCATGGCACGGCATGGCACGGCATGGCACGGCATGGCACGGCATGGCACGGCATGGCACGGCATGGCACGGCATGGCACGGCATGGCACGGCATGGCACGGCATGGCACGGCATGGCACGGCATGGCACGGCATGGCACGGCATGGCACGGCATGGCACGGCATGGCACGGCATGGCACGGCATGGCACGGCATGGCACGGCATGGCACGGCATGGCACGGCATGGCACGGCATGGCACGGCATGGCACGGCATGGCACGGCATGGCACGGCATGGCACGGCATGGCACGGCATGGCACGGCATGGCACGGCATGGCACGGCATGGCACGGCATGGCACGGCATGGCACGGCATGGCACGGCATGGCACGGCATGGCACGGCATGGCACGGCATGGCACGGCATGGCACGGCATGGCACGGCATGGCACGGCATGGCACGGCATGGCACCGGCATGGCACCGGCATGGCACGGCATGGCACGGCATGGCACCGGCATGGCACGGCATGGCACCGGCATGGCACGGCATGGCACCGGCATGGCACGGCATGGCACCTGCATGGCACGGCATGGCACCGGCATGGCACCGCATTGAGTGGCATGGAATGGCATGGAATGGCATGGAATGGCATGGAATGGCATGGAATGGCATGGCACGGCATGGCACGGCATGGCACGGCATGGCACGGCATGGCACGGCATGGCACGGCATGGCACGGCATGGCACGGCATGGCACGGCATGGCACGGCATGGCACGGCATGGCACGGCATGGCACGGCATGGCACGGCATGGCACGGCATGGCACCGGCATGGCACCGGCATGGCACGGCATGGCACGGCATGGCACCGGCATGGCACGGCATGGCACCGGCATGGCACGGCATGGCACCGGCATGGCACGGCATGGCACCTGCATGGCACGGCATGGCACCGGCATGGCACCGCATTGAGTGGCATGGAATGGCATGGAATGGCATGGAATGGCATGGAATGGCATGGAATGGCATGGCACGGCATGGAATGGCATGGCACGGCATGGCACGGCATGGCACGGCATGGCACCGCATTGAGTGGCATGGAATGGCATGGAATGGCATGGACTGGCATGGAATGGCATGGAATGGCATGGAATGGCATGGACTGGCATGGAATGGCATGGAATGGCATGGAATGGCATGGAATGGCATGGAATGGCATGGAATGGCATGGAATGGCATGGAATGGCATGGAATGGCATGGAATGGCATGGAATGGCATGGAATGGCATGGAATGGCATGGAATGGCATGGCACGGCATGGCACGGCATGGCACGGCATGGCACGGCATGGCACCGGCATGGCACCGGCATGGCACCGGCATGGCACCGGCATGGCACCGGCATGGCACCGGCATGGCACCGGCATGGCACCGGCATGGCACCGGCATGGCACCGGCATGGCACCGGCATGGCACCGGCATGGCACCGGCATGGCACCGGCATGGCACCGGCATGGCACCGGCATGGCACCGGCATGGCACCGGCATGGCACCGGCATGGCACCGGCATGGCACCGGCATGGCACCGGCATGGCACCGGCATGGCACCGGCATGGCACCGGCATGGCACCGGCATGGCACCGGCATGGCACCGGCATGGCACCGGCATGGCACCGGCATGGCACCGGCATGGCACCGGCATGGCACCGGCATGGCACCGGCATGGCACCGGCATGGCACCGGCATGGCACCGGCATGGCACCGGCATGGCACCGGCATGGCACCGGCATGGCACCGGCATGGCACCGGCATGGCACCGGCATGGCACCGGCATGGCACCGGCATGGCACCGGCATGGCACCGGCATGGCACCGGCATGGCACCGGCATGGCACCGGCATGGCACCGGCATGGCACCGGCATGGCACCGGCATGGCACCGGCATGGCACCGGCATGGCACCGGCATGGCACCGGCATGGCACCGGCATGGCACCGGCATGGCACCGGCATGGCACCGGCATGGCACCGGCATGGCACCGGCATGGCACCGGCATGGCACCGGCATGGCACCGGCATGGCACCGGCATGGCACCGGCATGGCACCGGCATGGCACCGGCATGGCACCGGCATGGCACCGGCATGGCACCGGCATGGCACCGGCATGGCACCGGCATGGCACCGGCATGGCACCGGCATGGCACCGGCATGGCACCGGCATGGCACCGGCATGGCACCGGCATGGCACCGGCATGGCACCGGCATGGCACCGGCATGGCACCGGCATGGCACCGGCATGGCACCGGCATGGCACCGGCATGGCACCGGCATGGCACCGGCATGGCACCGGCATGGCACCGGCATGGCACCGGCATGGCACCGGCATGGCACGGCATGGCACGGCATGGCACCGGCATGGCACCGGCATGGCACCGGCATGGCACCGGCATGGCACCGGCATGGCACGGCATGGCACCGGCATGGCACCGGCATGGCACCGGCATGGCACCGGCATGGCACCGGCATGGCACGGCATGGCACGGCATGGCACCGGCATGGCACGGCATGGCACCGGCATGGCACGGCATGGCACCGGCATGGCACCGGCATGGCACGGCATGGCACCGGCATGGCACGGCATGGCACCGGCATGGCACGGCATGGCACCTGCATGGCACGGCATGGCACCGGCATGGCACCGCATTGAGTGGCATGGAATGGCATGGAATGGCATGGAATGGCATGGAATGGCATGGAATGGCATGGAATGGCATGGCACGGCATGGAATGGCATGGCACGGCATGGCACGGCATGGCACGGCATGGCACGGCATGGCACCGCATTGAGTGGCATGGAATGGCATGGAATGGCATGGACTGGCATGGACTGGCATGGAATGGCATGGAATGGCATGGAATGGCATGGAATGGCATGGAATGGCATGGAATGGCATGGAATGGCATGGAATGGCATGGAATGGCATGGAATGGCATGGAATGGCATGGAATGGCATGGAATGGCATGGAATGGCATGGCACGGCATGGAATGGCATGGCACGGCATGGCACGGCATGGCACGGCATGGCACCGCATTGAGTGGCATGGAATGGCATGGAATGGCATGGACTGGCATGGACTGGCATGGAATGGCATGGAATGGCATGGAATGGCATGGAATGGCATGGAATGGCATGGAATGGCATGGAATGGCATGGAATGGCATGGAATGGCATGGAATGGCATGGAATGGCATGGAATGGCATGGAATGGCATGGCACGGCATGGAATGGCATGGCACGGCATGGCACGGCATGGCACGGCATGGCACCGCATTGAGTGGCATGGAATGGCATGGAATGGCATGGAATGGCATGGACTGGCATGGAAAGGCATGGAATGGCATGGCACCGCATGGCCCGGCATGGCACCGGCATGGCACCGGCATGGCACGGCATGGCACCGGCATGGCACGGCATGACACCGGCATGGCACGGCATGGCACCGGCATGGCACGGCATTGAATGGCATGGAATGGCATGGAATGGCATGGAATGGCATGGAATGGCATGGAATGGCATGGAATGGCATGGAATGGCATGGAAGGGCATGGCACGGCATGGCACGGCATGGCACGGCATGGCACCGGCATGGCACCGGCATGGCACCGGCATGGCACCGGCATGGCACCGGCATGGCACCGGCATGGCACCGGCATGGCACCGGCATGGCACCGGCATGGCACCGGCATGGCACCGGCATGGCACCGGCATGGCACCGGCATGGCACCGGCATGGCACCGGCATGGCACCGGCATGGCACCGGCATGGCACCGGCATGGCACCGGCATGGCACCGGCATGGCACCGGCATGGCACCGGCATGGCACCGGCATGGCACCGGCATGGCACCGGCATGGCACCGGCATGGCACCGGCATGGCACCGGCATGGCACCGGCATGGCACCGGCATGGCACCGGCATGGCACCGGCATGGCACCGGCATGGCACCGGCATGGCACCGGCATGGCACCGGCATGGCACCGGCATGGCACCGGCATGGCACCGGCATGGCACCGGCATGGCACCGGCATGGCACCGGCATGGCACCGGCATGGCACCGGCATGGCACCGGCATGGCACCGGCATGGCACCGGCATGGCACCGGCATGGCACCGGCATGGCACCGGCATGGCACCGGCATGGCACCGGCATGGCACCGGCATGGCACCGGCATGGCACCGGCATGGCACCGGCATGGCACCGGCATGGCACCGGCATGGCACCGGCATGGCACCGGCATGGCACCGGCATGGCACCGGCATGGCACCGGCATGGCACTGGCATGGAATGGCATGGCACGGCATGGCACGGCATGGCACGGCATGGCACGGCATGGGGCACGGCATGGCACGGCATGGCACGGCATGGCACGGCATGGCACGGCATGGCACCGGCATGGCACGGCATGGCACCGGCATGGCACGGCATGGCACCGGCATGGCACGGCATGGCACCGGCATGGCACGGCATGGCACCGGCATGGCACGGCATGGCACCGGCATGGCACGGCATGGCACCGGCATGGCACCGGCATGGCACCGGCATGGCACCGGCATGGCACCGGCATGGCACCGGCATGGCACCGGCATGGCACGGCATGGCACCGCATGGCACCGCATGGCACCGCATTGAATGGCATGGAATGGCATGGAATGGCATGGAATGGCATGGAATGGCATGGAATGGCATGGAATGGCACGGCATGGCATGGAATGGCACGGCATGGCATGGAATGGCACGGCATGGCACGGCATGGCACCGGCATGGCACGGCATGGCACCGGCATGGCACGGCATGGCACCGGCATGGCACCGGCATGGCACCGGCATGGCACCGGCATGGCACGGCATGGCACGGCATGGCACGGCATGGCACCGGCATGGCACCGGCATGGCACCGGCATGGCACGGCATGGCACCGGCATGGCACCGGCATGGCACCGGCATGGCACCGGCATGGCACCGGCATGGCACGGCATGGCACGGCATGGCACCGGCATGGCACGGCATGGCACCGGCATGGCACGGCATGGCACCGGCATGGCACCGGCATGGCACGGCATGGCACCGGCATGGCACGGCATGGCACCGGCATGGCACGGCATGGCACCTGCATGGCACGGCATGGCACCGGCATGGCACCGCATTGAGTGGCATGGAATGGCATGGAATGGCATGGAATGGCATGGAATGGCATGGAATGGCATGGAATGGCATGGCACGGCATGGAATGGCATGGCACGGCATGGCACGGCATGGCACGGCATGGCACCGCATTGAGTGGCATGGAATGGCATGGAATGGCATGGACTGGCATGGACTGGCATGGAATGGCATGGAATGGCATGGAATGGCATGGAATGGCATGGAATGGCATGGAATGGCATGGAATGGCATGGAATGGCATGGAATGGCATGGAATGGCATGGAATGGCATGGAATGGCATGGAATGGCATGGAATGGCATGGAATGGCATGGCACGGCATGGAATGGCATGGCACGGCATGGCACGGCATGGCACGGCATGGCACCGCATTGAGTGGCATGGAATGGCATGGAATGGCATGGACTGGCATGGACTGGCATGGAATGGCATGGAATGGCATGGAATGGCATGGAATGGCATGGAATGGCATGGAATGGCATGGAATGGCATGGAATGGCATGGAATGGCATGGAATGGCATGGAATGGCATGGAATGGCATGGCACGGCATGGAATGGCATGGCACGGCATGGCACGGCATGGCACGGCATGGCACCGCATTGAGTGGCATGGAATGGCATGGAATGGCATGGAATGGCATGGACTGGCATGGAAAGGCATGGAATGGCATGGCACCGCATGGCCCGGCATGGCACCGGCATGGCACCGGCATGGCACGGCATGGCACCGGCATGGCACGGCATGACACCGGCATGGCACGGCATGGCACCGGCATGGCACGGCATTGAATGGCATGGAATGGCATGGAATGGCATGGAATGGCATGGAATGGCATGGAATGGCATGGAATGGCATGGAATGGCATGGAATGGCATGGAATGGCATGGAATGGCATGGAATGGCATGGAATGGCATGGAATGGCATGGAATGGCATGGAATGGCATGGAATGGCATGGAATGGCATGGAATGGCATGGAATGGCATGGAATGGCATGGAATGGCATGGAATGGCATGGAATGGCATGGAATGGCATGGAATGGCATGGAATGGCATGGAATGGCATGGAATGGCATGGAATGGCATGGAATGGCATGGAATGGCATGGAATGGCATGGAATGGCATGGAATGGCATGGAATGGCATGGAATGGCATGGAATGGCATGGACTGGCATGGACTGGCATGGAAAGGCATGGAATGGCATGGCACCGCATGGCCCGGCATGGCACCGGCATGGCACCGGCATGGCACGGCATGGCACCGGCATGGCACGGCATGGCACCGGCATGGCACGGCATTGAATGGCATGGAATGGCATGGAATGGCATGGAATGGCATGGAATGGCATGGAATGGCATGGAATGGCATGGAATGGCATGGAATGGCATGGAATGGCATGGAATGGCATGGAATGGCATGGAATGGCATGGAATGGCATGGAATGGCATGGAATGGCATGGAATGGCATGGAATGGCATGGAATGGCATGGAATGGCATGGAATGGCATGGAATGGCATGGAATGGCATGGAATGGCATGGAATGGCATGGAATGGCATGGAATGGCATGGAAGGGCATGGCACCGCATGGCACCGCATGGCACGGCATGGCACCGCATGGCACCGCATGGCACGGCATGGCACGGCATGGCACGGCATGGCACGGCATGGCACGGCATGGCACGGCATGGCACGGCATGGCACGGCATGGCACGGCATGGCACGGCATGGCACGGCATGGCACGGCATGGCACGGCATGGCACGGCATGGCACGGCATGGCACGGCATGGCACGGCATGGCACGGCATGGCACGGCATGGCACGGCATGGCACGGCATGGCACGGCATGGCACGGCATGGCACGGCATGGCACGGCATGGCACGGCATGGCACGGCATGGCACGGCATGGCACGGCATGGCACGGCATGGCACGGCATGGCACGGCATGGCACGGCATGGCACGGCATGGCACGGCATGGCACGGCATGGCACGGCATGGCACGGCATGGCACGGCATGGCACGGCATGGCACGGCATGGCACGGCATGGCACGGCATGGCACGGCATGGCACGGCATGGCACGGCATGGCACGGCATGGCACGGCATGGCACGGCATGGCACGGCATGGCACGGCATGGCACGGCATGGCACGGCATGGCACGGCATGGCACGGCATGGCACCGGCATGGCACGGCATGGCACCGGCATGGCACGGCATGGCACCGGCATGGCACGGCATGGCACCGGCATGGCACGGCATGGCACCGGCATGGCACGGCATGGCACCGGCATGGCACGGCATGGCACGGCATGGCACCGGCATGGCACGGCATGGCACCGGCATGGCACGGCATGGCACCGGCATGGCACGGCATGGCACCGGCATGGCACGGCATGGCACCGGCATGGCACGGCATGGCACCGGCATGGCACCGGCATGGAATGGCATGGAATGGCATGGAATGGCATGGCACCGGCATGGCACCGGCATGGCACGGCATGGCACCGGCATGGCACCGGCATGGCACCGGCATGGCACCGGCATGGCACCGGCATGGCACCGGCATGGCACCGGCATGGCACCGGCATGGCACCGGCATGGCACCGGCATGGCACCGGCATGGCACCGGCATGGCACCGGCATGGCACCGGCATGGCACCGGCATGGCACCGGCATGGCACCGGCATGGCACCGGCATGGCACCGGCATGGCACCGGCATGGCACCGGCATGGCACCGGCATGGCACCGGCATGGCACGGCATGGCACCGGCATGGCACGGCATGGCACGGCATGGCACCGCATGGCACCGCATGGCACCGCATTGAATGGCATGGAATGGCTTGGAATGGCATGGAATGGCATGGAATGGCATGGAATGGCATGGAATGGCACGGCATGGCATGGAATGGCACGGCATGGCATGGAATGGCACGGCATGGCACGGCATGGCACCGGCATGGCACGGCATGGCACCGGCATGGCACGGCATGGCACCGGCATGGCACCGGCATGGCACCGGCATGGCACCGGCATGGCACGGCATGGCACGGCATGGCACGGCATGGCACCGGCATGGCACCGGCATGGCACCGGCATGGCACCGGCATGGCACCGGCATGGCACGGCATGGCACCGGCATGGCACCGGCATGGCACCGGCATGGCACCGGCATGGCACCGGCATGGCACCGGCATGGCACGGCATGGCACGGCATGGCACCGGCATGGCACGGCATGGCACCGGCATGGCACGGCATGGCACCGGCATGGCACCGGCATGGCACGGCATGGCACCGGCATGGCACGGCATGGCACCTGCATGGCACGGCATGGCACCGGCATGGCACCGCATTGAGTGGCATGGAATGGCATGGAATGGCATGGAATGGCATGGAATGGCATGGAATGGCATGGAATGGCATGGAATGGCATGGCACGGCATGGAATGGCATGGCACGGCATGGCACGGCATGGCACGGCATGGCACCGCATTGAGTGGCATGGAATGGCATGGAATGGCATGGACTGGCATGGACTGGCATGGAATGGCATGGAATGGCATGGAATGGCATGGAATGGCATGGAATGGCATGGAATGGCATGGAATGGCATGGAATGGCATGGAATGGCATGGAATGGCATGGAATGGCATGGAATGGCATGGAATGGCATGGAATGGCATGGCACGGCATGGAATGGCATGGCACGGCATGGCACGGCATGGCACGGCATGGCACGGCATGGCACCGCATTGAGTGGCATGGAATGGCATGGAATGGCATGGAATGGCATGGACTGGCATGGAAAGGCATGGAATGGCATGGCACCGCATGGCCCGGCATGGCACCGGCATGGCACCGGCATGGCACGGCATGGCACCGGCATGGCACGGCATGACACCGGCATGGCACGGCATGGCACCGGCATGGCACGGCATTGAATGGCATGGAATGGCATGGAATGGCATGGAATGGCATGGAATGGCATGGAATGGCATGGAATGGCATGGAATGGCATGGAATGGCATGGAATGGCATGGAATGGCATGGAATGGCATGGAATGGCATGGAATGGCATGGAATGGCATGGAATGGCATGGAATGGCATGGAATGGCATGGAATGGCATGGAATGGCATGGAATGGCATGGAATGGCATGGAATGGCATGGAATGGCATGGAATGGCATGGAATGGCATGGAATGGCATGGAATGGCATGGAATGGCATGGAATGGCATGGAATGGCATGGAATGGCATGGAATGGCATGGAATGGCATGGAATGGCATGGAATGGCATGGAATGGCATGGAATGGCATGGAATGGCATGGAATGGCATGGAATGGCATGGAATGGCATGGAATGGCATGGAATGGCATGGAATGGCATGGAATGGCATGGAATGGCATGGAATGGCATGGAATGGCATGGAATGGCATGGAATGGCATGGAATGGCATGGAATGGCATGGAATGGCATGGAATGGCATGGAATGGCATGGAATGGCATGGAATGGCATGGAATGGCATGGAATGGCATGGAATGGCATGGAATGGCATGGAATGGCATGGAATGGCATGGAATGGCATGGAATGGCATGGAATGGCATGGAATGGCATGGAATGGCATGGAATGGCATGGAATGGCATGGAAGGGCATGGCACCGCATGGCACCGCATGGCACGGCATGGCACCGCATGGCACGGCATGGCACGGCATGGCACGGCATGGCACGGCATGGCACGGCATGGCACGGCATGGCACGGCATGGCACGGCATGGCACGGCATGGCACGGCATGGCACGGCATGGCACGGCATGGCACGGCATGGCACGGCATGGCACGGCATGGCACGGCATGGCACGGCATGGCACGGCATGGCACGGCATGGCACGGCATGGCACGGCATGGCACGGCATGGCACGGCATGGCACGGCATGGCACGGCATGGCACGGCATGGCACGGCATGGCACGGCATGGCACGGCATGGCACGGCATGGCACGGCATGGCACGGCATGGCACGGCATGGCACGGCATGGCACGGCATGGCACGGCATGGCACGGCATGGCACGGCATGGCACGGCATGGCACGGCATGGCACGGCATGGCACGGCATGGCACGGCATGGCACGGCATGGCACGGCATGGCACGGCATGGCACGGCATGGCACGGCATGGCACGGCATGGCACGGCATGGCACGGCATGGCACGGCATGGCACGGCATGGCACGGCATGGCACGGCATGGCACGGCATGGCACGGCATGGCACGGCATGGCACGGCATGGCACGGCATGGCACGGCATGGCACGGCATGGCACCGGCATGGCACGGCATGGCACCGGCATGGCACGGCATGGCACCGGCATGGCACGGCATGGCACCGGCATGGCACGGCATGGCACCGGCATGGCACGGCATGGCACCGGCATGGCACGGCATGGCACCGGCATGGCACGGCATGGCACCGGCATGGCACGGCATGGCACCGGCATGGCACGGCATGGCACCGGCATGGCACCGGCATGGCACGGCATGGCACCGGCATGGCACGGCATGGCACCGGCATGGCACGGCATGGCACGGCATGGCACCGGCATGGCACGGCATGGCACGGCATGGCACGGCATGGCACGGCATGGCACGGCATGGCACGGCATGGCACGGCATGGCACGGCATGGCACGGCATGGCACGGCATGGCACGGCATGGCACGGCATGGCACGGCATGGCACGGCATGGCACGGCATGGCACGGCATGGCACGGCATGGCACGGCATGGCACGGCATGGCACGGCATGGCACGGCATGGCACGGCATGGCACGGCATGGCACGGCATGGCACGGCATGGCACGGCATGGCACGGCATGGCACGGCATGGCACGGCATGGCACGGCATGGCACGGCATGGCACGGCATGGCACGGCATGGCACGGCATGGCACGGCATGGCACGGCATGGCACGGCATGGCACGGCATGGCACGGCATGGCACGGCATGGCACGGCATGGCACGGCATGGCACGGCATGGCACGGCATGGCACGGCATGGCACGGCATGGCACGGCATGGCACGGCATGGCACGGCATGGCACGGCATGGCACGGCATGGCACGGCATGGCACGGCATGGCACGGCATGGCACGGCATGGCACGGCATGGCACGGCATGGCACGGCATGGCACGGCATGGCACGGCATGGCACGGCATGGCACGGCATGGCACGGCATGGCACGGCATGGCACGGCATGGCACGGCATGGCACGGCATGGCACGGCATGGCACGGCATGGCACGGCATGGCACGGCATGGCACGGCATGGCACGGCATGGCACGGCATGGCACGGCATGGCACGGCATGGCACGGCATGGCACGGCATGGCACGGCATGGCACGGCATGGCACGGCATGGCACGGCATGGCACGGCATGGCACGGCATGGCACGGCATGGCACGGCATGGCACGGCATGGCACGGCATGGCACGGCATGGCACGGCATGGCACGGCATGGCACGGCATGGCACGGCATGGCACGGCATGGCACGGCATGGCACGGCATGGCACGGCATGGCACGGCATGGCACGGCATGGCACGGCATGGCACGGCATGGCACGGCATGGCACGGCATGGCACGGCATGGCACGGCATGGCACGGCATGGCACGGCATGGCACGGCATGGCACGGCATGGCACGGCATGGCACCGGCATGGCACCGGCATGGCACCGGCATGGCACCGGCATGGCACCGGCATGGCACGGCATGGCACCGGCATGGCACGGCATGGCACCGGCATGGCACGGCATGGCACCGCATGGCACCGCATGGCACCGCATGGCACGGCATGGCACGGCATGGCACGGCATGGCACGGCATGGCACGGCATGGCACGGCATGGCACGGCATGGCACGGCATGGCACGGCATGGCACGGCATGGCACGGCATGGCACGGCATGGCACGGCATGGCACGGCATGGCACGGCATGGCACGGCATGGCACGGCATGGCACCGGCATGGCACGGCATGGCACGGCATGGCACGGCATGGCACGGCATGGCACGGCATGGCACGGCATGGCACGGCATGGCACGGCATGGCACGGCATGGCACGGCATGGCACGGCATGGCACGGCATGGCACGGCATGGCACGGCATGGCACGGCATGGCACGGCATGGCACGGCATGGCACGGCATGGCACGGCATGGCACGGCATGGCACGGCATGGCACGGCATGGCACGGCATGGCACGGCATGGCACGGCATGGCACGGCATGGCACGGCATGGCACGGCATGGCACGGCATGGCACGGCATGGCACGGCATGGCACGGCATGGCACGGCATGGCACCGGCATGGCACGGCATGGCACGGCATGGCACGGCATGGCACGGCATGGCACGGCATGGCACGGCATGGCACGGCATGGCACGGCATGGCACGGCATGGCACGGCATGGCACGGCATGGCACGGCATGGCACGGCATGGCACGGCATGGCACGGCATGGCACGGCATGGCACGGCATGGCACGGCATGGCACGGCATGGCACGGCATGGCACGGCATGGCACGGCATGGCACGGCATGGCACGGCATGGCACGGCATGGCACGGCATGGCACGGCATGGCACGGCATGGCACGGCATGGCACGGCATGGCACGGCATGGCACGGCATGGCACGGCATGGCACGGCATGGCACGGCATGGCACCGGCATGGCACCGGCATGGCACGGCATGGCACCTGCATGGCACGGCATGGCACCGGCATGGCACCGCATTGAGTGGCATGGAATGGCATGGAATGGCATGGAATGGCATGGAATGGCATGGAATGGCATGGAATGGCATGGCACGGCATGGAATGGCATGGCACCGGCATGGCACCGGCATGGCACCGGCATGGCACCGGCATGGCACCGGCATGGCACCGGCATGGCACGGCATGGCACCGCATGGCACCGCATGGCACCGCATTGAATGGCATGGAATGGCATGGAATGGCATGGAATGGCATGGAATGGCATGGAATGGCATGGAATGGCACGGCATGGCATGGAATGGCACGGCATGGCATGGAATGGCACGGCATGGCACGGCATGGCACCGGCATGGCACGGCATGGCACCGGCATGGCACGGCATGGCACCGGCATGGCACCGGCATGGCACCGGCATGGCACCGGCATGGCACGGCATGGCACGGCATGGCACGGCATGGCACCGGCATGGCACCGGCATGGCACCGGCATGGCACCGGCATGGCACCGGCATGGCACGGCATGGCACCGGCATGGCACCGGCATGGCACCGGCATGGCACCGGCATGGCACCGGCATGGCACGGCATGGCACGGCATGGCACCGGCATGGCACGGCATGGCACCGGCATGGCACCGGCATGGCACGGCATGGCACCGGCATGGCACGGCATGGCACCGGCATGGCACGGCATGGCACCTGCATGGCACGGCATGGCACCGGCATGGCACCGCATTGAGTGGCATGGAATGGCATGGAATGGCATGGAATGGCATGGAATGGCATGGAATGGCATGGAATGGCATGGCACGGCATGGAATGGCATGGCACGGCATGGCACGGCATGGCACGGCATGGCACCGCATTGAGTGGCATGGAATGGCATGGAATGGCATGGACTGGCATGGACTGGCATGGAATGGCATGGAATGGCATGGAATGGCATGGAATGGCATGGAATGGCATGGAATGGCATGGAATGGCATGGAATGGCATGGAATGGCATGGAATGGCATGGAATGGCATGGAATGGCATGGAATGGCATGGCACGGCATGGAATGGCATGGCACGGCATGGCACGGCATGGCACGGCATGGCACCGCATTGAGTGGCATGGAATGGCATGGAATGGCATGGACTGGCATGGCTGGCATGGAATGGCATGGAATGGCATGGAATGGCATGGAATGGCATGGAATGGCATGGAATGGCATGGAATGGCATGGAATGGCATGGAATGGCATGGAATGGCATGGCACGGCATGGAATGGCATGGCACGGCATGGCACGGCATGGCACGGCATGGCACCGCATTGAGTGGCATGGAATGGCATGGAATGGCATGGAATGGCATGGACTGGCATGGAAAGGCATGGAATGGCATGGCACCGCATGGCCCGGCATGGCACCGGCATGGCACCGGCATGGCACGGCATGGCACCGGCATGGCACGGCATGACACCGGCATGGCACGGCATGGCACCGGCATGGCACGGCATTGAATGGCATGGAATGGCATGGAATGGCATGGAATGGCATGGAATGGCATGGAATGGCATGGAATGGCATGGAATGGCATGGAATGGCATGGAATGGCATGGAATGGCATGGAATGGCATGGAATGGCATGGAATGGCATGGAATGGCATGGAATGGCATGGAATGGCATGGAATGGCATGGAATGGCATGGAATGGCATGGAATGGCATGGAATGGCATGGAATGGCATGGAATGGCATGGAATGGCATGGAATGGCATGGAATGGCATGGAATGGCATGGAATGGCATGGAATGGCATGGAATGGCATGGAATGGCATGGAATGGCATGGAATGGCATGGAATGGCATGGAATGGCATGGAATGGCATGGAATGGCATGGAATGGCATGGAATGGCATGGAATGGCATGGAATGGCATGGAATGGCATGGAATGGCATGGAATGGCATGGAATGGCATGGAATGGCATGGAATGGCATGGAATGGCATGGAATGGCATGGAATGGCATGGAATGGCATGGAATGGCATGGAATGGCATGGAATGGCATGGAATGGCATGGAATGGCATGGAATGGCATGGAATGGCATGGAATGGCATGGAATGGCATGGAATGGCATGGAATGGCATGGAATGGCATGGAATGGCATGGAATGGCATGGAATGGCATGGAATGGCATGGAATGGCATGGAATGGCATGGAATGGCATGGAATGGCATGGAATGGCATGGAATGGCATGGAATGGCATGGAATGGCATGGAATGGCATGGAATGGCATGGAATGGCATGGAATGGCATGGAATGGCATGGAATGGCATGGAATGGCATGGAATGGCATGGAATGGCATGGACTGGCATGGACTGGCATGGAATGGCATGGACTGGCATGGAAAGGCATGGAATGGCATGGCACCGCATGGCCCGGCATGGCACCGGCATGGCACCGGCATGGCACGGCATGGCACCGGCATGGCACGGCATGGCACCGGCATGGCACGGCATTGAATGGCATGGAATGGCATGGAATGGCATGGAATGGCATGGAATGGCATGGAATGGCATGGAATGGCATGGAATGGCATGGAATGGCATGGAATGGCATGGAATGGCATGGAATGGCATGGAATGGCATGGAATGGCATGGAATGGCATGGAATGGCATGGAATGGCATGGAATGGCATGGAATGGCATGGAATGGCATGGAATGGCATGGAATGGCATGGAATGGCATGGAATGGCATGGAATGGCATGGAATGGCATGGAATGGCATGGAATGGCATGGAATGGCATGGAATGGCATGGAATGGCATGGAATGGCATGGAATGGCATGGAATGGCATGGAATGGCATGGAATGGCATGGAATGGCATGGAATGGCATGGAATGGCATGGAATGGCATGGAATGGCATGGAATGGCATGGAATGGCATGGAATGGCATGGAATGGCATGGAATGGCATGGAATGGCATGGAATGGCATGGAATGGCATGGAATGGCATGGAATGGCATGGAATGGCATGGAATGGCATGGAATGGCATGGAATGGCATGGAATGGCATGGAATGGCATGGAAGGGCATGGCACCGCATGGCACCGCATGGCACGGCATGGCACGGCATGGCACGGCATGGCACGGCATGGCACGGCATGGCACGGCATGGCACGGCATGGCACGGCATGGCACGGCATGGCACGGCATGGCACGGCATGGCACGGCATGGCACGGCATGGCACGGCATGGCACGGCATGGCACGGCATGGCACGGCATGGCACGGCATGGCACGGCATGGCACGGCATGGCACGGCATGGCACGGCATGGCACGGCATGGCACGGCATGGCACGGCATGGCACGGCATGGCACGGCATGGCACGGCATGGCACGGCATGGCACGGCATGGCACGGCATGGCACGGCATGGCACGGCATGGCACGGCATGGCACGGCATGGCACGGCATGGCACGGCATGGCACGGCATGGCACGGCATGGCACGGCATGGCACGGCATGGCACGGCATGGCACGGCATGGCACGGCATGGCACGGCATGGCACGGCATGG
This sequence comes from Cryptus armator, assembly GCA_963971235.1. Taxonomy (NCBI): domain Eukaryota; kingdom Metazoa; phylum Arthropoda; class Insecta; order Hymenoptera; family Ichneumonidae; genus Cryptus; species Cryptus armator. Next base: position 951,189 of record CAXARG010000008.1, read on the forward strand.
CACGGCATGGCACGGCATGGCACGGCATGGCACGGCATGGCACGGCATGGCACGGCATGGCACGGCATGGCACGGCATGGCACGGCATGGCACGGCATGGCACGGCATGGCACGGCATGGCACGGCATGGCACGGCATGGCACGGCATGGCACGGCATGGCACGGCATGGCACGGCATGGCACGGCATGGCACGGCATGGCACCGGCATGGCACGGCATGGCACCGGCATGGCACGGCATGGCACCGGCATGGCACGGCATGGCACCGGCATGGCACGGCATGGCACCGGCATGGCACGGCATGGCACCGGCATGGCACGGCATGGCACCGGCATGGCACGGCATGGCACCGGCATGGCACGGCATGGCACCGGCATGGCACGGCATGGCACCGGCATGGCACGGCATGGCACCGGCATGGCACGGCATGGCACCGGCATGGCACGGCATGGCACCGGCATGGCACGGCATGGCACCGGCATGGCACGGCATGGCACCGGCATGGCACGGCATGGCACCGGCATGGCACGGCATGGCAAGGCATGGCACCGGCATGGCACGGCATGGCACCGGCATGGCACGGCATGGCACCGGCATGGCACGGCATGGCACCGGCATGGCACGGCATGGCACCGGCATGGCACGGCATGGCACCGGCATGGCACCGGCATGGAATGGCATGGAATGGCATGGAATGGCATGGCACCGGCATGGCACCGGCATGGCACGGCATGGCACCGGCATGGCACCGGCATGGCACCGGCATGGCACCGGCATGGCACCGGCATGGCACCGGCATGGCACCGGCATGGCACCGGCATGGCACCGGCATGGCACCGGCATGGCACCGGCATGGCACCGGCATGGCACCGGCATGGCACCGGCATGGCACCGGCATGGCACCGGCATGGCACCGGCATGGCACCGGCATGGCACCGGCATGGCACCGGCATGGCACCGGCATGGCACGGCATGGCACCGGCATGGCACGGCATGGCACCGCATGGCACCGCATGGCACCGCATTGAATGGCATGGAATGGCATGGAATGGCATGGAATGGCATGGAATGGCATGGAATGGCATGGAATGGCACGGCATGGCATGGAATGGCACGGCATGGCATGGAATGGCACGGCATGGCACGGCATGGCACCGGCATGGCACGGCATGGCACCGGCATGGCACGGCATGGCACCGGCATGGCACCGGCATGGCACCGGCATGGCACCGGCATGGCACGGCATGGCACGGCATGGCACGGCATGGCACCGGCATGGCACCGGCATGGCACCGGCATGGCACCGGCATGGCACCGGCATTGCACGGCATGGCACCGGCATGGCACCGGCATGGCACCGGCATGGCACCGGCATGGCACCGGCATGGCACGGCATGGCACGGCATGGCACCGGCATGGCACGGCATGGCACCGGCATGGCACGGCATGGCACCGGCATGGCACCGGCATGGCACGGCATGGCACCGGCATGGCACGGCATGGCACCGGCATGGCACGGCATGGCACCTGCATGGCACGGCATGGCACCGGCATGGCACCGCATTGAGTGGCATGGAATGGCATGGAATGGCATGGAATGGCATGGAATGGCATGGAATGGCATGGAATGGCATGGAATGGCATGGCACGGCATGGAATGGCATGGCACGGCATGGCACGGCATGGCACGGCATGGCACCGCATTGAGTGGCATGGAATGGCATGGAATGGCATGGACTGGCATGGACTGGCATGGAATGGCATGGAATGGCATGGAATGGCATGGAATGGCATGGAATGGCATGGAATGGCATGGAATGGCATGGAATGGCATGGAATGGCATGGAATGGCATGGAATGGCATGGAATGGCATGGCACGGCATGGAATGGCATGGCACGGCATGGCACGGCATGGCACGGCATGGCACGGCATGGCACCGCATTGAGTGGCATGGAATGGCATGGAATGGCATGGAATGGCATGGACTGGCATGGAAAGGCATGGAATGGCATGGCACCGCATGGCCCGGCATGGCACCGGCATGGCACCGGCATGGCACGGCAGGGCACCGGCATGGCACGGCATGACACCGGCATGGCACGGCATGGCACCGGCATGGCACGGCATTGAATGGCATGGAATGGCATGGAATGGCATGGAATGGCATGGAATGGCATGGAATGGCATGGAATGGCATGGAATGGCATGGAATGGCATGGAATGGCATGGAATGGCATGGAATGGCATGGAATGGCATGGAATGGCATGGAATGGCATGGAATGGCATGGAATGGCATGGAATGGCATGGAATGGCATGGAATGGCATGGAATGGCATGGAATGGCATGGAATGGCATGGAATGGCATGGAATGGCATGGAATGGCATGGAATGGCATGGAATGGCATGGAATGGCATGGAATGGCATGGAATGGCATGGAATGGCATGGAATGGCATGGAATGGCATGGAATGGCATGGAATGGCATGGAATGGCATGGAATGGCATGGAATGGCATGGAATGGCATGGAATGGCATGGAATGGCATGGAATGGCATGGAATGGCATGGACTGGCATGGACTGGCATGGAAAGGCATGGAATGGCATGGCACCGCATGGCCCGGCATGGCACCGGCATGGCACCGGCATGGCACCGGCATGGCACGGCATGGCACCGGCATGGCACGGCATTGAATGGCATGGAATGGCATGGAATGGCATGGAATGGCATGGAATGGCATGGAATGGCATGGAATGGCATGGAATGGCATGGAATGGCATGGAATGGCATGGAATGGCATGGAATGGCATGGAATGGCATGGAATGGCATGGAATGGCATGGAATGGCATGGAATGGCATGGAATGGCATGGAATGGCATGGAATGGCATGGAATGGCATGGAATGGCATGGAATGGCATGGAATGGCATGGAATGGCATGGAATGGCATGGAATGGCATGGAATGGCATGGAATGGCATGGAATGGCATGGAATGGCATGGAATGGCATGGAATGGCATGGAATGGCATGGAATGGCATGGAATGGCATGGAATGGCATGGAATGGCATGGAATGGCATGGAAGGGCATGGCACCGCATGGCACCGCATGGCACGGCATGGCACCGCATGGCACGGCATGGCACGGCATGGCACGGCATGGCACGGCATGGCACGGCATGGCACGGCATGGCACGGCATGGCACGGCATGGCACGGCATGGCACGGCATGGCACGGCATGGCACGGCATGGCACGGCATGGCACGGCATGGCACGGCATGGCACGGCATGGCACGGCATGGCACGGCATGGCACGGCATGGCACGGCATGGCACGGCATGGCACGGCATGGCACGGCATGGCACGGCATGGCACGGCATGGCACGGCATGGCACGGCATGGCACGGCATGGCACGGCATGGCACGGCATGGCACGGCATGGCACGGCATGGCACGGCATGGCACGGCATGGCACGGCATGGCACGGCATGGCACGGCATGGCACGGCATGGCACGGCATGGCACGGCATGGCACGGCATGGCACGGCATGGCACGGCATGGCACGGCATGGCACGGCATGGCACGGCATGGCACGGCATGGCACGGCATGGCACGGCATGGCACGGCATGGCACGGCATGGCACGGCATGGCACGGCATGGCACGGCATGGCACGGCATGGCACGGCATGGCACGGCATGGCACGGCATGGCACGGCATGGCACGGCATGGCACGGCATGGCACGGCATGGCACGGCATGGCACGGCATGGCACGGCATGGCACGGCATGGCACGGCATGGCACGGCATGGCACGGCATGGCACGGCATGGCACGGCATGGCACGGCATGGCACGGCATGGCACGGCATGGCACGGCATGGCACGGCATGGCACGGCATGGCACGGCATGGCACGGCATGGCACGGCATGGCACGGCATGGCACGGCATGGCACGGCATGGCACGGCATGGCACGGCATGGCACGGCATGGCACGGCATGGCACGGCATGGCACGGCATGGCACGGCATGGCACGGCATGGCACGGCATGGCACGGCATGGCACGGCATGGCACGGCATGGCACGGCATGGCACCGGCATGGCACGGCATGGCACCGGCATGGCACGGCATGGCACCGGCATGGCACGGCATGGCACCGGCATGGCACGGCATGGCACCGGCATGGCACGGCATGGCACCGGCATGGCACGGCATGGCACCGGCATGGCACGGCATGGCACCGGCATGGCACGGCATGGCACGGCATGGCACGGCATGGCACGGCATGGCACGGCATGGCACGGCATGGCACGGCATGGCACGGCATGGCACGGCATGGCACGGCATGGCACGGCATGGCACGGCATGGCACGGCATGGCACGGCATGGCACGGCATGGCACGGCATGGCACGGCATGGCACGGCATGGCACGGCATGGCACGGCATGGCACGGCATGGCACGGCATGGCACGGCATGGCACGGCATGGCACGGCATGGCACGGCATGGCACGGCATGGCACGGCATGGCACGGCATGGCACGGCATGGCACGGCATGGCACGGCATGGCACGGCATGGCACGGCATGGCACGGCATGGCACGGCATGGCACGGCATGGCACGGCATGGCACGGCATGGCACGGCATGGCACGGCATGGCACGGCATGGCACGGCATGGCACGGCATGGCACGGCATGGCACGGCATGGCACGGCATGGCACGGCATGGCACGGCATGGCACGGCATGGCACGGCATGGCACGGCATGGCACGGCATGGCACGGCATGGCACGGCATGGCACGGCATGGCACGGCATGGCACGGCATGGCACGGCATGGCACGGCATGGCACGGCATGGCACGGCATGGCACGGCATGGCACGGCATGGCACGGCATGGCACGGCATGGCACGGCATGGCACGGCATGGCACGGCATGGCACGGCATGGCACGGCATGGCACGGCATGGCACGGCATGGCACGGCATGGCACGGCATGGCACGGCATGGCACGGCATGGCACGGCATGGCACGGCATGGCACGGCATGGCACGGCATGGCACGGCATGGCACGGCATGGCACGGCATGGCACCGGCATGGCACCGGCATGGCACGGCATGGCACCGGCATGGCACGGCATGGCACCGGCATGGCACGGCATGGCACCTGCATGGCACGGCATGGCACCGGCATGGCACCGCATTGAGTGGCATGGAATGGCATGGAATGGCATGGCACGGCATGGAATGGCATGGCACGGCATGGCACGGCATGGCACGGCATGGCACCGCATTGAGTGGCATGGAATGGCATGGAATGGCATGGACTGGCATGGACTGGCATGGAATGGCATGGAATGGCATGGAATGGCATGGAATGGCATGGAATGGCATGGAATGGCATGGAATGGCATGGAATGGCATGGAATGGCATGGAATGGCATGGAATGGCATGGAATGGAATGGCATGGAAAGGCATGGAATGGCATGGCACCGCATGGCCCGGCATGGCACCGGCATGGCACCGGCATGGCACCGGCATGGCACGGCATGGCACCGGCATGGCACGGCATGGAATGGCATGGAATGGCATGGAATGGCATGGAATGGCATGGAATGGCATGGAATGGCATGGAATGGCATGGAATGGCATGGAATGGCATGGAATGGCATGGAATGGCATGGAATGGCATGGAATGGCATGGAATGGCATGGAATGGCATGGAATGGCATGGAATGGCATGGAATGGCATGGAATGGCATGGAATGGCATGGAATGGCATGGAATGGCATGGAATGGCATGGAATGGCATGGAATGGCATGGAATGGCATGGAATGGCATGGAATGGCATGGAATGGCATGGAATGGCATGGAATGGCATGGAATGGCATGGAATGGCATGGAATGGCATGGAATGGCATGGAATGGCATGGAATGGCATGGAATGGCATGGAATGGCATGGAATGGCATGGAATGGCATGGAATGGCATGGAATGGCATGGAATGGCATGGAATGGCATGGAATGGCATGGAATGGCATGGAATGGCATGGAATGGCATGGAATGGCATGGAATGGCATGGAATGGCATGGAATGGCATGGAATGGCATGGAATGGCATGGAATGGCATGGAATGGCATGGAATAGCATGGAAGGGCATGGCACCGCATGGCACGGCATGGCACGGCATGGCACGGCATGGCACGGCATGGCACCGGCATGGCACCGGCATGGCACCGGCATGGCACCGGCATGGCACCGGCATGGCACCGGCATGGCACCGGCATGGCACCGGCATGGCACCGGCATGGCACCGGCATGGCACCGGCATGGCACCGGCATGGCACCGGCATGGCACCGGCATGGCACCGGCATGGCACCGGCATGGCACCGGCATGGCACCGGCATGGCACCGGCATGGCACCGGCATGGCACCGGCATGGCACCGGCATGGCACCGGCATGGCACCGGCATGGCACCGGCATGGCACCGGCATGGCACCGGCATGGCACCGGCATGGCACCGGCATGGCACCGGCATGGCACCGGCATGGCACCGGCATGGCACCGGCATGGCACCGGCATGGCACCGGCATGGCACCGGCATGGCACCGGCATGGCACCGGCATGGCACCGGCATGGCACCGGCATGGCACCGGCATGGCACCGGCATGGCACCGGCATGGCACCGGCATGGCACCGGCATGGCACCGGCATGGCACCGGCATGGCACCGGCATGGCACCGGCATGGCACCGGCATGGCACCGGCATGGCACCGGCATGGCACCGGCATGGCACCGGCATGGCACCGGCATGGCACCGGCATGGCACCGGCATGGCACCGGCATGGCACCGGCATGGCACCGGCATGGCACCGGCATGGCACCGGCATGGCACCGGCATGGCACCGGCATGGCACCGGCATGGCACCGGCATGGCACCGGCATGGCACCGGCATGGCACCGGCATGGCACCGGCATGGCACCGGCATGGCACCGGCATGGCACCGGCATGGCACCGGCATGGCACCGGCATGGCACCGGCATGGCACCGGCATGGCACCGGCATGGCACCGGCATGGCACCGGCATGGCACCGGCATGGCACCGGCATGGCACCGGCATGGCACCGGCATGGCACCGGCATGGCACCGGCATGGCACCGGCATGGCACCGGCATGGCACCGGCATGGCACCGGCATGGCACGGCATGGCACCGGCATGGCACGGCATGGCACCGGCATGGCACCGGCATGGCACGGCATGGCACCGGCATGGCACGGCATGGCACCGGCATGGCACGGCATGGCACCGGCATGGCACGGCATGGCACCGGCATGGCACGGCATGGCACCGGCATGGCACGGCATGGCACCTGCATGGCACGGCATGGCACCGGCATGGCACCGGCATGGCACGGCATGGCACCGGCATGGCACGGCATGGCACCGGCATGGCACGGCATGGCACCGGCATGGCACGGCATGGCACCTGCATGGCACGGCATGGCACCGGCATGGCACCGCATTGAGTGGCATGGAATGGCATGGAATGGCATGGAATGGCATGGAATGGCATGGAATGGCATGGAATGGCATGGAATGGCATGGAATGGCATGGAATGGCATGGCACGGCATGGAATGGCATGGCACGACATGGCACGGCATGGCACGGCATGGCACCGCATTGAGTGGCATGGAATGGCATGGAATGGCATGGAATGGCATGGACTGGCATGGACTGGCATGGAATGGCATGGAATGGCATGGAATGGCATGAATGGCATGGAATGGCATGGCACGGCATGGAATGGCATGGCACGGCATGGCACGGCATGGCACGGCATGGCACGGCATGGCACCGCATTGAGTGGCATGGAATGGCATGGAATGGCACGGCATGGCACGGCATGGCACGGCATGGCACCGCATGGCACCGCATGGCACCGCATTGAATGGCATGGAATGGCATGGAATGGCATGGAATGGCATGGAATGGCATGGAATGGCACGGCATGGCATGGAATGGCACGGCATGGCACGGCATGGCACCGGCATGGCACGGCATGGCACCGGCATGGCACGGCATGGCACCGGCATGGCACCGGCATGGCACCGGCATGGCACCGGCATGGCACCGGCATGGCACGGCATGGCACGGCATGGCACGGCATGGCACCGGCATGGCACCGGCATGGCACCGGCATGGCACCGGCATGGCACCGGCATGGCACCGGCATGGCACCGGCATGGCACCGGCATGGCACCGGCATGGCACCGGCATGGCACCGGCATGGCACCGGCATGGCACCGGCATGGCACCGGCATGGCACCGGCATGGCACCGGCATGGCACCGGCATGGCACCGGCATGGCACCGGCATGGCACCGGCATGGCACCGGCATGGCACCGGCATGGCACCGGCATGGCACCGGCATGGCACCGGCATGGCACCGGCATGGCACCGGCATGGCACCGGCATGGCACCGGCATGGCACCGGCATGGCACCGGCATGGCACCGGCATGGCACCGGCATGGCACCGGCATGGCACCGGCATGGCACCGCATTGAGTGGCATGGAATGGCATGGAATGGCATGGAATGGCATGGAATGGCATGGAATGGCATGGAATGGCATGGAATGGCATGGAATGGCATGGCACGGCATGGAATGGCATGGCACGGCATGGCACGGCATGGCACGGCAGGCACCGCATTGAGTGGCATGGAATGGCATGGAATGGCATGGACTGGCATGGACTGGCATGGAATGGCATGGAATGGCATGGAATGGCATGGAATGGCATGGAATGGCATGGAATGGCATGGAATGGCATGGAATAGCATGGAAGGGCATGGCACCGCATGGCACGGCATGGCACCGCATGGCACGGCATGGCACCGCATGGCACGGCATGGCACCGCATGGCACGGCATGGCACGGCATGGCACGGCATGGCACGGCATGGCACGGCATGGCACGGCATGGCACGGCATGGCACGGCATGGCACGGCATGGCACGGCATGGCACGGCATGGCACGGCATGGCACGGCATGGCACGGCATGGCACGGCATGGCACGGCATGGCACGGCATGGCACGGCATGGCACGGCATGGCACGGCATGGCACGGCATGGCACGGCATGGCACGGCATGGCACGGCATGGCACGGCATGGCACGGCATGGCACGGCATGGCACGGCATGGCACGGCATGGCACGGCATGGCACGGCATGGCACGGCATGGCACGGCATGGCACGGCATGGCACGGCATGGCACGGCATGGCACGGCATGGCACGGCATGGCACGGCATGGCACGGCATGGCACGGCATGGCACGGCATGGCACGGCATGGCACGGCATGGCACGGCATGGCACGGCATGGCACGGCATGGCACGGCATGGCACGGCATGGCACGGCATGGCACGGCATGGCACGGCATGGCACGGCATGGCACGGCATGGCACGGCATGGCACGGCATGGCACGGCATGGCACGGCATGGCACGGCATGGCACGGCATGGCACGGCATGGCACGGCATGGCACGGCATGGCACGGCATGGCACGGCATGGCACGGCATGGCACGGCATGGCACGGCATGGCACGGCATGGCACGGCATGGCACGGCATGGCACCGGCATGGCACCGGCATGGCACCGGCATGGCACCGGCATGGCACCGGCATGGCACCGGCATGGCACCGGCATGGCACCGGCATGGCACCGGCATGGCACCGGCATGGCACCGGCATGGCACCGGCATGGCACCGGCATGGCACCGGCATGGCACCGGCATGGCACCGGCATGGCACCGGCATGGCACCGGCATGGCACCGGCATGGCACCGGCATGGCACCGGCATGGCACCGGCATGGCACCGGCATGGCACCGGCATGGCACCGGCATGGCACCGGCATGGCACCGGCATGGCACCGGCATGGCACCGGCATGGCACCGGCATGGCACCGGCATGGCACCGGCATGGCACCGGCATGGCACCGGCATGGCACCGGCATGGCACCGGCATGGCACCGGCATGGCACCGGCATGGCACCGGCATGGCACCGGCATGGCACCGGCATGGCACCGGCATGGCACCGGCATGGCACCGGCATGGCACCGGCATGGCACCGGCATGGCACCGGCATGGCACCGGCATGGCACCGGCATGGCACCGGCATGGCACCGGCATGGCACCGGCATGGCACCGGCATGGCACCGGCATGGCACCGGCATGGCACCGGCATGGCACCGGCATGGCACCGGCATGGCACCGGCATGGCACCGGCATGGCACCGGCATGGCACCGGCATGGCACCGGCATGGCACCGGCATGGCACCGGCATGGCACCGGCATGGCACCGGCATGGCACCGGCATGGCACCGGCATGGCACCGGCATGGCACCGGCATGGCACCGGCATGGCACCGGCATGGCACCGGCATGGCACCGGCATGGCACCGGCATGGCACCGGCATGGCACCGGCATGGCACCGGCATGGCACCGGCATGGCACCGGCATGGCACCGGCATGGCACCGGCATGGCACCGGCATGGCACCGGCATGGCACCGGCATGGCACCGGCATGGCACCGGCATGGCACCGGCATGGCACCGGCATGGCACCGGCATGGCACCGGCATGGCACCGGCATGGCACCGGCATGGCACCGGCATGGCACCGGCATGGCACCGGCATGGCACCGGCATGGCACCGGCATTGGCACCGGCATGGCACCGGCATGGCACCGGCATGGCACCGGCATGGCACCGGCATGGCACCGGCATGGCACCGGCATGGCACCGGCATGGCACCGGCATGGCACCGGCATGGCACCGGCATGGCACCGGCATGGCACCGGCATGGCACCGGCATGGCACCGGCATGGCACCGGCATGGCACCGGCATGGCACCGGCATGGCACCGGCATGGCACCGGCATGGCACCGGCATGGCACCGGCATGGCACCGGCATGGCACCGGCATGGCACCGGCATGGCACCGGCATGGCACCGGCATGGCACCGGCATGGCACCGGCATGGCACGGCATGGCACCGGCATGGCACGGCATGGCACCGGCATGGCACCGGCATGGCACGGCATGGCACCGGCATGGCACGGCATGGCACCGGCATGGCACGGCATGGCACCGGCATGGCACGGCATGGCACCTGCATGGCACGGCATGGCACCGGCATGGCACCGGCATGGCACGGCATGGCACCGGCATGGCACGGCATGGCACGGCATGGCACCGGCATGGCACGGCATGGCACCTGCATGGCACGGCATGGCACCGGCATGGCACCGCATTGAGTGGCATGGAATGGCATGGAATGGCATGGAATGGCATGGAATGGCATGGAATGGCATGGAATGGCATGGAATGGCATGGCACGGCATGGAATGGCATGGCACGACATGGCACGGCATGGCACGGCATGGCACCGCATTGAGTGGCATGGAATGGCATGGAATGGCATGGAATGGCATGGACTGGCATGGACTGGCATGGAATGGCATGGAATGGCATGGAATGGCATGGAATGGCATGGAATGGCATGGAATGGCATGGCACGGCATGGAATGGCATGGCACGGCATGGCACGGCATGGCACGGCATGGCACGGCATGGCACCGCATTGAGTGGCATGGAATGGCATGGAATGGCACGGCATGGCACGGCATGGCACGGCATGGCACCGCATGGCACCGCATGGCACCGCATTGAATGGCATGGAATGGCATGGAATGGCATGGAATGGCATGGAATGGCATGGAATGGCACGGCATGGCATGGAATGGCACGGCATGGCACGGCATGGCACCGGCATGGCACGGCATGGCACCGGCATGGCACGGCATGGCACCGGCATGGCACCGGCATGGCACCGGCATGGCACCGGCATGGCACCGGCATGGCACCGGCATGGCACCGGCATGGCACCGGCATGGCACCGGCATGGCACCGGCATGGCACCGGCATGGCACCGGCATGGCACGGCATGGCACCGGCATGGCACGGCATGGCACCGGCATGGCACCGGCATGGCACGGCATGGCACCGGCATGGCACGGCATGGCACCGGCATGGCACGGCATGGCACCGGGATGGCACGGCATGGCACCTGCATGGCACGGCATGGCACCGGCATGGCACCGGCATGGCACGGCATGGCACCGGCATGGCACGGCATGGCACGGCATGGCACCGGCATGGCACGGCATGGCACCTGCATGGCACGGCATGGCACCGGCATGGCACCGCATTGAGTGGCATGGAATGGCATGGAATGGCATGGAATGGCATGGAATGGCATGGAATGGCATGGAATGGCATGGAATGGCATGGCACGGCATGGAATGGCATGGCACGACATGGCACGGCATGGCACGGCATGGCACCGCATTGAGTGGCATGGAATGGCATGGAATGGCATGGAATGGCATGGACTGGCATGGACTGGCATGGAATGGCATGGAATGGCATGGAATGGCATGGAATGGCATGGAATGGCATGGAATGGCATGGCACGGCATGGAATGGCATGGCACGGCATGGCACGGCATGGCACGGCATGGCACGGCATGGCACCGCATTGAGTGGCATGGAATGGCATGGAATGGCACGGCATGGCACGGCATGGCACGGCATGGCACCGCATGGCACCGCATGGCACCGCATTGAATGGCATGGAATGGCATGGAATGGCATGGAATGGCATGGAATGGCATGGAATGGCACGGCATGGCATGGAATGGCACGGCATGGCACGGCATGGCACCGGCATGGCACGGCATGGCACCGGCATGGCACGGCATGGCACCGGCATGGCACCGGCATGGCACCGGCATGGCACCGGCATGGCACCGGCATGGCACGGCATGGCACGGCATGGCACCGGCATGGCACCGGCATGGCACCGGCATGGCACCGGCATGGCACCGGCATGGCACCGGCATGGCACCGGCATGGCACCGGCATGGCACCGGCATGGCACCGGCATGGCACCGGCATGGCACCGGCATGGCACCGGCATGGCACCGGCATGGCACCGGCATGGCACCGGCATGGCACCGGCATGGCACCGGCATGGCACCGGCATGGCACCGGCATGGCACCGGCATGGCACCGGCATGGCACCGGCATGGCACCGGCATGGCACCGGCATGGCACCGGCATGGCACCGGCATGGCACCGGCATGGCACCGGCATGGCACCGGCATGGCACCGGCATGGCACCGGCATGGCACCGGCATGGCACCGGCATGGCACCGGCATGGCACCGGCATGGCACCGGCATGGCACCGGCATGGCACCGGCATGGCACCGGCATGGCACCGGCATGGCACCGGCATGGCACCGGCATGGCACCGGCATGGCACCGGCATGGCACCGGCATGGCACCGGCATGGCACCGGCATGGCACCGGCATGGCACCGGCATGGCACCGGCATGGCACCGGCATGGCACCGGCATGGCACCGGCATGGCACCGGCATGGCACCGGCATGGCACCGGCATGGCACCGGCATGGCACCGGCATGGCACCGGCATGGCACCGGCATGGCACCGGCATGGCACCGGCATGGCACCGCATTGAGTGGCATGGAATGGCATGGAATGGCATGGAATGGCATGGAATGGCATGGAATGGCATGGAATGGCATGGAATGGCATGGAATGGCATGGCACGGCATGGAATGGCATGGCACGGCATGGCACGGCATGGCACGGCAGGCACCGCATTGAGTGGCATGGAATGGCATGGAATGGCATGGACTGGCATGGACTGGCATGGAATGGCATGGAATGGCATGGAATGGCATGGAATGGCATGGAATGGCATGGAATGGCATGGAATGGCATGGAATGGCATGGAATAGCATGGAAGGGCATGGCACCGCATGGCACGGCATGGCACCGCATGGCACGGCATGGCACCGCATGGCACGGCATGGCACCGCATGGCACGGCATGGCACGGCATGGCACGGCATGGCACGGCATGGCACCGGCATGGCACCGGCATGGCACCGGCATGGCACCGGCATGGCACCGGCATGGCACCGGCATGGCACCGGCATGGCACCGGCATGGCACCGGCATGGCACCGGCATGGCACCGGCATGGCACCGGCATGGCACCGGCATGGCACCGGCATGGCACCGGCATGGCACCGGCATGGCACCGGCATGGCACCGGCATGGCACCGGCATGGCACCGGCATGGCACCGGCATGGCACCGGCATGGCACCGGCATGGCACCGGCATGGCACCGGCATGGCACCGGCATGGCACCGGCATGGCACCGGCATGGCACCGGCATGGCACCGGCATGGCACCGGCATGGCACCGGCATGGCACCGGCATGGCACCGGCATGGCACCGGCATGGCACCGGCATGGCACCGGCATGGCACCGGCATGGCACCGGCATGGCACCGGCATGGCACCGGCATGGCACCGGCATGGCACCGGCATGGCACCGGCATGGCACCGGCATGGCACCGGCATGGCACCGGCATGGCACCGGCATGGCACCGGCATGGCACCGGCATGGCACCGGCATGGCACCGGCATGGCACCGGCATGGCACCGGCATGGCACCGGCATGGCACCGGCATGGCACCGGCATGGCACCGGCATGGCACCGGCATGGCACCGGCATGGCACCGGCATGGCACCGGCATGGCACCGGCATGGCACCGGCATGGCACCGGCATGGCACCGGCATGGCACCGGCATGGCACCGGCATGGCACCGGCATGGCACCGGCATGGCACCGGCATGGCACCGGCATGGCACCGGCATGGCACCGGCATGGCACCGGCATGGCACCGGCATGGCACCGGCATGGCACCGGCATGGCACCGGCATGGCACCGGCATGGCACCGGCATGGCACCGGCATGGCACCGGCATGGCACCGGCATGGCACCGGCATGGCACCGGCATGGCACCGGCATGGCACCGGCATGGCACCGGCATGGCACCGGCATGGCACCGGCATGGCACCGGCATGGCACCGGCATGGCACCGGCATGGCACCGGCATGGCACCGGCATGGCACCGGCATGGCACCGGCATGGCACCGGCATGGCACCGGCATGGCACCGGCATGGCACCGGCATGGCACCGGCATGGCACCGGCATGGCACCGGCATGGCACCGGCATGGCACCGGCATGGCACCGGCATGGCACCGGCATGGCACCGGCATGGCACCGGCATGGCACCGGCATGGCACCGGCATGGCACCGGCATGGCACCGGCATGGCACCGGCATGGCACCGGCATGGCACCGGCATGGCACCGGCATGGCACCGGCATGGCACCGCATTGAGTGGCATGGAATGGCATGGAATGGCATGGAATGGCATGGAATGGCATGGAATGGCATGGAATGGCATGGAATGGCATGGAATGGCATGGCACGGCATGGAATGGCATGGCACCGCATTGAGTGGCATGGAATGGCATGGAATGGCATGGACTGGCATGGACTGGCATGGAATGGCATGGAATGGCATGGAATGGCATGGAATGGCATGGAATGGCATGGAATGGCATGGAATGGCATGGAATAGCATGGAAGGGCATGGCACCGCATGGCACGGCATGGCACCGCATGGCACGGCATGGCACCGCATGGCACGGCATGGCACCGCATGGCACGGCATGGCACGGCATGGCACGGCATGGCACGGCATGGCACCGGCATGGCACCGGCATGGCACCGGCATGGCACCGGCATGGCACCGGCATGGCACCGGCATGGCACCGGCATGGCACCGGCATGGCACCGGCATGGCACCGGCATGGCACCGGCATGGCACCGGCATGGCACCGGCATGGCACCGGCATGGCACCGGCATGGCACCGGCATGGCACCGGCATGGCACCGGCATGGCACCGGCATGGCACCGGCATGGCACCGGCATGGCACCGGCATGGCACCGGCATGGCACCGGCATGGCACCGGCATGGCACCGGCATGGCACCGGCATGGCACCGGCATGGCACCGGCATGGCACCGGCATGGCACCGGCATGGCACCGGCATGGCACCGGCATGGCACCGGCATGGCACCGGCATGGCACCGGCATGGCACCGGCATGGCACCGGCATGGCACCGGCATGGCACCGGCATGGCACCGGCATGGCACCGGCATGGCACCGGCATGGCACCGGCATGGCACCGGCATGGCACCGGCATGGCACCGGCATGGCACCGGCATGGCACCGGCATGGCACCGGCATGGCACCGGCATGGCACCGGCATGGCACCGGCATGGCACCGGCATGGCACCGGCATGGCACCGGCATGGCACCGGCATGGCACCGGCATGGCACCGGCATGGCACCGGCATGGCACCGGCATGGCACCGGCATGGCACCGGCATGGCACCGGCATGGCACCGGCATGGCACCGGCATGGCACCGGCATGGCACCGGCATGGCACCGGCATGGCACCGGCATGGCACCGGCATGGCACCGGCATGGCACCGGCATGGCACCGGCATGGCACCGGCATGGCACCGGCATGGCACCGGCATGGCACCGGCATGGCACCGGCATGGCACCGGCATGGCACCGGCATGGCACCGGCATGGCACCGGCATGGCACCGGCATGGCACCGGCATGGCACCGGCATGGCACGGCATGGCACGGCATGGCACGGCATGGCACGGCATGGCACCGGCATGGCACGGCATGGCACCGGCATGGCACGGCATGGCACCTGCATGGCACGGCATGGCACCGGCATGGCACCGCATTGAGTGGCATGGAATGGCATGGAATGGCATGGAATGGCATGGAATGGCATGGCACGGCATGGAATGGCATGGCACGGCATGGCACCGGCATGGCACCGGCATGGCACGGCATGGCACCGGCATGGCACCGGCATGGCACGGCATGGCACCGGCATGGCACGGCATGGCACGGCATGGCACGGCATGGCACGGCATGGCACGGCATGGCACGGCATGGCACGGCATGGCACGGCATGGCACGGCATGGCACGGCATGGCACGGCATGGCACGGCATGGCACGGCATGGCACGGCATGGCACGGCATGGCACGGCATGGCACGGCATGGCACGGCATGGCACGGCATGGCACGGCATGGCACCGGCATGGCACGGCATGGCACCGGCATGGCACGGCATGGCACCGGCATGGCACCGGCATGGCACGGCATGGCACCGGCATGGCACGGCATGGCACCTGCATGGCACGGCATGGCACCGGCATGGCACCGCATTGAGTGGCATGGAATGGCATGGAATGGCATGGAATGGCATGGAATGGCATGGAATGGCATGGAATGGCATGGAATGGCATGGAATGGCATGGAATGGCATGGAATGGCATGGAATGGCATGGAATGGCATGGAATGGCATGGAATGGCATGGAATGGCATGGAATGGCATGGAATGGCATGGAATAGCATGGAAGGGCATGGCACCGCATGGCACGGCATGGCACCGCATGGCACGGCATGGCACCGCATGGCACGGCATGGCACGGCATGGCACGGCATGGTACGGCATGGCACGGCATGGCACGGCATGGCACGGCATGGCACGGCATGGCACGGCATGGCACGGCATGGCACGGCATGGCACGGCATGGCACGGCATGGCACGGCATGGCACGGCATGGCACGGCATGGCACGGCATGGCACGGCATGGCACGGCATGGCACGGCATGGCACGGCATGGCACGGCATGGCACGGCATGGCACGGCATGGCACGGCATGGCACGGCATGGCACGGCATGGCACGGCATGGCACGGCATGGCACGGCATGGCACGGCATGGCACGGCATGGCACGGCATGGCACGGCATGGCACGGCATGGCACGGCATGGCACGGCATGGCACGGCATGGCACGGCATGGCACGGCATGGCACGGCATGGCACGGCATGGCACGGCATGGCACGGCATGGCACGGCATGGCACGGCATGGCACGGCATGGCACGGCATGGCACGGCATGGCACGGCATGGCACGGCATGGCACCGGCATGGCACGGCATGGCACCGGCATGGCACCGGCATGGCACCGGCATGGCACCGGCATGGCACCGGCATGGCACCGGCATGGCACCGGCATGGCACCGGCATGGCACCGGCATGGCACCGGCATGGCACGGCATGGCACCGGCATGGCACGGCATGACACCGGCATGGCACCGGCATGGCACCGGCATGGCACGGCATGGCACCGGCATGGAATGGCATGGAATGGCATGGAATGGCATGGAATGGCATGGAATGGCATGGCACCGGCATGGCACCGGCATGGCACCGGCATGGCACGGCATGGCACCGGCATGGCACCGGCATGGCACCGGCATGGCACCGGCATGGCACCGGCATGGCACCGGCATGGCACCGCATGGCACGGCATGGCACGGCATGGCACGGCATGGAATGGCACCGGCATGGCACCGGCATGGCACCGGCATGGCACGGCATGGCACGGCATGGCACGGCATGGCACGGCATGGCACGGCATGGCACGGCATGGCACGGCATGGCACGGCATGGCACGGCATGGCACGGCATGGCACGGCATGGCACGGCATGGCACGGCATGGCACGGCATGGCACGGCATGGCACGGCATGGCACGGCATGGCACGGCATGGCACGGCATGGCACGGCATGGCACGGCATGGCACGGCATGGCACGGCATGGCACGGCATGGCACGGCATGGCACGGCATGGCACGGCATGGCACGGCATGGCACGGCATGGCACGGCATGGCACGGCATGGCACGGCATGGCACGGCATGGCACGGCATGGCACGGCATGGCACGGCATGGCACGGCATGGCACGGCATGGCACGGCATGGCACGGCATGGCACGGCATGGCACGGCATGGCACGGCATGGCACGGCATGGCACGGCATGGCACGGCATGGCACGGCATGGCACGGCATGGCACGGCATGGCACGGCATGGCACGGCATGGCACCGGCATGGAATGGCATGGAATGGCATGGCACCGGCATGGCACCGGCATGGCACCGGCATGGCACGGCATGGCACGGCATGGCACGGCATGGCACGGCATGGCACGGCATGGCACCGGCATGGCACGGCATGGCACCGGCATGGCACCGGCATGGCACGGCATGGCACGGCATTGAATGGCATGGCACGGCATGGCACCGGCATGGCACCGGCATGGCACCGGCATGGCACCGGCATGGCACCGGCATGGCACCGGCATGGCACCGGCATGGCACCGGCATGGCACCGGCATGGCACCGGCATGGCACCGGCATGGCACCGGCATGGCACCGGCATGGCACCGGCATGGCACCGGCATGGCACCGGCATGGCACCGGCATGGCACCGGCATGGCACCGGCATGGCACCGGCATGGCACCGGCATGGCACCGGCATGGCACCGGCATGGCACCGGCATGGCACCGGCATGGCACCGGCATGGCACCGGCATGGCACCGGCATGGCACCGGCATGGCACCGGCATGGCACCGGCATGGCACCGGCATGGCACCGGCATGGCACCGGCATGGCACCGGCATGGCACCGGCATGGCACCGGCATGGCACGGCATGGCACGGCATGGCACGGCATGGCACGGCATGGCACCGGCATGGCACGGCATGGCACCGGCATGGCACGGCATGGCACCGGCATGGCACCGGCATGGCACGGCATGGCACCGGCATGGCACGGCATGGCACCTGCATGGCACGGCATGGCACCGGCATGGCACCGCATTGAGTGGCATGGAATGGCATGGAATGGCATGGAATGGCATGGAATGGCATGGCACGGCATGGAATGGCATGGCACGGCATGGCACGGCATGGCACGGCATGGCACGGCATGGCACGGCATGGCACCGGCATGGCACGGCATGGCACCGGCATGGCACGGCATGGCACCGGCATGGCACCGGCATGGCACGGCATGGCACCGGCATGGCACGGCATGGCACCTGCATGGCACGGCATGGCACCGGCATGGCACCGCATTGAGTGGCATGGAATGGCATGGAATGGCATGGAATGGCATGGAATGGCATGGCACGGCATGGAATGGCATGGCACGGCATGGCACGGCATGGCACGGCATGGCACCGCATTGAGTGGCATGGAATGGCATGGAATGGCATGGACTGGCATGGACTGGCATGGAATGGCATGGAATGGCATGGAATGGCATGGAATGGCATGGAATGGCATGGAATGGCATGGAATGGCATGGAATGGCATGGAATGGCATGGCACGGCATGGAATGGCATGGCACGGCATGGCACGGCACGGCACCGCATTGAGTGGCATGGAATGGCATGGAATGGCATGGAATGGCATGGAATGGCATGGAATGGCATGGAATGGCATGGAATGGCATGGAATGGCATGGAATGGCATGGAATGGCATGGAATGGCATGGAATGGCATGGAATGGCATGGAATGGCATGGAATGGCATGGAATGGCATGGAATGGCATGGAATGGCATGGAATGGCATGGAATGGCATGGAATGGCATGGAATGGCATGGAATGGCATGGAATGGCATGGAATGGCATGGAATAGCATGGAAGGGCATGGCACCGCATGGCACGGCATGGCACCGCATGGCACGGCATGGCACCGCATGGCACGGCATGGCACGGCATGGCACGGCATGGCACGGCATGGCACGGCATGGCACGGCATGGCACGGCATGGCACGGCATGGCACGGCATGGCACGGCATGGCACGGCATGGCACGGCATGGCACGGCATGGCACGGCATGGCACGGCATGGCACGGCATGGCACGGCATGGCACGGCATGGCACGGCATGGCACGGCATGGCACGGCATGGCACGGCATGGCACGGCATGGCACGGCATGGCACGGCATGGCACGGCATGGCACGGCATGGCACGGCATGGCACGGCATGGCACGGCATGGCACGGCATGGCACGGCATGGCACGGCATGGCACGGCATGGCACGGCATGGCACGGCATGGCACGGCATGGCACGGCATGGCACGGCATGGCACGGCATGGCACGGCATGGCACGGCATGGCACGGCATGGCACGGCATGGCACGGCATGGCACGGCATGGCACGGCATGGCACGGCATGGCACGGCATGGCACGGCATGGCACCGGCATGGCACGGCATGGCACCGGCATGGCACCGGCATGGCACCGGCATGGCACCGGCATGGCACCGGCATGGCACCGGCATGGCACCGGCATGGCACCGGCATGGCACCGGCATGGCACCGGCATGGCACCGGCATGGCACCGGCATGGCACCGGCATGGCACGGCATGGCACCGGCATGGCACGGCATGACACCGGCATGGCACCGGCATGGCACCGGCATGGCACGGCATGGCACCGGCATGGAATGGCATGGAATGGCATGGAATGGCATGGAATGGCATGGAATGGCATGGCACCGGCATGGCACCGGCATGGCACCGGCATGGCACGGCATGGCACCGGCATGGCACCGGCATGGCACCGGCATGGCACCGGCATGGCACCGGCATGGCACCGGCATGGCACCGCATGGCACGGCATGGCACGGCATGGCACGGCATGGAATGGCACCGGCATGGCACCGGCATGGCACCGGCATGGCACGGCATGGCACGGCATGGCACGGCATGGCACGGCATGGCACGGCATGGCACGGCATGGCACGGCATGGCACGGCATGGCACGGCATGGCACGGCATGGCACGGCATGGCACGGCATGGCACGGCATGGCACGGCATGGCACGGCATGGCACGGCATGGCACGGCATGGCACGGCATGGCACGGCATGGCACGGCATGGCACGGCATGGCACGGCATGGCACGGCATGGCACGGCATGGCACGGCATGGCACGGCATGGCACGGCATGGCACGGCATGGCACGGCATGGCACGGCATGGCACGGCATGGCACGGCATGGCACGGCATGGCACGGCATGGCACGGCATGGCACGGCATGGCACGGCATGGCACGGCATGGCACGGCATGGCACGGCATGGCACGGCATGGCACGGCATGGCACGGCATGGCACGGCATGGCACGGCATGGCACGGCATGGCACGGCATGGCACGGCATGGCACGGCATGGCACCGGCATGGAATGGCATGGAATGGCATGGCACCGGCATGGCACCGGCATGGCACCGGCATGGCACGGCATGGCACGGCATGGCACGGCATGGCACGGCATGGCACCGGCATGGCACCGGCATGGCACGGCATGGCACCGGCATGGCACCGGCATGGCACCGGCATGGCACCGGCATGGCACCGGCATGGCACCGGCATGGCACCGGCATGGCACCGGCATGGCACGGCATGGCACCGGCATGGCACGGCATGGCACCGGCATGGCACCGGCATGGCACGGCATGGCACCGGCATGGCACGGCATGACACCGGCATGGCACCGGCATGGCACCGGCATGGCACGGCATGGCACCGGCATGGAATGGCATGGAATGGCATGGAATGGCATGGAATGGCATGGAATGGCATGGCACCGGCATGGCACCGGCATGGCACCGGCATGGCACGGCATGGCACCGGCATGGCACCGGCATGGCACCGGCATGGCACCGGCATGGCACCGGCATGGCACCGCATGGCACGGCATGGCACGGCATGGCACGGCATGGAATGGCACCGGCATGGCACCGGCATGGCACCGGCATGGCACGGCATGGCACGGCATGGCACGGCATGGCACGGCATGGCACGGCATGGCACGGCATGGCACGGCATGGCACGGCATGGCACGGCATGGCACGGCATGGCACGGCATGGCACGGCATGGCACGGCATGGCACGGCATGGCACGGCATGGCACGGCATGGCACGGCATGGCACGGCATGGCACGGCATGGCACGGCATGGCACGGCATGGCACGGCATGGCACGGCATGGCACGGCATGGCACGGCATGGCACGGCATGGCACGGCATGGCACGGCATGGCACGGCATGGCACGGCATGGCACGGCATGGCACGGCATGGCACGGCATGGCACGGCATGGCACGGCATGGCACGGCATGGCACGGCATGGCACGGCATGGCACGGCATGGCACGGCATGGCACGGCATGGCACGGCATGGCACGGCATGGCACGGCATGGCACGGCATGGCACGGCATGGCACGGCATGGCACGGCATGGCACGGCATGGCACGGCATGGCACGGCATGGCACGGCATGGCACGGCATGGCACGGCATGGCACGGCATGGCACGGCATGGCACCGCATGGCACCGCATGGCACCGCATTGAATGGCATGGGATGGCATGGAATGGCATGGAATGGCATGGAATGGCATGGCACCGGCATGGCACCGGCATGGCACCGGCATGGCACCGGCATGGCACGGCATGGCACGGCATGGCACGGCATGGCACCAGCATGGCACGGCATGGCACCGGCATGGCACCGGCATGGCACCGGCATGGCACCGGCATGGCACCGGCATGGCACCGGCATGGCACCGGCATGGCACCGGCATGGCACCGGCATGGCACCGGCATGGCACCGGCATGGCACCGGCATGGCACGGCATGGCACCGGCATGGCACGGCATGACACCGGCATGGCACGGCATGGCACGGCATTGAATGGCATGGCACGGCATGGCACCGGCATGGCACCGGCATGGCACCGGCATGGCACGGCATGGCACCGGCATGGCACCGGCATGGCACGGCATGGCACGGCATTGAATGGCATGGCACGGCATGGCACCGGCATGGCACCGGCATGGCACGGCATGGCACGGCATGGCACGGCATGGCACGGCATGGCACGGCATGGCACGGCATGGCACGGCATGGCACGGCATGGCACGGCATGGCACGGCATGGCACCGGCATGGCACCGGCATGGCACGGCATGGCACCGGCATGGCACCGGCATGGCACCGGCATGGCACCGGCATGGCACCGGCATGGCACCGGCATGGCACCGGCATGGCACCGGCATGGCACCGGCATGGCACCGGCATGGCACCGGCATGGCACCGGCATGGCACCGGCATGGCACGGCATGGCACCGGCATGGCACGGCATGGCACCGGCATGGAATGGCATGGAATGGCATGGCACCGGCATGGC